>CM065052.1:292434426-293034426 GCA_032883995.1 Coronaproctus castanopsis
ACTACGGTGTTATTTATTACATTCGTATACTTTCCAGATGACATTATTTCGGTCTTATGCAAATTCCTTCGTAATCCTATTGTATTAAATATTTTAATTTTCAGCTCTTAACTTCTTTTACTACGTCTTCAAATTTATTCAATCGATTTAATACTTCGCAGTTTCGTATTTTGACTTTTAACTATTCTACGATCATGTCTTCGTTGATGTCAATAGTAATAACGAAAATACGCGACATTTTATTCCTCTTCATTTGAATTCTATTTTTATACTCTTACTGCGCAATATTACTATTGTTATTTTTTTTATTATTTCTTTAGTTTTGTAAAGTCATTTGGTTGCATTTAACTGCTCAGGTAATTTAAAGGATACTATATGTACATATAAATTCTTCATGATTTATAAAATTTTGTATTGAAATATATTACTACTACTACTTTTAACATAAAAATGAATTTCGTGCTTTTTTTTCAATCCGTATTTTTATTTTCTCGCTCATGTCCCATTGTTTATTTATATTAATACTTGGTACTCGATATTCCCGATTTTTCCATGTATATAATGCTGGACTACAAATTTTCTCCGAAAAAACCAAATTTATAACATTACAGTCGCTCCTGATAAAATAAAAACTAAGTTTGGTTAAGTGTTAATAAATTCAAATATGTGGTAGAATTAATTGAACAGAATGCATCAGAAAGAGAAGCAATCAAATACAAGATCGATCGAATGAAAGCAGCATTTTATTTAACAAAAAACGTATATAATAAGATATTTTTATCGAGAAGTGCTAAACTGCGACATTACACAACGGTGATCAAACCAGAGGCGTTACATGCAGCGGATGGCCTAAAAATGAACCAAAAAGGATTAAATGAACAGCTTGAAATGCAGAAAGATCAAAGTAGAATAATAGTACCAGTGAAACAAGGTGAAAAATATACGAAACGAAGTAATCAAGAAATATATCAAACATGTGGAAAAAATTATTACCGCGATCCGGAAAAGAAGAATTCAATTTTATGGACATATGCAAAGAATTGAGGACAGCAGGCTCGCCGGAAGATTGTTTAAGTACATGCGAAAACTAAAAATGAACGATACATGGTACACAGAGATTAAAAATGATATGGCGGAACTGAATATTATGCCTGAAGATGTAAAACAGCGATTAAAATTAAAGAAAAGACTAAGAGTAAAGGAGTCTCTAGAAAGCAGGAAGGAAGAACTGGTATTTTGTGGACCGAAGAACGAAAAAAAAGACGGTAAAAGGATGAAAGCAGTATGAACACAAAAGGACGAAAAATGACAGTCCAGTTGATAACGTAGTCCATAATATGTCGCGTTAGAGTAGTTGCTAGAGTGCTCGACTATCAACTCGACGGTCAGGGCTTTGAAAGCGACATAGAAAGTTTTTTATCCTTATTTAATTCTTAATTATTACGAAGAAGGAAGTGGCACTCCACTCCGTATATCATCATGTGTGCACTCATCTGTGTCGCATATAAATAGTAACGTAAAAAACCCGTACAATAGCTAGTCACAACGTTCGGCAAGTAAGAACACGAAGATGTGTATATATATATATATTAGAAGTTACGTGTGATTATTTTTTTTTAATACAATACTGCAGTCTCTATCTTTTAACAGGTTTATATATTAATATAGTATTATATATATATTTGTCCGTTATTTCGACCACACACCCAACGCAACTATATTATTATAGTATACGTATATATTACATAGGCCACGCCCCCAAAACAACTGTATTAAAATATATACACATATATTACGTAATTAAAACTTTAAATTATTATAATTTCTGTCCTATTTGTGATATCAATGTGAAACAAAGCTTAGATCGAATCCCATAGTGTTGGCTATAAGCTGTTCGTATTTCGGCATTATTGCTTTATTAATTTTTGGATTAAATCAGAATAAACAGACAGACAGACAGACAAGAATTTAAAAAAATTGATTTTTTATTTATGTATGATAAAATTTGTCTCATGCAGTGATTATAATGAAAATATTCGTAAATCACAGACAGACTCTACAGTTTTATATATTATATTTATATATATATATATATACATGCAATCATACTGACAATAAAATAAAAAAATTCTATATATTCTCCTAAGTCAGGTCCAAATGAAAATATCATAGTAGAAATATGCTAAAATTCTAGTAGTGCCTATTTATTTAAATAGATAAACTTAAGCATATATTAACCTATATATATATATATATATATATATATATATATATATATATATATATATATATATATGTATGTATGTATGTATGTATGTATGTGTATATTTAAAGTGTTTTGTTTGTAAATACGTAATTAAATGTAGCCATCTCCCTGGTCTGTTTGTTTATTTATGTCGCGGATATATCAATAATATTTTAAAGTTGTTCATCGATCCATTTAAGTAAACAAGCAGAAAGTTATTTCTCGATAATGGCGTTAAATGATAACCGCGCACAAAGATAAACGTAATATAATTGAATATCAATCGTGCGAGGAATGAATAATTCGAATTATTTTTAAAAACAATACGACCATAATAATAATAATAATCAATGTGACTTTGACGATAACGATAACAAAACGCACTCGAGGAGTAAAATAAAATTAAAAAAAAATCATCGCGACTAATAAAATAGTTAACCTTTTCAGTCACGGTCTGCCTCATGCCACGCGTGAAAGTTAAATACTAAAAAAATTGTTTATTTTCTACTTGAAACGAAATGTCTGGAATTGAAAAATATTCATATAAACAGCTGAAAATTAATGACGACCATGGATAGTGCCCTGGACCAATTTTATACTTAATATTTACTGCAGAGACGAATGAAACCTCTGTCGGAACATTTGCGGATGATACGGCGGTAATGTTCCACTCGAGTATGCTTTGAAACGGCGAATCGACACTTATTGATGAAATAATGAGGTGGACAGATAAATGGAAAATCCTTATACATGAAACTAAAAGCGGTCGCGCTATTTTCATCAACCGCGGAATAGATCCCAAAAATATAAAGTAAAAATATAAACAAACTCCATCTACTAAAAATACCTCGCTGTACATCTCGATCATTCGACTACACCATATTAAAGGTAAGAAAATGGAACTGTTTACAGAGAAACCTTCGCTGGTTACCGAGGCTTAAATCAAAATTAAACATAAAAATTAAGTTGCCGCACTATGAGATCTTTATGCAATTTAGTTATGCGGGTGTGCTTCGAACAGCAACGTAAAAATAATCTAGTATCGAAACGAATCAGATAGCTGCAGGTCCCTGGTGTGTGTCTTCAACAACGATACTGAAAGAGACTTCAACATCAATTCATCGAGCGATAGTCGAACGTTTATCCAAGTTAAAAAAAAATCATACCAGAATTCCCCAAGGAACAGATATAATAGCAGAAGACTCAAATGCAAAAGGGTCGTAAACTATATATAAATTCTTCCTAAATTAGCTACTTCATGAATTTTCAAGTATGTCATCTTCACACATCTGGTTGACGATAAATACCTTTCTAGATTTGAAACGAAGAAAAAATATACATATAATAAGCATCTTATATTTTTCGTCAAAATTTGATCATTTATGACAGAAGAGGTTAAAACCATCTTTGTTATGGAAGTACGCCGATTTTTATAACTCGTTGATAACTCGATTCGTAATTAGGAGGAAACGGCCGATATTAAAACGCCGTAATAAGTTTTACAATTCTTATTCTCGAATGTTTTATCTTAATTTTATTTCAGGTTGTAATGAAATAAAATTAAGATAAAACATTAAATCCAAAAAATTAAGAATGCCAAAAAAAAAGAAAATCGATTTTATTAAAAAAAAAAAAAAACAAAAAAAAAACTTTTCTAATTGTATTCGAAAAGCAACGAGGAAGGAAAGTGTCCTAGTGAAAAATTCGAGGGAACTTAATTATCCGATTTAGAATTATTTTGACGGAGGGGAATAATTCGTGAGAAGCATCGGATTACGTTATAAAATTTTGACACGAAATTATAAAATTTTTTACAGTTAATACAATATACAGAGGGCTTCTTTGGTGAATTGTAGATAATTTTCGACGTATTTATAAATGTTTTTAAATTGAGAAATTTCACATCAACCAGAAAATAAAAAATTCGGCTAGAATTAAATTTTCACATATCGCATAGTGGACATCTGTCATAATAATAGATTGAAACACAAAAAATGCTTGAGCACGAGATAACGAAAATTTGGATATTTGATTTTGATTAAATACCGCATATTGTCATGTATATAAATAATATATTTTAAATCTTTGAATTATTAAATATATAATCCAGAATCGTGCACCCTGCCAAAGGTGGCAAGTCGGCAATTTTTAAAATCTCCTAGCAATAAACAATTTAAATTGGACCGAATTGTAAATCTAAACGATTCCCGAATCTACCTGAAGGTACAAAAAAAAATCATTAAAAGCGGTCCAGCCATTGGAGTTCAGTGACATACACACGCACAGAAGAATTATATATATATATATGTGTGTGTGTGTGTGTTATCGTGGTCGAATTTTGCCAAACGTTGTGACTAGCCATTGTACATTTATTTTTACGTACAAAATGAGCTAGCATTCAAGGCACTATTTATATGCAACTCAGATTCGCGCGCATATGTTGTTATATGGAATGTCACCGCCTTCACCGTGATAATTATGAATTACGCAATGATGGAAAACTTTTTATTTGAGGGCTGTGTTTAGTACAGGGAATGTTATAGGTTGTAGGGGAACATAGTATGGAATGGGCTGCCCTATCCACTACTTCATTCCCCGAAATGCCCTTATGACCTGGAACCCATAAGAACTGGATCTGTATCTTGTGATAATTTATAAAGAGATTGTATGCAGTTAATTAGAGGGTTCTTTGATTTTGTTTTCTGGAGGGCCAACACAGCATCAAAAGAGTCGGTAACGATTAAAGTTTTGATGTCACTGGGATTTAAGAGTAAGTACAGAAAAATATACCGTATAATTCTGCATCCTATATCGAGCAAGAATCATGCGCAGTCGTAAATAACGTCTTAAATGTATTTATTATAAACTACATACGGATGATGAAAACAGTTTTTAGGATGAAGGAAATTACTTTTTAAGTAATAAATAAGTAGGTTTATATTAGCGGCGTGTACTATAAATTAAATAACAGCGTCAGTCATCTCGTCGGGCAGAGTATTTCGCGTATAAAAAAAAAAACAAAAAAAAAAAAAAAAAAACGTTTTTTAAATTGACACGTTTGTTTCCTTACCCACTCTTTTTCTTTTTTCTTTTTTTTTTTAAAAAAAAAAAAATATATATATATATAAATTAATACGTGTACGTATGTGTAGACAAATTTATACGGGGATAATTAAGTTTTTAACCTTGCGTCTTTATTGGCCATTTTTCTTTTATATTCCGATTAAACAAATTCTTCGTCAGGAAGTAAACAATTTAACGTATTTACAACGCGAAATAACCTAATTTCACACGGACGCAGCCTGCGACTACTTTATAATAAACGAGAGTATATGGTTAAGATAAATATTTGTGATTTACTCCTTCGTGATAAATAGTAAACATAACATACGGAAGAAGAAGAGTGGATGGTGAATGTGGAAGAATACATATTAAAAGTGAAGAAATAGTAACTCGAAATTCGAAATGCCTAAAAATGTATAAGAGGAAATTCGAATTGGAAAACATAATAGAAGTAGATGGAAGAAAACACCGAAAATGTCTTATAAAACGATTTATCTCGTAAGAAAAATCGAATAAAATGAACAACAGATTTTTTATCGCTTGATAATGACCTAACAGCCGAAAAGCTTTTAGTGATTTTTCATTTAAAAAACACTTTTAGTGATTTTAACTTCTTTTTAGTTGTTTATTTCAAATAAAAATCACTCCATTACATATTCTTAAAAAAAAAAAAGAAGAAATATAATGAATTGTGTAAATTATAAAACAACTATCGTCGCACACTTCAAAAATCATGTTAAAAAAAAAACGAAGACGATCTTGTGATCTTAAATTTAAATTTATATTTTGTGTTTTAATGTTTAAATAAATTTAAATATCACTCGATAATGGCTTTGTGAATTACAAGAAAATAAAATTTTAGTGATTTTAACTAATTTTTGTAATTAAAGTGAAAAATAATAATATAAGTCGAAAACAACAATATTTCCCGGATAATATCGCTTTATATTAGCGGAATCGGAGAGAAATACGAATAACATGCTTATATCGGGAAAATTAAATAAACGGAAAATAAATATTAATTAACCCTTTCAGTCATACATTAAAAAAAAAAAAAAACCATTAAATTGTAAATTTTATAAGGATGTTCGTTATACAGTACCGCTTCTTGGATGAACCTTAGATAATTTTCAACGTATTTATATAAATATTCTTAAAATTGGGACATTTCATGTATAAAATTGTTATTAACATTAAAATTTCACATCCCATATAGTGGACATTATGATTGATAATAAAAAGAAAGGTAATTGAAAGCGCGTTAAATAAAAAGATAGAGGTAAAATTAGGTTAATTGAAACAACACAAAGAGAAATTATAAAAAATATACAAACGTCCAAATGAACATTATCATCAAGGAAGGTTTGTTAATAGTCGCGGTTTATACGGTACATAATACGTATAATAGAATGATTCGATTCTAGAAATATTTATACAACGTTTTTAAAATTATCTCGTCATTCGGAAAAACGTTATTACGCGGCGCATTTTTTTTTTTTAAATTTTTTAATCTTTTTTTTTTTTAATTTTTTTTATTACTGTTTTCGTATTTTCACATTCTCCAGTCATTTTTCTTAACTATACTTCGTTGAAGTGTATAATTTTCTGGAAAATCGAAAATCATAATAAGCGACCGAAAAGGTTAATTACAGTCGAGATGATTAATTACCGAGGACGCCTTTAATTGACAAGGGGGTTTGGTTGGTTGGTTGGTTGGTTGGTTGGTTGGTTGGTTGGTTGGTTGGTTACGTAAATCGATAATGTAAATAAAAATTATCATTAAAAGGTAAAACACATTGTGTCAGTTATGCGATTATTTATTATTTATCTATACATTTAGTACGACGTAGTAATATTTATAATCGCAATAAATATGCAGTACACGTAAAACATGAATAAAAATTAGACAGTCCATTGGTAGTAAATTCGACGATTGAACGAACTTTACTATAAGCTGGTCTTTATCATTGATTAAACAAAGGTCAAAAAACTTATCTATTATGATTATTAATTAAACGATTAATTAAATTATTTATTTTTCTTTGTAAGACAGTATTTTCTTTATAACATATATCGATCTATTATTTCCATCTTCTTTTTCATCCGTCATCCCCATTACGAAGGTCGGCGATTAAATCGGCTGCAATATAGAATTCCGGAGATAGACGAAACCAATAGGTTTCCCGTCCATTAATTTTCTGGACTTCCCACTGATCTGTTTCTATAATAACCCGCTATATTTCATACTTAGGTCCTCTTAAAATGTGTCATCGCGGAGCTTCCTTTTTTGAATACATATTCATAATTCTAGACGTGTTTTTTTTTTAATCATCTTTATTAAGAACTTTTCTTTATTACTGACTTTTTTTTCTTTTTTTTTTTTTTATGTCTGAGGAATTTTTAATATCCGTCTATACCATCTCGAAAGCTTCGATGCGCTTTTCAAGTCCAGCATCCAACTTTCGCAGTTATATAGCAAAACTGAAAAGGCATTTTGCTATTTTTAATCCCTAAACTAAGTTCTCTTAATTTCTGTGACCATTTTTGTCTTGTCTACTCTATTCTCGATCGTACTTAATTTTTTGATTTACAGTTAACCTCAAGGTTGGTGCCGAAATATTTGATAGTTTAAACCTGCTTCAGCTCTGTATCGTGTAACCATATCGAACATTTTCGGGATTTCTTCGAAAAAAAAACACTATCACTTTTGTTTTAAGTTTATTCATCGAGAGTAGGTTTCGCTGCGGATAACGAGTTTATTTACCGTTTAACTCGTCCTGCCTATTTGCTATAATAAAACAGTCGTCCACCGTGTTCGATTAATCGCGTAAAGCCGTTCACTTTGTTTTTACCGTCATTTGGTATATTAATACACCGAGGCTAAAACGTTCGTATTATTACGATGTAAAATTACGTTTTAAAATTATTCAGAAAGCTTAATAATTAATTTATTATGTAAAACACTTTGAAGACACACTTACAACATCGGGCACAGGTACTATAGTTGTCAGCAAACTTCGATTCGGTCACGCTAAACTGAGACACATACTTATCTTCTTAACAAATCGGAAGTTCCATTGTGTACGACCTGCAACATTGTATCTGTTCAACGTATACTGGCAGAGTGTCCTCAATATAGCCTACAGATATCATAGTACGGTGTTTCATTTTCATTACGGCTACTGCTCGATGACAACGTGTTTCTACGCTATGCGGACTTATTCTCTTCCTACATGATACTGGATTGTATCATCTTAGTACTTATTTTCTTCTGCGTCTCTATTAGTCACTGTATGTGGCACATTAATTTAAATAACAATAATAATAATTTCGCATTCGTTTTTAAAAACTAATATTAGTTTTAGATTCATACAATAATTAGTTAGACTCTGAAATTATGGCTGATTTTGCTCGGTATAATAAATATCATCGCAGTGGAATAACATATAAGATTGCGATTCGGCCATCACATGCTGGACGCGCAATTTTCAATCTTGATCACGTGTTCTTCGAATGCTAATATTACGCTCTGAACTGTACCTCAAACTAGCGTGCGGTTCTCGTAACCGTCCTCTGTGTATAACGTATTGTCCCTTCTTCATCTTGGGAATTTACATCTATTTCCGGACATATATTTCTAGAGAAGTTCTCCGAGTTTATAGAAATATGAGTTAGTAAGTACAGTAAATTTTGATATTTACCTGGAAGGCCCTCCACCTTCCCCGAGCCGGTGTTCCTCAACGCGGGAAAGTCCCGTTAAGTTTATACCACCGACCCGTTTCCTTCCAAAGACCGTCAAGACGGCTTCCAGCCCGATGTATTCGGTGGCGCGATTGAGGGATCGCAGCAGCCGTCACCGTCTAACTTTTCACCTACCGGCATGTTCCCCGGGTCCGAAGTCCGGGCCGGTCAAAACGATTACAATCTTATAATAGAGCTCGAGAGACCGAGCCACTGTCACCCAACAAGAAGCGCGAGCGCAACTTGTCAGGTACTAAACGAGTTCATTTTGGGTGACGAGTTTGCGGCCCTAAAGGGCTGTACAGCGCAAACCTCGTTTCCACTTTCAAGCGCTATTCTATATAGAATGCGCAGAAACTGTAGGCCGGTAAACCAGGTAGATTTCTGACGGAAGAAATCTGTCCAGCTCTCGACCGGCACGCCCATAATTTGACGGTACCGACCGAATTCATTTGGCCGAAGTTGCTCGCCGGCAAGTTCCTCTAGGCACATCTGTTAGTGCGTTCAACAGGTGGGCGACCATGCACGCACCGGCACCGCACACGCACTGCCGAGGCGTTTCCCGAAGAGAGAAACGTTGCTCGCAGCACGCGAACGGGCCGTGCCGCGTACCGAAACATGTTAGCGCCCGCGAGAGCACAAACCATTCGCATGTTTTCCGGTCGACCACACAAGGCAGTAGGGACTTTGCGGCACCGTCATATTCCACCCAAGCCCTTTGCCATCTCGCGAGAGCGACGTCGTATACTTTATTACGCAGGGACCTGCTTATTTTGCGGCCCTTTGTAAAGACGCCAACGGTAGCAAACTCAGTATGCATGCGTTTACTTATTATCGACGCGCACACCAAGCTACTAATTGTATATGCTCTCGGGCCACGAACCGTTATCCTGTCCCGGTCGTCGAGGGTTATACTCATACTCGCCGACGATAAATCATCGAGCGCGCAGAATACATCCCCCTCTCAGGTAACCCTCGCATTGTACTTTAATGCGAACATCACAGCGCGACAGTAAACTTCAATCTCTAGCGGGAGTACTCCCCCCAGGGCGAACAAAGCAACCGTCGGAGCTGTTCGGTACGCTCGGTTCATTGCCATAAGAACCGGCTTTGTGCGCTTCGTACGAGGTCAACTAGTTTAACATTACTATATGAACCCATACCGACGCACCATATGTGACGATCGGTATAACTATCGCTTTGTACAAAAGCTTCGCCGGAGCGTGCGGGATCCCCCACTCAGCCCGTGCTACTCGGGCTATTCCGTGGTACGCTGATACTGCTTTCGCGACAACGTCCCTTAGGTACCGGAGAAGCTTCCGCTAGAATCTAGCGTAACTCCCACGTACTTCAGAGACGTTGTCCAGCGTAAAGGTTTGTTCCCTAATCTTACTGCCGGATGACGTTCAAGTTTCCCTTTAAGGGACCTATACATCGTCTTCTCGGCAGAAAAGACCATGCCTGAGCGGTCGGCCCACGTTGATAAAATCGCCGTGACCTCCCGACCCAGTAGCTCCAAACGCCTTCGACTGTCGCCGGCAACGAGAACGGCTACATCGTCAGCATATTGTCCCCTCTTTGCCTTGACGAGCGGGTTAATGAACACCCGCCAAAGGATGGGTCCTACGACGCTTCCCTAGGGGCAGCCCTGAGTTAAGGTCTTCTCTACCGAAGTTGTAGAAGCCTTAAGGACCGCAGTTCTCCCCCGGAAGTAGTCTCCCAGTATTTCTATTAAATAACTGGAGACATGAGCCGCGTGTAGCTCACCGAGAACTATAATATTTATATTTGTTGGTTTAGTGCAACCTCATAATTGTAAGCCATAGGTCCACACCGGTTTCAACATCTGATTGTACAACAACAGTTTATTTTGAATACCGAGTTTAGATGTTCTACCAATTAGCCAATACATTTTGCTGTATTTTAATTCAAGTTCTTTCCTTTTTTTTTTGACATGCTCTTTCCATCTTAGTTTGGCATCTAGTGCCATGCCTAGGTATTTCGCAGTATTACTGTGTTGTATTAATGGTGAATCTTAATAATTTAAAAAAAAATTACAAGAAACACATAAACTTTTGACGAATTATATGCGTAATCTTTCATCTAACTAATTTCATCTGGTGTATCTTATTACTGTTCGCATCTTTATGTATATAAGAGTCATTTTAGTATATGTATGTCTGTATTATTGTTTTCATTAGTGTGTGTGTGTGTGTATTCGTGTGTTTGTGCTTTGATTTTTATATGTGTATCGAAATTATGTGTTTATACGCGGGTATATTTATTATCGAGTTAGTCTATTACCCATTATGCGTCTATAAGTTTGTATGTATGCACGTGTATTGTATGCATTTTCTATATATATTTATTTATTTTCGTAAATAAGTGTACGGTTACTCTAATGCGTTTACTTTTATTACTCATTTATATTTATTACAAAATATAATTAAGTGTACGTGTGTGTGTATATTAGGTGTGTGTAGTGTTTTGCGGATGTATATACATAACAATTGCGGCTGGAAGTATGTTTATTGTGTATTGTCACATTCGTAAGTGTTAACAATCGTTCAAACTATTTATCCAATGCTAAACAACCAAGTGTTTGTATATCTATTTAAGATTCCACTACTCGGCCCAAATAATGCGCATTTGTGGATTTGAATGAATAAATTTGATTTGATTACGACGACTATTATTGGTTTTAGGACAGGAAAAAACAACGGATGTGGGAAAATGATTACATTATCGACCGTCTCTAAGATTTCTGAAAAATGTACGTTAAATGTTACGTGAAATTATGTACAAAAATTAAATTTCCTTCCCTACGAGAAAATGAACGCTAACGAAAATTAACAAGGGACTAGTTGAAGGTAAGTAATTTCTGTATATTATAACGTAATAAGAACTTTTAAAATCAGATAGTTAAAGAGCTTTTTCCTTTTAATCATCGTCGTCATCGATAGTTAGTGATCGAATCAATATAGTTGAAAAAAAAAACAACAAAAAATTAGTTAAATACGCTAAATTTTACGTATAAAAAAAATGGCACAAAGATTTCTGTTTAATATGTATTTCGAAGAGATAGAAAAGCATTTGAAAAAGCTCTGGAATCAAAATAAACAGGCGCGATATATGTCAGATCAAGCAAATGATAAGGTCGTTATTTCAAACAGTGGCCTAGCCAGGGGTGGTTTTGGGGGTCTGAACCCCCTTGGAATCAGTCGGATAATAAGAAAATATATACTCGTTGTTAAATGTGGTTTTGCATTTGTTAAACCTATTTTTTTTTTCATTTATTTTATTTAAATTTCGTTGTTTTTGAAGTAAGTAAATAGTTTTGTAATATAAGAAGAATTTTATAGAAAAACGCGAAAAATAGATTTTTAATTTTAAATTTAATTACTATGTATATTATTCCTTCAAAAAATATAAAATCATTATTTATCGTTTATTTTTTTGCAGAATTTATTGTAACCATCTCCCTCCGTCCTCAATAACATCCTCTATTAGTGTGTTCCAGTGACGTTAAATATTTCTGCCGTCTATTGCTTCTAATGGAATTACATATTCGACGTCTAATAAGTATAAACATAAGTCCGATCAGGTGGATTGCTTTGGGGTTTAACCTACTTGAGTTTTGGTTATTTACTTAAAGTTCAATTAAACTTGGGTTTACTGTTATAATTTAGTTTTGTTTGAAACCTCCTCTTCTCAACCACTACGCCACTGATCTCAAATACTCCAGGTAAGCTAGAGAGCTTAGTGGCAAATTTTATCGAAGAATTAATATATAATATTATTTAAAACTTCCAGGAGTATATATAAATTAAATTGTAATCAATGTGAAAAAAAAAATACATCGGAGAAACAGGCGCAGAAAATTCTATAATAAGATTTAAAAAACATTTAAATTCATACGCAATGATAAATATTTGGAAAACATTGTATAGAATTAACACACGAAATAAATGATATTCAAAATTATAAAATTCTCCGCGCAGAAAAACATTTAAAAAAAAAATGAAAACTACTAAAAAAAAATGGAATTTTTTTTACTGATTTTAACCTATTTTTTATTGTTTATTACAACGGGAAAAACCACTATATTCCACATTCTTCAAATTATATTGGGGACCGGTTTAAATAATAAAATAACAGAGATTCATTAAATTCTGAATTTGTAATTTTATATCGTTAATTATATGTTAAAAAATGTTTATTATAACAGCTATACTTAATGTAGCTTCAGTTATGGAGAAGCTAACTCTGAATAATAATAAGTAATAAGTAATTATTATCGAGTGGATATTTAAAAAAATAAAATGTAAAATTAAATGATTTGAGTTACTTTAAAAAAAAAAAAAAAATTAAAAATCACTACATTCCGTATTGTTAAAAGCAGTCGAAAATAATCGCGATATAACGTGTACGTTAAATAAATAAATAATAATTATTATTATTATAATAATAATCTTGACGAAAATAAGTTAATTAGTAACGTAACGACACACCTGGGTGCCGCAATATTTTCGCAGAGGTAGAAAACTATTTTGTTATTTACAGTATATATTATAAATTATATATGTGTGTCTTTGTCTACATACGAGAGTGGCGTGTATCAACTCTTACTACATACGTAACTAAACAACTAAACGGTGCATTATAATTATAAATACTAACGAACAAATTGTTTACACCCAACCCCATCGGCTGCAATTTGTGGACGATAATTTATGCGAATGAAAATTGCATATTGATTACGGAACACGTCCGCCCAAAGCCGCTTGTTTAATACGACGTGTTGGAGTATCTACGACGGATTTATTAATTATCATACGTAACAATCCGAAATTAAAGATAAAACGGATTACGGAAGAATGTCTTGCGGATTAATCAAACCGGTTAGTCGAACAACTTCGACAATTTTATCGATTCGACTGCAATTCCGGGCGATTTTATAAAAGAGTAATTCGTTATTTTAAATTCGAACCGGTTATTACGACCTTTCGATAAGTGACCATCAACCAGCCAAGTAAATGTATAGAAAAATAAATAAATAAATAAATAAATAAATAAATATATATATATATATATATATATATATATATATATATATATAAAGAGTCGGATAGGTAGTATATGTATATGCCACGTGGTCGATAAATTTTTGTCGTAAATAGAATTATACAAAAGAATAAGTACCACCTGGCTTATACTACAATAGTCGTCGATAAATAGATATGAAAATATTCCTAGATCAGTCGCATAAACAAGTTTAAGACAGAAATGATGGTTATAGACAGAGGGAAGCTGTTAGAGCGTTCGATGATACGTCCTTTGCAGGATACGATGTAGATAGTTTTGTATACTTAGAATCGCTAATTTTTAATAAAGATGGCTCAAACCGGGAAATAAAATGTCGTATTCAAATGGTCCGCTGTGCTACGATGAAAAAGATGGTTCTATTACTAAAAACTCGAAAATAAAACTTATAAGGACGTCGGTATTTTCGATGGACTTTAAGTCCGCGTAATCCGTCTAAACAGCTTCGGAACGTGGTACTGGAGAAGACTGATTCGTATACCGTAGACAGTGAAACGAACTGATGAATCCATAGTTCGCGAGTTGAATCTCCTACAAATATTGCGCTATTCTCGGCGTGATGAAATATTTCAGCTACTCGCAACGGGTAGAATTTAGAAATACCGGTGATACAAGCGAAAGATATTGCTATTCTCGGCGTGATGAAATATTTCAGCTATTCGCAACGGGTAGAATTTAGAAATACCGGTGATACAAGCGAAGGTCCAAGGGAAAAGACATACAGCGTTGAACGGATAAGATAGTAAAACAATCTAGATTATCTTTGTATTAATCTGTAAAACGAGCTTAAGATCGAAGGGTATGACGCGCAACAGTTCGGATTGTTACATGATCACGATGCCTTTCTTGAGTGAACGACCTGATGATGATGATGATGATGACGATGTATGCGGCATAGTCGAGAAATTTTCGGGGAATTATTAGAGATAATTTTCATTTCGATAAATTGTGCTGGAACGATCTTATTGGATATCGCGAAACCTTTCGAGAGAACTAGGCACGATAACGTATTATTTACAATTTCTACCAGCGTTAAAAGTTGTCTAAGCGATGGTGGTCGAAAGCATTCTTCTAAAACAATATTTTTCATCACTCCTTGAAGGTTATTTCCTTCACCTCACAAACGAAGTTGATATAAAATAGTCTGATCACATAGGATAGTATCATGTTCAATAAAAAAAAACTAACCGCGCCGTATGTAAAAGACTATTTATACTAGTCAAAAAAGATTTTTTTGTATCGATGGATTTTTTTGTTCGTTTTATTTAATTTTTCCATCGCTAACATTCGTAATTAGAGTACATTTACTATTTGTCAAATTATATATATATATCGAGTTCAATATGCGTTTGGGACATCAAGGAGAGGGGAAAAAAGTTTATCCCAACTGACCTGATCAAAAGCATTGGTATAATCTACAAAACAAATGAACATGTTCTTATTTACATTCATCAGGCGCTCTCCAACACGTCTTAATCTATTCTTTTGCAATTATCGATTAATTGTATAAGTTGCAATCGTGAATTATTGCGATATATTTAATGTTATCGTGTAGTAAAAAATATTCATAATTTTATAATAAACAATATAATATTTTTAAATAAAGCTTATTATCATAATAAATTGAACGAAGAGTACTAATAATGTTAAGATTTATATACATAACTCGAAGAACAAGAGAAAATAATTACCCGAAATATCGAGAAAAGAAAATTGTAATATATGGCGCGTAAACCGCGTGAAAAAAGATTATTCACACATCACACTGGCGGTTAAAGGTAAACCACGGTCAAAACCACATACCGACCAACTCAACAACTACAAACCTGACAGGATTATAATTGAGCTTTAGAAATCAAAGAAACAATGATGTACATAAGCTCCTTACGCGGAAAAAGTAACAAGTAACTATGACGATGAGACCATATATATATCTTCGATGATTAAGGTAAGAGGCCGATTACATCGAAAGTTTAGAGATACAGTACATACTAAAAAGTTTTGGGTTTCCTTTATATATAATAGATTTTGAATATTTTCGTAATACTTATTTTACATATATATATATATATATATATATAAAATATATAAAGACATTCGATGCAGTGCAAAGCAAAGCAAAGCTAATATTGGTACCAAAAATGAAAACTATTGAACATGACGATACTATTTATATTTGTGGATTATTATGTTTGTGATCTTTTTTATTACATAAACTATACAATTTCGCATACTCCGAACGACATAAAGGTTTTATGTGCAAGTCTGAATTTTTCTGTTTCAAAATTCGTTGCATGATGAGGTTAGGTCGAAATTTGTTAGTTGAAACAAATAATTCGATCGGTTAAACGTCGCATATAAAATGTTAATAGCGGGTAGTTTTAGAATGCTAAAATCGAAAAATCATCTCATTCGGACGGTTTAAAAAAAGACGATTTTTCTCAAATTTGATATTTTCAAATTTTCAATTTGCTATATCTCGGGATCGAGTAGTCAGATTTTGCAGATCTCTCGTGCGTTATGTACGTCTTTATTTACATTTTCGTCCTGCGCATAACTTATTTCTGTAAATGTGGCAGAAATTAGTTCTAGATGCCACTGAAATTAATTATAGCGGTTGTCAGCGTATTCTCACTATTGTAAAAGTCCTCTTCTACGTAAAACGGACCCGCGGGCAGTACTCTAGTTATTATTATTATTATTTACGTTTTAATACGTTAAAAAATGTTGATCTAGCTGATGCAGTTAATGTAAGAGTTAGGACAGGAAATTATGTCATTAAATAATCCGCAGTTACCTTGGGAGTCAATCTGATAGTGAAGATGTAATGGTGTAGCGATACAGTCTTCGTGCATTTTTTTAAGACGATATGTAGCAAATTAACCGTCAGAGCTTATTCGGGTGGCTTTCTAACCGGGTAAACATAACATTCGCTGCTAACACCCCGGTATATACGCTCTGACTATTATTATTCTCAGTATTTTCGACCGGCACCGGTTGCGTCATCTGGGGTATTTGACGCCCAAATTCTTCATCAGTGCGCGTTAATGTTAATTTAATAATTAATAATTAATAATTAAATCATCGGTCGTACTTACGGCGTTATCGGATTAACTATGTTGAGCAATTCGGTCGGAGAAGTCGGTACTCTTCTAATGACTAATTTACGACCATCGGTCGATCCCATACCGATGGATACTAAAGATTTTACCGACACGTCGTCGCATTGTTTGAACGCAGTCGTCGGCGTGTCGTAAACGAACGATCCTAAACTCGGCGACGGCGGCAATAACGATCGGCGACCACCGATAGCGATCGGAGATGACGATAATAATCGATTATCGTCGATAGTCGCCTGAGTAGTTTTTAAAGATCTTAAACTAGGCGAATCGTGCGAAGACGACTTTAAATGATGGTAACGAGCTTTGAAAGAGGAATTATTAACAGAATGATGAGAATGATGATTATGATGATGGTAATAATAATGAGCCGTTATAGGAGGTGGATGATGATGATAATGATAATGATTTCTAGCGGCCGATGATAATTTAGTATTATTATTATTATGTTGAAGATTCTTCGGCGGAGTTCTTTTGCCGTCGCTACTATCGCTACTAGGTATAGGAGCTGCGATACCGTTACACGATGAATTCGATGGAGATTTAGTAATTACTATCGGAATTTTAGTTGGCGCTACTTTCGGACTGCCGCTATTGCTAATTTCGTCGTCCGGATCGTGATCGATGTGCCGTAAATTCTGACGACGATTAGCGTTTTGTAATTTACTACGATGATGGTACTTCGTGTCGGACGACGAGGTTGCTTCTAATAATTTTCGAGAAACGGCCAATTCGTCGTTATTAGTACGGCCGCCGGACGAAGAAACGGATTTCTGATTTCGACGATCGAAATTCGGACTACAAGATAGACTTAAAGAAGTCGTCGGCGAAATCAACGACTTGGGCGTAGCGATCGGACTATTGGTAGCCGATTTCGAAATGGGATTTATCGATTTCGTTTTGGACATGCTAATTAATAATCGCTAATAATAATAATAATTATTATTATTATTATGGACGAAATTTAATTAAAATAAAACCACGGAACGAATTATTAAATAACGACTAACTTTTTCTCGATAACTAGACTGAGTTTTTTATTATAATAATGATTATCGATCGTACCGACGACTAGTCGGACGAATATTAGTAACGTATGATCGTCGACGATTTTCGAAAGCATGCTGCGACAAAAATAATTAAAATAAATAAAGAAATAAATAAATAAAATTAAATTAAAAATAAACAATTTAAACCGGACACGAAAATAAACGAACGCTTTTAAGCGGCCGCCGAATCTTAGAAATTCTTCAAGTCGATGTCAGAAGTAAAATTGACCGGTAACTGCATATACATCGATATATATATATTTATATGTTAAATATATATTAAAAATAAATATATATATATGTATGTAATAAAAACAGAGAAACGACAGCGCTATAATCGGAGCGGAATAAATGCGCGAAATAGAGCCGACAACGTACGATCGATTAAACGGCAAAACTGGTTCCGAGTAACTGCTCACGCTTAATTATACAACGTAAGTCTAACGTACACTTCTACCTTATGTGACGTCACGTTTCACCCCCCCCCTCAATCTAAAAACGTTATCATTACTCTTATTACTATCGATATATTAATATCATCATTATTATTATTATTATTACTATTATTATTATTATTATTATTATTATTATTATTATTATTATTATTATCATTATCATTATTAGTTTACGTTATATTACGTTATTCGATGAAGGCGCTTCTTTTTCCCGGTAATCACGTCAGGTAGGTCTCGATGTCTAATGTCTATCTTTTAGCATCATTTCCAGTCAATGGAAAGTACACTTGTGTCTGGCTGTTCAACGTGTATTTTCTTCTTCTTTCGCTGTGTAATTTTTTCCCGGTATATCTATCTATTTCCATTTATCCATCTACTTATATACATCGCCACACATATAATATGTGGTGCACGCACACACATTCAACATATACAACACTATGACGTACATATATATATATATATATATATATATATATTGTAATACACACGAAATACATACATATATTTACACTCATTGCATATATACATTTGTATGTAAAAGCACAAAACACACGCACATATATATGTATTATATACCTTTGCATAACGGACACACATGTTATGTATGTGTATGTTGCGTGCACATGTTTGTCTGTATGTATACACACGTCGTCGTTATCATTTGTCGTTAACCAGTAGACTACTTTGACTTGCGGAGTGCCATTTTATACTCTTTTCTGATAATCTTCCGAATTCCAGGTAATTATTACATCTCGCAGGCCTTCTGCAATCTAAGTCAAACGTGTTCGTAGCCAGGTCTTTTTCTTTCCCTGTCTTCCATTAGTGCTTTTAAACGGGACATCCTGCTTTAAAATACGTCCAACTAATTGATCCCGTCGTATGATGATCGTCTTCGAAAAACTCTAATCCGCGGCTGAGTGCGTTTTTACTTTATCCTTCGCTATTTGCCATTTTTTACCTGATTGCTCGCTTCGAATGTATTAAAATTTTTGCCTATTTCCGATTCATTGCCTCGCGGCCGTGTGCAATTTCGACATAAAGAAAAACGAAAAAAGATCTCTAGAAACCGATTTGTGAATTTTTTGCTTTTAGACTTCTCCTCTATCCAAAATTGCCGCATTCGCCTTCGATGTTGTTCTTCTATTTCATCGGTTCACTTTTATACGGCAGTTTCGGGTTTGTCTTTAAATTTGTCATAAATGGATTTTCGATGTAACTACTCTGTTCAACGCTTCGTTCAAATCACTTTCTACACCTTCTCGAACCATATCCATCTGTTCTTCACACTCCGCATCTAGTTAAATATTCGGTTAATTAGCCTTGTTGGGTTCGACCGCATGATGCGACCATAAAACCTAATTCTTCGTCTTCTTTTCATATCTGCTGCCCGAATATTTTCATATTTCTCGTTAGATCTTTGATTCCTCGTTTACTTTAGTTGTTCCTAACACCTTCCTTTCTTTTTTATATAGGTGCTATTTAACAGTCTTTCTATCTATATAATAGATAAAATTCGTATATAAAAGTTGTAAAACGTAAAGTGTCATCAATTCGTAAAGACGTCATCTAAACAATTCCCATCAACCGAATGCTAGCACCATAGTAAGCCCCTGGGCGCATTTAGTGCAGCCGACTTCTGTAATACCGAATGATAATAATATTAATCATCAATACTAATATATAATATTTTCATTATAATTACTGCATCGGGCTATTTTTATAACAACAGAAAATCTATGTTTTTAAATTTTTGTTTGTCTGTCTGTCTGTATGTATGTATGTATGTATGTTCCCATTTAATACAAAAACTATTAAAGCTATAATGGTGAAATTCGCACAGATAGCCTATATTATCAGATTCGTTCTAAGCTTTGTTTTTCACATTGATATCACAGAAATTAGAATAATTTAAAGTTTTAAAACGTAAGAAACAGCGATATATCCGTCAAATCATTTAAAATTTAACACGTTTTCCGGTTCGAATGCACCTTCACTATCAAGGCCGGCAATACAAACCACGTTTTGTTGTGTTAGGGGCGTGGCCGAAATAACGGACGGATATGTATATTGTTAAAAGAGACAGCGATATTGTATTTAAATAATTAAATAATACTTTGATTAAACTTCGGTAAGAAAATATCCGACGAGCACAAATAAAAGTTCTTAATTTCGTTCGGTATATTTGAAAAAATAGTTCTCGGATTATTCGCTGCAATTAAAAGTCCATAAGATATTTGTAAACGATATGAACAAATTATTATCGTTTGCAAATTAATCAGAAAATAACCAAAATATAAGGCTGATAAAAAAATGCAATAAATCAACACTTCTGCCGTTAATTACGATTATAGATTAAATAAAATATTACGATGCACTTAATTGCTCTGATAAATTTAACTGCGTATAATCTTCAAATCGTGACCGGCGTGTGAACGACGCGAACACCGAAAAATAAACAACTGATGCATACCGAAATACGCGGCCGACATGTCGCTAATGATATATGTATACGTTGTTGAAAATGTTGCCCAATACTAGATGAATAGATAGATAAAAATACTATCTGTAGGTTAAGCTTCAACACAAGCCAAGGTTAATATTCAACGACGTACCGTTAGGTGACAATCGTGTCATGATTACCGGAGTAACGTGTTACTTTAGAAATCCTATGAAATTTATCGCCGCTTCATTTTGTACGCTATGGTGACATAGCTAGTATCAAGAAGCACCGAAACAGCTATTTTACTTATTAGTGACTGGACCGTTATTCGTTTCCCAAGTTGAGTACGTGGTTTTGCAACGCGTTATTTTGGTTTATTATTTTTTATTATTATTATCATTATTTTATATGGCCACTAGTGGCTCCACCCAGGGCTGTACGATATGTTTTATTAAATATTTATACTGCAGGCTGATATGTAATTGAATATGATTATAGATCAATTAATAATAATAATAATAATAGGTCAATTATGGAACAAACCAAAAATAACAGCCCTCTACAAAACAAAAAATAAAAGATAATTATTTAGGATCAATTAAATATATAGGAAAATACACGTAGAAATTTTTAAAATTTAAAAAGAGTACTACAATATCATGATAGCCATAAATAATAATAAAACATTATTTAAATCAATTTGCAACAATATAAAATAGAAGAGAATAGTGTATTACAAAAATCCGGAGTATACAGAATAAAGTGCCCAAAATGTAATAAGTTTTATATAGGTGAAACAGGGCGACAAATAAATAATAGACTAAGAGAACACTTTAATTCATATAAAAATGAAAATGATACGTCACTTTATGGAAAACAACGTAGAGAAGAAAAATAAACATTACAGATAATATAAAAATTTTACACCTAGAATATAAATTTAAAAAAAAAAGAAAATTATTAGAAAAACTACAAATTATAATTATTAAATAATATGATCAATTTTGAGGAAGAATTAATTTTAAAATCGGTTTTTTTAATTAATTGTAAATAAAAAAATGTTAAAGTAAATTAAATTACATCTGGCTAATCAACATGAATCGATATTTATAAGTTTTCATTAATGTATCTTCTTTTTCTCTTCGAATTTGGCCATCTATGTGAAAACAACAAACTTTTGCTTTTCCTTTCTTCCCAGTATTTCTTCATAGTTTCACTCTGCTTTTTCTTCCTTGTCATCTGTCCATTTTTGCCCGCTTCCATGCTTTTCGGTTCTTTTAAATTCATCAAACTTTTTAATTTTATTTCTGAATTCTATTCCGTTATCAATCATTGAATTATCCATTTTCACTTCATCGAGATCTTTTTTGATGTTATCACCTCGGGCTGGTTTTTAATATGGTGAAATCTTTTTGTTAGTCTGCTCTCACTCATTCTCTGTATATGTATATAAAATATTAATCTTCTTTTTCTCATAGTATCGGATAGTTTTCTCATAGAGCTCTTTATTGGGCCTATTCCTGAACATTTCCTTTCCTTTTTTTGGGCCAAGAATTTTTCTCATAATCTTCCTTTCCTTTTTTCCAATATTTCAATTTTTCCAATATAATTTAGCTCTAAGCATTCAGCTGCATATAAACACTCCGGCTTAATAACTGTATTGTAATGCCCCTGATATTAGCATTTATCGATATCGATTTTTTATTATATATATTTCGCGTTAATTGGAAAGCCGTTTCCATTTTTCTAGCCCTCATATTCAACGCCTCTCCATCCAGCCCGTTTTTTTGATTAACCTCGCCTAAGTATCTGAATTTGGTTACTTTTTTGATTTTCCCATATTTTGTACACATGTATCGAGGCGAGGTTCCAATGTTGGTCATGTATTCTGTCTTCTCAAACGAAATCTGTAGACCAGTTTTTTCTGCTACTTCTTTTAAGAGATTAATCTGCTTTACCGCTGATGCTTTCCGAGAAAATTACCAAGTCATCTGCAAACGCCAAACAATTAATAGCAATTCTTTCCTTCTTATATCCCAAGCTTATCTGTTTATTTATATTTTCTGCTTCCAGTAATTTTTTCCACTCTCTTATAACCTTTTCTAAGACGCAATTGAACAATATTGGGGATAATCCATTTCCTTGTCTTACACCCGTTTTAATCTCAAACGCTTCGGAGATTCGACCCGTAAATTTTATTTTAGCTGTAATTTCTAATAGTGTTTGTTGTATTAATCTTGTTGATTTGTCATCTACGCCAAATTCTTGTAATATTTCCATTAAACTTTCTCGGTCAATCGAATCGTACGCTTTTTTGAAGTTTACGAATACTACCACATATGGTTTGCTCCTGAACATTCTGTCTCTTATTATTAGTTTCAGGTTAAGAATTTGTTCCGCGCAAGATCGATTTTTCCCGAAACTTGCTTGGTATTCTGCCAATTATGTTTCTACTTTTTTTTCTAATCGATGTAGTAACACCTTTGAAATACTATTTTAATTCGTATTAGGTCAGGACATAATCTGCTGCCTAGTCATCTCCACCGGATAGGGCTGGTTAGTTCCAGTACTTGCCAGTCCTGTGGTTTGACGGCAGATATTAATCATATCATTTTTTCATGTAATCTATATAGTGCACACAGAGAAACCCTAATCAAGATATTATTACAGTTAGGTATCTTCCCTCCGTACTCTATTGCATACCTCCTATCCTTAAATAATCCTCTTGTGTTGATAGCACTGGTCTCTTATATATATAAATCCAATATTATTCTGTAACCTTTACATCCTCGTATAGTGTATTTTCCTTATATGTCTTAGTTTAGTTATTTATCTTTCTATTTTATAAATCATTTGTTAGCGTTAGCGTTTAGTTTATATAAATTTATATGTACAATGAGTAGTAATGGTTTTATAACCTAAACTCAATTAAAAATAAAGAAAAAAAAAATATTTTATACGCTACCGGCAATAGAGATATCCCCCTGTAGTTATTGACCTCTGACTTGTCATTTTTTTTTTATGAATTGGCTGTATTAGTGCACATTTCCATTCCAGTGGTATCTTCTCTGTTTTCCACACTTCCGATAAAAGTTTTGTTAATTTTATATCCATCGGTTCACCTGCTTCTTTTATCAATTCCGCTACTATCGAGTCCTCCCCTGGAGATTTATTATTTTTAAGCTTCGATATTATTTGTTTAATTTCTTCTCTACTGGGGGGGCTCTGAGTCTGTTTCTTTTTCCTGTGGTATATACACTTGTAGTCGTTCTTTGTGTTTATCACAGTTGAGTAGTCTTTCAAAATATTCTGCCAATATTTTGCAGTTATCATTAAGTGCTAGGGTTCCATCTGGTTTTTTAAAACATAGACTTGGGGCTTGATATCCTCTTATTCTGGACTTGAAAACCTTATAAAAATTCCTTGTTTTATTCTTTTGAAAGTTATTTTCTACTTCCTCTAGTTGTTGTTTTTCAAAATTTCTCTTAGTATTCCTAATAATTTTTGTCGTTAGTTTTCTTTGATTTCTGAATTTCTCATACGCAGTTTCTAACTTAGTTGAGTTCAATTTTTCCAGTATTCTAGTCTTTGTTTGATAGCAGCATCACATTGTTCAATCCACCACCTGTGTATTTTTTTAATATTCAGCGGAATTGTTTTGTTTTACTGCTTCTTGTATTCCTTTACAAATGTCATGCCATATGTTTGATTTTTATTCCATTAATTTTTTTACGGTATTGGTGTATTTTCTCTTTATTTTCATCATTTAGCTTATCTATATCATATTTAGCAACTCCTTGTTTGAGAATTTTTTTTTTTATTTTCCTGTATAAACCTCATTTTAATCTTTGTGAGATAGTGGTCTGAATCAATGTTGCTCCCTTTCTTGACTTTAACGTTCATAATCTCCTTTTGATTCTTATTTGAGATAGCGACATGGTCAATTTGAAATTCTCCCAAGTTTTTATTCGGACACCTCCATGTTTTCTGTTTTCTCGGTAGCTTCTTAAAGTTTGTAGACATTGGTTTGAGGTTAAAAATTCGGCATAAGTCAATTAACCGCTCACCGTTTCTATTCGTTCTTTTATGCCCAGGATATTCCCCTATTGTGCGCTTAAGCTGTTTTTTTCTTTACCTATTTGACCATTAATATCGTCCATCAATATTTTAATATGTTTCTCGGGTATCTTATGCATTTCTTCTTCTAACATTTCCCAGTACTGTTCTACTTTCTCTAAATTTCACTTGTTATCTTCGTTAATTGGGGCATGTACATTAACTATGGTATACGTTTTATTAGCACATTTCAACGTCAAAATAGACATCCTTTCCGACGGGGATTTAAATTGTATTACAGAATCTAACATCTTTCGGTGAACACAGAATACTATTCCTAGATGTGGCATTCCCTTCATTATTTTCTTTCCTGGTTTTACTTTAAATATTCTATAATTTTCCATGTCTATTACATCTTCTTCCGTAAACCTAGTCTCCTGAAGAGCTAGAAGTAGTACATTCTGTTCATTTAGTGTTTTTACTAGTTCTTTTAACTTTCCTACTTTTAGTAATAAGTTAATATTTATTGTTCCAAATATATATTTCTTTTTAACTTTCAACTACACCTGGTTTTTACATGATGGTTCAAGCTCTCCAGAATATGAACGCTTGAATGCATTGCCATTCTTGACAGTGGTGGATTCACCTTTCGTTCTCTTTGACTTACTTTCCATCATGTTTTTTTACAAATCAAAGTTTGTTGTTAATTAGCAAGCGGGAGGGAAACAGGTTGATAGCTGTTTCGAAAGTAAAACTAGGATTGTAAGTCCTAGGGTTTTGATTTTCATTGTTTACTTAATTTCTTATTATTTGCTTCTATATATTCTATTGTTTAGTATTTTGCAGTTTGTATCGCATTATAAGCTATTTCTTTTTAATTTATATAGTGTAATAGTATTATTGCAGAAGCAAGAGTAGTATGGCTGGTTGGTCCTGCTTTTTCTGTCAGGGTTTTCTCCCTTAGCCTTTGGATCAATATCCTAGCCGCAAGGCAGCGGTTTAATGTCTCTGTCAATATATTTGTAATGTTTTTGTATTTACTTGAAAATGACTTTATAGTTGAAAAGCTTTGCATACATAAAATAAATTTAATAGTGATTAACATTGTTTTTATTTTGTTTTGTTAAATTATATATATATATATATATTATATATATATATATATATATATATATATATGTGTGTGTGTGTGTGTGTGTGTGTGTATGCATATATTTACAAAAATTATTGGCTACCAGTAAAAAAGTAGAACAGAGTAATTTGTGCTTAAGATAAGTGATGCATTTAAACCGGGAGAGTGTTTGTGATTATATTTTACTCCGTGTATATAGTTATTTATTTATATTTTTTAAACATTTATTTTTTTAATATCGTTCTATCTATCTATCTATCTATCTATATATATATATATATATATATATATATATATATATTATTATTTTCGATTTTGGCCAACTATGGACAACGTAAAAACAATGATCATGAGATTTTCTTTTTCCTTCTCCAATATTCTTTCATCTTCAAGCTGTGCTGCGCTTTTCTTTCTTCCGTCCACATGTAACTACTGGTGTTCTTCTTCACGTTTTCAGCAAAACCTTTAAATGTGTTAACTTTTTGTCGGAATTTATTTCTATTATTTACGTCCTCACTTTTTATGTTCATTTCTAATATATCTTTTTTGGTTTCTATAAACCACATAAGTTTATTCTTTGGATTGCTTTCAACATATTCAAATGTGGCTTTAGTTTGTCTATCTATTCTTTTTAGGTGACCGTAAAATCTTATTCTTCTTTTTCTCATTGTATATCTTTTCAGTTTTTTCATATATTTTCTTGTTGCTTTTTAATACCCGTTGTCCATCTTTAATGTTCGGTCCCAGAATTTTTCTCATAATTTTCCGTTCCTTCTTCTCTATGAGCTCGATTTCTCTTCTTGTGTTCATATTCAGACATTCTGCTGCATATAGACATTGCGGTTTAATTACAGTATCATAATGTCGTATCTTCGTATTTATAGATAATGACTTCTTTTTATATATTTCTCTGGTTACATTGAATGCTTGTTCCATCTTGTGTACTCTGGTTAGATTCGCTTCTTTATCTAAACCATTTGGTTGAATTATTTCACCTAGATATTTAAATTTGGTGACTTTTTTAACCTTTCCGTATTTTGTTGATAAATAACATGGTGCCGAAGGTTCATTGGTTATATAAACTGTTTTTTCATATGAAATTTGCAGGCCAGCTTTTTCAGCTACTTCTTTCAATGAATTTAACTGAATAACTGCATCTTCCAAATTATCAGCTAAAATTTCAATATCATCCGCAAATGCAAGACATGAAATCTCGATCCCAGATTTTTTCCTTCCTAATCTGATTGGTTCAATTCCGCAATTTTCCAGCAGTATCTTCCACTCCCTTATAACTTTCTCCAGAACACAGTTAAAAAGCACAGGGGATAGACAATCTCCCTGTCTTACTCCTGTTTTAATTTTAAAAGCCTCGGATATTTCTCCTCGAAACTTGACTCTGGATGTTGTGTTTGTTAAGGTTTGTTTTATTAATGTAATAGTCTTATTATCCACATGGAATTCTTGCAAAGTGTTGAGTAGTGTCTTCCTATCGACAGAATCGTATGCTTGTTTAAAGTCTACGAACGTGATGATTATGTTCTTTCCTCTTATTCTTTTATGTCTAATTATCGATTTAAGATTCATAATTTGTTCAACGCAAGATCGACCTTTCCGGAATCCAGCTTGATATTCACCTATTTGTTTTTCTGTTTTCCTTTCTAACCGGTTTAAAAGTGCTTTAGACAATATTTTGTATGTCACAGGCAATAGTGAAATGCCTCTATAGTTATTGATATCATCTTTTTTTCCTTTTTTATGCAGTGGATAGATTAATGCTATTTTCCACTCATCTGGCGCCTTTTCTTCTTTCCAAATTTTTTCTATTACACTTTGCAGTTTTCCGATCATTTCTGGCCCTGCGATCTTCCACATTTCAGCAATTATTCCATCTTCACCAGAAGCCTTATTGTTACTTAACTGTTTCACAATCTCTTCAATTTCTTGATAATTAGGGGCTACAGATTCTTCATGTTTAGACGTTGTTAATTGTCTTGGAAATTTTTCTTTTGGCTCTTCACAATTAAGGAGCTTATTAAAATATGTTGCTAAAATACTACAGTTTTCTTTATCATTAAGAACTAATTTACCTTCCTCATTTTTAAAACATAAATTAGGA
The DNA here is from genome assembly GCA_032883995.1 of Coronaproctus castanopsis. Lineage (NCBI taxonomy): Eukaryota > Metazoa > Arthropoda > Insecta > Hemiptera > Monophlebidae > Coronaproctus > Coronaproctus castanopsis. The sequence goes on from CM065052.1 coordinate 292,462,949, forward strand.
GGCTGATATTTTCGGAGATTTTTATTGAATATTTTGTAAAAGATCCGAAAATTATTTTTCTTAAAATTCTCTTCTATTTCAACGAGTTGTTCTTTTTCAAATTTCCTTTTTGTTGACCTAATTATTTTAGCTGTTTTGGATCTTTGATCTTTAAATTGAGTATAATTGTCTTCGTTCTTCGTCGAATACCATTTTTTCCATGTTTTGTTCCTTGCCTCCACAGCTTCATCACATTGTTGATTCCACCATCTGTGTTTTATTGATTTTTTCAGTGGGGCTATTTCATGCGATATTTCAATTAATTTCGTTTTAATTTCTTCCCAGCTATCCGACTTTATTTTTGTATTCAGTTTGTTTTGAAATTCATTTTTCTTATACATTAACATATTTGTGTCAACCTTGGAAAGTTTAATATTCATTCTCAGATAAATTTTTTTCTCAGGAATGAAATTCATTTTGATAGTGGTTAAATAATGATCCGTTTCCACATTTGCCCATTTTTTAACTTTGACATTCATAATTTCCCTCCGATTATTATATGTTATAGCTACATGATCAATTTAAAACTCTCCTAACCATGGGTTAGGTGATCTCCATGTCATTTGTCTCTTAGGCAATCTTTTAAAAGCCGTTGACATTAGTTTTAAATTAAACGTATTACATATTTCCAGGAATCTTTCACCATTTTTATTAGTTCTTTTATGGGCTGGGAACTTTCCAACCATTTTTTGGAACTTTTTCTCCTTACCCACTTGAGCGTTAAAATCACCTAATAATATTTTCACATTTTTAACCGGAATTTTAGCCATCTCTTGATCTACAATTTCCCAAAAATTTTCTACTTTTGATGGATTTTTTCTATTGTCTTTATTTATAGGTGCATGGCAATTTATTAATGTATATGTTTTATTTGCACAGCAGAAAGTTAAAATTGATAGTCTCTCATTAACCGAGTAAAAATCTTTTATTGAATCAAGAATTGCTCTGTGAACAATGAAAGCAGTTCCGAGATAAGGTATTCCTTTATTCATTGGATTTTTCCCATTCTTACCTTTAAAGATTCTATAACCTTCTGAATCTATTATGTCCTCATCCGTAAATCTTGTTTCTTGTACAGCCAGTATTTGAATTTTATTTTCTTCCAAAACGTTAATTAATTGTTTTAATCTTCCTACTCTTAATAACGAATTCACATTCAAGGTACCAAAGAAATATTTCATCTTAGTTTTTAATTGTTTGCTATTCCTAACACTGCATGTTGGTCCAGGCTCTCCAGAATATGATTGCCCGGTAACACTGTAATTTACAGTGGAAGATTTTCCTTTCGGAGTACCTCCTGGAGTATGTATATGAGAAGGATTTGCCATCATGCATTGTTTAATAGTATGGGGGGAATCGGTAATTGATTATTAATCAAATACTAATTCAACGTTAAAACTGAGATTGTAAGTCCCAGAGTTTAAATTCAACCGCTCCTAACCTGGGAACAGACGTTGACCAGATAGCCGCTCCACAAGAGGTAGACGCTTCTGGATTTAAGTTTTGTTTTCTGTCAGGGTTTACTCCCTTAGCCTTTGGATAAATATCCTAACCGCAAGGCAGCGGTTTTTTACTGAGGAGGTAACGGTTTAGGGTTTTTACGGCGACCCAAACTCGCCGAGGGGAGACAGTCATAGGATTTATGCAGACTTTTAGTGGACAGGTCCTCAAGCTGCCCATCTGCATCCTCGTGTCTCCTTACCCTGTCACTACTAGAATCGTCTGCTAGAGACTTTCCACCAGTAGCCGCTCTTGGTTCGCGACTGCGTATTGGTTATTCGCAGCTGACCAGTATATCTACTGGTCATTCCACTATCCACCACCCGTGGACGCGCCCCGTTCCGGTTAGAGCTCCGGATCCCAGGAGGTACATAGTACCTCTGGGGGATATATATATATATATATATATCATCATCTTGTAGCTTCTTCTTATCAGAAGATGGCATACATCAACATTGATTTATATTTCCCTTTTTCTAACTGATTTGATAATTTCTGTAATTTTTCTTGTATTAAAGCTGGTTGTCATCATCTCCAACCGTCTTCTACCTCGCGTCTTCTTTCCTTGTATTTTTCCTTGAACAGCCTATATTTATATCTAAGGCCTTTGGCAGAGTGAACAGGGATCAGTTGTTTGCGCTTCGGTTGTCCATATAAGATCATTAATCTCACTTACAAACTATAATAGTGAACAAGCCGCAGTTAAAACCTTAAATGGTGAAACAGTACCGGTCGAAATCAAAAGAGGTGTGCGACAAGGTAGTCCATTGTCGCCGGATTTATTGAAAATCTTTGCAGAGCAAATTCTACTTAGATGCCTTTGAAGATACAACATGTGGTATTAGGAGGGCGAAACGTACGAACTATCAAATATGCGGGTGATGGCCTTATTAGCAGATAGCCCACGTATGCTACAACAAATGATACACAAAGTGAATGAATCAGCAAATAAGTATGGGATTCATATTAATACTAAAAAGACGAAAATAATGAAAACAGGAATGAAACCACGACAAATTAATCGATGGGACAAACTTAGAGCAGGTTTCATCATTCAAGTACCTGTAAAGCACCATTACTGAAGATGGGAGTAGCTCTCTTGACATACGGGGATGACTTGCCATAGTGAAACAGACTACGCTGAAAAATATTAAAATAATAACGAACAGAACAATGCCCATAGAGCTGAACGTATTATAAAAATATGCGTGTGGCCAGTAGCAATATACGGGTCGGAAACGTGAACGTGTACAAAATGAGAAGAGGATAAGAAGCATTCGAAATGTACTGTTGGAGGTGGATGAAAAAAATAAGCAGTACGGAGAAAACAACAAACCAAGAAGTTTGGAAAGGGGGTCGATGAAAGGCGACAAGTATTGAACCAGATTAAAAAACAGAAACCGTGTTGGATGGGGAATGTGTTACGACATGGAGGATTGCTGCGAGATATAACCGAAGGGAGACCGCGATTAAGCTGGATATATAAGCTTACAAGGGATTCCGATGGTTGCTGTTACTCGGAAATGAAAGGTGTTGTGATTTTCTTACAAAACGATATTTGATTATTCTGTGCTTTTGAAAACATCCAACTGCTATAATTTCGACACAAAATAACGTTCGTGAAGGAATAAATCTTTGTCTCGCCGGTATTGCAGACTATCTCATCACAAATGGCAAGTAAACAGTACGAAACAAATACCTTAAATATCTACAGAACAGATAATCAGTTAACGATAAAATCGTTTGTTACAGCAAGAAAAGTTAGTGAAGTTTAAGAGAAAAAATTCGATAAAAATCTTTTTGGAATATTTACACTCGACATTCAGCCATTTTCCGTTGTCGAAAATAAAGGACTTGTTTTATAAAACATTTAACTTCGCGTTAATTCCGATCTAACTAATAATTAAGTTCGTTATATCATTATATATATTTATATATTTTTTAATTGAACCTTCGTTGTAGCCAGTAGATTTCAATTTAAGTATTATATACTAATTAATTATAAACGAACAAAATAAAACACAAGCACTAAAAGTTTATAAAAAAGATGTAATAATTTTAGTTCGCGCTTGAAAATGACGTAACGGTCGAAAAGCTTCGCGATTAAAAAACTTTTAGTGATTGTGTTTTATTTTGTTCGTTTATAATTAATTAATAAAATCACTACTCTCCAATATATTCAATTTAAGTATTATATACTAAATTACAATTTTAGTTAATAATATTGCCCCGTAATATAAAAATTAAAATAAGCAGTAATATTTGGTAATAAACCAAACAAAATCATAACATCGTTTAATCAATAAAAGTTTTTTTTTTATTGCAAAGCTTTTCGACAGTTACGTCATTTTCAAGCATACGCAATAAATATTTATTACATATTTCTGGTAATTCGTTATTCAATATAATTATCTATTAAGCTGTGATTATAAAATATTGAATATATTGAAGAGTAGTGATTTTATAAATTATAAACCAAACAAAATCATAACACAATTTAATCACTAAATGTTTTTTATTGCAAAGCTTTTCGACAGTTACGTCATTTTCAAGCATACGCAATAAATATTTATTACATATTTCTGGTAATTCGTTGCGCATGCTTGAAAATGACGTAACTGTCGAAAAGCTTTGCAATAAAAACCTTTTAGTGATTAAATTGTGTTATGATTTTGTTTGGTTTATAATTTATAAAATCACTACTCTACAATATATTCAATATTTTATAATCGCAGCTTAATAGATAATTATATTGAATACGGAGTGAAAACGGCGAAAGATGTCAGTTTATTAAAAAATATTCGTCAATTATAATTAAATTGAGGACAATTAAAAAGAAGGTGATTTATATCTTCCTGGAAATTTATGAAAATAAGTACATTATTCCTGATTATCTCCGTTTGAAAAATTTAACTATACACGAGAATGACTCATGCGTAGCCTACAAATTATGGTAAGAAATCTGCGAAAGACAGATATTGAGATACGATCATACCGTGGAAATACGGGAAGATGCGACTGATACTAAAATATTTACCTTTATTTGAGAATTTCCGATATTTATACGAAAGAATTGTGATAGTTTATCTGATTTTTCGAGCGTAGATCTAACGATGGAATAATTACGTTTTTCAATTTATATTTAATAAAAACGGTATAATAAAATTGTAGTACATGATTTTTTTTATTATTAGATAAACTTTTACTAAATTTGTCCTTAATATCTATTTGTTATAATTAATATCTATCGCATTATAGTAAAAAAAGAGAAATAACGTTATTTTATGGTCTTTTATAAGTTACTTCGGTTAACTATAACAATTATCCAAGTAATACGGGAACGCCAGTATAAAGTTTAATCGGCGATATAAATAATAAGTTCCTGTCACCTTTCACCAAGTTGTCGCTGGAACGTTGTCACACGTATTCATCGAAAGTAACGGTTTCGCGCACTACTTGAACGCGAACCACTTACCAGCTTGATTACAACGATTTAACTTACCTAATTTTTTCCTATTATTCACAAGATATAATTGAAATGTTAGAAATATTGCGCACATTCCAGTGAATTATACAACCAATTCATTACTACTCACTTTTTTATTTGTATTATTATATTATACTAATTTTTAAGAGACACTGTGTGTATATACACTAAAACTCATTAAAAAAAAATAACAATAATGAAAGATTATTTGCTTTGCATTAACTTTCATATGTTCGTCAATGTGAATGCCTTTCATATTCAGGCAATCAAACAATGCTGTATGCATTTCGGATAATAGGTTCCCTGTAACGTTTAGAGCTGGACTAATTTAGTCATGTGTAATGGTACGTGTATATTGTTATGTGTTGACCTTGATGTGTACCGAGTTTTAGCCGCCAGGTCCACTCCGGCCATGGAGAAGTACTTGATCGACACGGGTTTCTCATTATTACATCGATTTGTTGCCGCGTAATTGCACGTGATCTAGTACTGATTGTTTTGTTGTGTTATTCATTTCCACATTAATTTTTTTTAATATAAAGAATTTTATTTAATATATAGTAGTACACTACCTCGCGGGGGTACTTAGTACCTCACCCAGCTAGAGCTACAACCGAGACGGGGCGCGTCCATAGGTGGCAGATAGTGGAGTAGCCTACAGATATATATATATAGGTTGGCTGTGAATAAGGTCGTGAACCAAACAACCCGCTGCTCTGTGGTTAAAATGTTTATTCAAAAGCTAAGGGAGACAACCCTGACAGAAAATAAACTAGGTAGGAGATGCGGCTACCAAAGGCGTCTGTTCCCTGTATTAAGGGCGGCCTATTTACATGCGCTGAAGGAAGTTCTACGTTTTTATATGCCTGGCGAAAACTTATGGATTACTCAGAAAAGGATGGGGATTCATACAAGATGCTCGAAAAGAGCCACCGATGATGATAATGATGAGTACACTAAATCTACATTATACAGCTATTTTTAGTTATTGTATTAACTTTAGGCTGAAATTTAACTGAATATAAACGTACGAGTTCGATGACTTTTCAAGTTGTGTTGTCTTATTTCTATAATATCAGCCTTAGTATCAGTTGAGCGTACCGATTAAAACTTCAGCACGTTCAACCTACTCCAAAACCAGAATGAGTAACCTGTCACTCATATCGATAGGAAAAGAGTTATTAAGTAATTTTAAAACAAAGTATCTGTTCTATTAAGCAGAAATACTTGTTTTAAGTAATTCGCGAATTCATTGTATTTATCACTTCTTATTTGTTCGTTTCTATCATTTCGGATAGTTAAATTCTGTTATCGTTGTCTATTAATACATTTCGCAGTAATTCGTCCAGAAGAGAGATTAAGCATTTTTAAAATGTATCCCGCTTAAATTCAATAAACAATCTTTTGATATCCTGACTTATTTTGTTCAGCTTTGTCTGTTTTTTCTTGTTGTTCTGTGAAAAATTACCTTAATTGTTTTTCTAAAATATACAGCGGTATGTTTTCAATGTTTACGATTAAAGTTTTTCACAATAATCGAATTCCACGCGGCTTCCTAAATTTCATCGTTCAATTGCATGAATATTAATCTCAGATTTAATTTTTACAGATGATTTTAATCGATGTTTTCATTCAAGAGTCAATCAGTTTTACTATTGATAGGCGAACTGTGTGGTTGTTTTAAAATTTCCGACTTATTCACCGATATATAATCACGGGAGAATGATCAGACGCAAAATCATTATTGTCACCGATGTATATGTTACCTTCAGCAACTATCCCCTAACAATGAAGAAATATCATAAATAAGGTAACTTTTTCTGATCAGTCGGTCATGTCATTATGTTGATTTTCCTGTTGAGTAACATTTGCATCTAGACCTATTTACTGCACGTAGCAAATGTTTTCCTCTACCTGTGATAATTCTTGAGCCCCAGTACGTGTGTTTTAAATTGGAATCTCCTATAATAAATCGACGGCCAAGTATGTTAAAATATCCACTCCATTCTTCGATATTTATCAGTTTACCAGCTTAGGATAAAATTAAGTTTCCATTTTTAGTAATTTTTTTCAACATTAGCATTTGATTCGTACTTATTTTCTCTAGTATACGGTATACTTTATGTTATTCATAATTAGTATTGCAACACCCCTGGGCTCACCACCATCGGGACGCGTAGTGTTATACAGACAGTTTTATACCATTAAATTTAATAAACGTATGTACTGTTCGGATGATATAGGGTGACCCAGAGAAGACTGAAAGTTTCGCTGTTTTTCGAATAAATCGAAATCTATTCGACTCAACATTTTTGAATGAAATTTTATTTAAAAATAGGAAAACGGGAGATCAGCTTACAATAATTTGTAGAATACCATCTCGTTCGGATGACCGCCATTTGCAACAATACATTCATTCAGTCTTTACAAAACTTGCGAACAGTTTTTCGAGTATAGGTCGCTGAATTTTTTTAATTTCTTCAGAAATCCATTCAAGTCTTCCAGATCTCGTGGACGCGTTTTGTAAACGCAGCTCTTAAGGTATCCCCACAATAATAAAAACGTGTAACTTTGAATTCTTTTCGAAACCCTCTTTGCATTGTCGTGATCGATTCACGCCGAAAATAACATTCCACACAAAACGTACTTCTTCACGTTATAGGATGCCATGATAACTGAAACTGGACAAAAACGAATCTCTCGTGTGTACATTAAACGTGGTTTTCTCGTACTTTATCAGATAAGATAAAATTCTACACACTATCCCGTAATGATCATCAATATCATTAAGTGCCGTCTCCGTATCGGAGGTAGGCGACTACTTACCTATACATATTTTGTTGTTATACATTGTAAGCAGCGTACAAGACAATCATAATATAGCATTGACGTAGATAGACACACACACTCGGGAGAACTGATTGTAATACCACAACACAATGCAGCATCTCGTGCTATTTTTTTGTACTGTACTATATTATTACTGGCGCTCATACGGTGTAGCGCGCGGTGGTTTGCCATTGCCTTCCACACGATAATGATATTAGTATTATTTATATTTTTATTTTCTGATGATAATTTTCACGTCGCCGATCGTATTCGAACTCGGTACCTTCCGTATCGTGCTCTAGTCACTTGGCTATCTCGACGACATGTATTAAATTATGCTATAATTTAATAATGCTAGTTATCCTATACCAAAAACTATATTTACCGTGCGTCGACATTTCGAACAGAATATATATATATATATATATATATATATATATATATATATATATATATATATATATATATATATCAATCGGTGTATCATTCCTTGGATTGGTTCGCCCTTATCATACAAATCCTCCATTTTTTCTGTTCTGCTGTCAACCATCTGAATTTAGTGTAGCTCTTGATGTTCGAGTCTTTTTCGATTGTGTCCATCAGTACTTGTCTTGGTCTTCCTTTCGGTCTGCACATATCTGTAGCACATGTACTATCTATTTTATTATTATTGTTTTTTTTATATCGTTTTCAAAAGTGATCTTTCCTTTTGTACTCAGTTAAAAACTTCTACCTTCGGAATTTTATTATCAACCCACGACATTTTTAACATGCGTCACCAGCAACACGTTTCAAATCCTCGATTTTCTGTAAACCTCTTTCGCGTGTTTCCGCCGCAGACAGTGCTGCTGCCCTACATATCCGATTTGACAATACGCTAACTACGCGCATTTGTTCGTCCTGGATCTCTTTGCTACCATATAAGTTTTCTGTTCTTATACGTCCTAAGTATTTGACTTGATCTGAGATTTGTCTATGGATCGATATATTGTTTTTTTCTGGCGTCTCGTTGATGCTCATTACCAGTTTTTCCAATATTTATTTCCATTCCATACTTGCGTACTACGCAGTCTAATTTATTTTTTTGTACCATCCTTAATATAAGTCCCCTGTAAATTTTATAATTTTTATGCATCCTTCTCCTTTTTTTACACGTTCCTGTTGAATTATTTCTGACGCTTCGTTTACTATGAATTCTGAATACATATTGAATATCTCGCTCCTTTGGAAATTTCTGATGTTATATATATATATATATATATATATATATATATATATATATATATATATATATATATATATATATGTATATATAAATTGAAAAGTATCGAATTTAGTGGTCATTTTGTGTTGCTCGTTGTAAATTGAGTTGTTTACTACATTCGGTATCAGATTATTTTATAAATACTATTTTTCGTTTTATTTATTATTGTAAATTGTATATCTAAGTTTTTATATTTCTTATAGGTAGATAGTGTTGTTTACCACAATTACTCTAAAACTATTCTTAATTTTGTTTAATTTTTATAAATTGTTTATCTAAATTAGTATTTTTACATTTTATATTTCTTATATTATATTTTATTATATGTTCGGTTGATGATGACTTAATAGCTGAAAAGCTTTCTGTTTTTTATAAATCTTTTAGCGATTTTAACTCATTTCTTGAGATATATATATATATATATATATATATATATATTGAGACAAAACTAGAGCAGGTTTCATCGTTCGAGCACCTGGGAAGCACCATGATGGATATAGCTTCCAAGACATACGGGAACGACTTTCCATAGCGAAACGGGCTATGCCAAAAAAGATAAGAATGAAAACCAACAGAACGAAGCCCATAGGGCTGGGGAAACGCACTATAAAAACATGCCTGTGGCCAGTAGCATGGAAACGTTGACGTGTACAAAACAAAAAGTGGACAGGATAGAAGCATTTGAAATGTGGCGCTGGAGGGGGATAGAGAAAATAATTTGGATGGTGAAAACAACAAACCAAGAAGTTTTGAAACGAATCAAAGAAACTCGACAGGTATTGAACCACATTAAAAAAATTAAGTAAACTCCAAGAAAATATTACATCGTATCCATCTCTCTAATATTTTCTAATGTTTTCAAACAATTAATACAAGAAAGGCTTCAGAAAATTATTGAATCAAGAATTCAGATTCCGCATTGGACACTCAACTGTACAGCAGGTTCATCGATTTGTAAGCCAAATTGATTAATGTCTTGAAGAAAAAAAAGTTTGTTCCGCCGTATTTCTCGATGTGAAACAAGCCTTTGATAGAGTGTGACATCCAGACCTTCTCTATAAATGCAAATAAATCTTGCCACCGGAATATTATGATGTTTTGAAGTGATACTTGGAGGATCGATATTTTCAAGTAATAATTAATGATCGTCAATCATCTCCCCATAAAATTCAGGCTGGAGTACCTTAGGGCAGCATACTGGGGCCACTCCTATTCAGTATTTAGAAGATATATTCTAGAAAATACATTTATAGCAACCTTCGCTGATGATACGGTAATACTAGCTTCACATGAATGTCCTAGTACGTCCACTCGGGATCTTCAGGTTGTGCTAGACCAGACCGCTGAATGGTATTGGGAAAATAGCAATTAAAGAACTGCACGTAAACATGTATTATTTACTAAAGGAAGAATAGAATGCAAAAATATCAAAAAGTGTAACAACAATACCTTAAGACTATTCTGTTAGATACCTAAGAATCCACCTTGATCTAACGGCAAAAAGGACTAAATTAAATATCGAGACAGCTAATAAATTGATTATTAAAACCCAGATCGCAACCAGATATAAAAAATAACTTTTTATTATACAATGCGATATTCAGACCAATCTGGCTATATGGCTGCGAACTATGGGAATGTTCCTCTAAAAGCAACATTCAAAAAATTCAGCGATACCATAATAAGATACTACGCAGGATAGCAAGCGCTCCATAGTATGTCACTAACTACACATTGCATAAAGATCTTCATATATCTAGATTAGAAGGAGATAAAAAAAAAAAAAAAAAAAAAAAGATTAAAAAACGGAAACTGTGTTGGATGGGTTATGTGCGACATGGAGGTTAGCTGCGAGATGCAATTGAAGTGTATACAGAAAAACGAATAAGAAGTAGACCGCGATTAAGCTGGATAGATAACTTTAAGAATGATTCCGACTGCTCCAGTTACTCGGAAATGAAAAGAATTACCAATAACCGATATAAATGGAAGAAGACAAGCATAAGGGCGAACTAATCCACGGACTGTTGCGATGATGATATATATATTACGGAATTGAAATACGCTAAAAGTTGACGATTTTATTTTCATGTTCCCTTATATTTAATCGAATAAAAAATAGGAAAACACCCGTGTATACAATATAGTATGTCGACGAGTAGCAGGTGTTCGTTCCATTTTCACTTTACGCTTTGTAGATACCGAATAAAATTAACTTATCACTTTTGTGATGATGTTAAAAAACATCATCACTACAAAATCGTCATCGTTATAATTTTAAAACAATAACTGACGACTGTGAACCCGTTCAGTCGTACGTTATCAAATTTTGACTCAACTCTGGATAATTTTCGACGTGTTTGTGTAAATTTTTAAAATCGTCATCCTGGAAATAAAAGTCTGCTGAGCTCGAGGCAATGTACTTAGCAGTTCAGTATATTACAGAAAATAACCAAGCACTAATTTGCTCAGATTCCGTTGCGGCGCTAAAAGCCATATCTGATTGTCATAATGAAAAACAACAGCCTATTACTAAGAAAATAGTCAAGAGTCAAAAATATTATCAAATAACGTTCCTCTTGATTCCCAGTCATTCAGGCATTTCTAGAAATGATCTAGCCGACAGGGCAGTCAAAGAAACCGCCACGATCCGTCCTATTCCTGACATTCCAACACCTATTACGGGTTTCAACCGCTACTCGAAGAAAGCGCTCGCAACTTTGGAAGTCAACGGTAAATAGCTGTTCCAACCACAAACAAACTTCTAATGTTCGACCGTGGAATACGCTCTTCAATCGACGTCGAGACGAAATAGTCATCAGAAGATTTCGACTCGGGTATACTCAATTAACGCGTCGCCATCTTTTTCAGAAAAAATTGACTCCAATATGTAATATATGTAACATTAATGTTTCCGTTAATCATATCCTTACAGAATGTCCTCTATTTAATTCTATTAGATCCACACTAAACTTTCCATCCTCCTTAACTGACATATTTACTGATGATCCTGACTCCTTATCCGAATTACATTCCTTCATCATTATAATTTATATAATTTAATATAAAATGTAGTAACCTTACTATATTTATCCGTGCCTCTAGCCATTAATAGATACGTAAATTTAAGAAATAATAATAAAAAAAATTTTGTTTGCTTTGAAATTTCATATAGCGGACATCCCGACTGAAAAGGTTAAACTCGAATATATTCTAAAGGCCCTTTAATTCGAGCGTTATTAAATCTATTACGCATTTGGCGCGGTGCGTTTATTATATTAATTTTCAACGTGTTTGTATAATTATCTATAAAACATTGAGACATTTCGCGTCTATCAGTATCTTATTTCGTTAGTATCCTCACCTTATCACGTTATGCCCATCTTAACCCACCGCTGGGTGTAGGCATATCCCAGACGTTTCCGACGATTCCGGTCTTGTGCAACCCGGATCCAATTGATCCCTGCATGTTTGGCAGTGTCGTCTCGCCACCGTGTTGTTGGTCTGCCCCTTTTCCTTTTTGAATGCAATGGGCACCATTGCAGGATATGTTTTGTCCACCTGCCATCATGTCTTGCTAATAAAAAATTCATTTTTATCAAGTTCTAATTGTATATTCACAAATAGCTTCATGCGGTATTTGATATGCCGGTAATTTAGTACATTTTTAATATAGTTGTTTTCTGTTCGTTTTATTCAGCGTGATAAATGAATTCGAATTAACACTATAAATAGAAGGAAAAATAATCAATTGTCTCGATTAAAAAATCAACATTATTTTCAGAAAGTATATATATTATAATTCTCCAGAAACACAGGATGGATTCCGTACTGGTCGTGGTACAATCGACTCAATATTCTCGCTTAGGCAGGTGCAATGCTTTGAACAAAATCAGGATCACTGTATTTCGTTTATTAGAATTAGCAAATCCTTTGATACGGTGCATATGAAGCTGTTGATGAGATGCTTGGAGAAAATTGTCTGTCCGCCGAAATTTATTCGATTGCTTTTACCGCTACATAATAATAATAATATAAGCACTGTAATATTGCAAGATGGCAATTCTGAGCCATTTAAAAAAAAGTCAAGCAAGGCTCAGTGTTACCCGAGCTGTTTTCAGTGTATATGACCTTCATACATGTGATTGGCACGTAAGAAGCTGGGGCCTGAAAAAATATTAATTACCAGCGGGTTCGAAGGCGGATTATTTAACATACATCGCAATTTCTAAATGTTCCAGAGTAGAAGTATTCGATTTCCAATATACACATGATTGGGCTGTGGTCGTGCATACTGTACAGGAACTGCGGACCGCTACGCCTAGCTATAAATAAGAATATTGTCCGTGCAAGTAGCACCGATGGATAAAAAAGGACACTTGTTCGAAGTAAGCAATAGTGTAATAGACCGGATGGAAAGTTTTAAATATCTTAGCAGTACACTTAACAAGAAGATCAGCTTAAACACCAAGGTTTGCAATAGAATACAAACTGCCTCAGCTGCAATAAATAAGCTTGATAGAAGGATCTTTGATAACAAGCAGATCTTATAGTCAACAAAACTAACCATGTATTCGTTGTTTTACCTACGCTCCTTTATGGCTGAGATGCATAGGCCCCATACGAGAACAATACGTTTCTTAGAAGCTTTCCAGCAGACAGCACTGCGTAGGTTACTGCGTGTTTGTTGGTAGAACCGAGTAACGAATCGCGAAATCTTAGTTCCGGCTAACTGCAACTCTATTCAAATGCTGCTTTATAATAACAATTTGAGACGAATGAACGATAATAGACTTCCGAAGAAATTCTTTTACGGTCAGCTCCTTGTTGGTTAAACATCGCATTGGGCGTCCTTGTTGGTGACTATTTATGTCAAATACTGAAGGAATGCGAAATTGATCCCAAGAAACAGGAGACACTAGCAATGAATCGCAAAATCTGGAGACAGGCAGTAGGAAATGGTCTGCTGAAAACGAATCAAAACGATCTCTGAGAAAAAGAAAATGAAACAACGTAAAGGCTTACACGGACTGGAGTAGATTACATTAATACTGAAGCCTTTACATGTGATACATGCGAAAAGGAATGAGCCGCGAAAGTCGGTTTAATTAGCCCCACCTTAAAACCCATAAATAGTGAATGGTACTCCATACTCGGAGCGATACTTAATATTTATATATATAAACGATAATAATGATAACATTAAAAAATCGAAGAAACAGCATGATCGGTCACCTAATCAAACGCTCTCTTTGGATCACTAATTTAATTGGAAGAAGATTAAACGACAATAGACTAAAACGAAGACCGCGAATCAAGTTTATGGAACGTACAATTAAAGAAAAGAAGCTATGTTGAAGTTGAAAAGTTAGCCCAGAACAGAAGATTACTAGACAGCCATGTTGCCCACCAACCTAATGGTTGAGGAGATAATGAACAAATATATATATATATATATATATATATATATATATATATATATATATATATATATATATATATATATATATATATATACAGTCGTATATTGATCATAATTGACCGTCGTGACCATTATATAGCAATCAAATTCATCCACAGTTGTCGATCATCTGCCGAGTGCACCAAATCTGGTATTGACAGTTTAACACGTCGGCATATTTGTTTCGTCCTGGCCGACCTTTTCTTCTATGTCCGTTCATTCTTCCTAGTGTGACTGTCCTGTCTAAGTCTCGTGCACGCATTATATGACCGAAAAATTTGTGCATTTTATCGCGTATGTCTTGTGACAATCGTTTATCTATATTAAGACGCTTAATGATCGAGACGTTCGTTTGTTTATCGTGCCATTTTATACCCAGCATTATGCGCCAGCATTTCATTTCAAATGCATCAATATATTACTGATCCGTGGAGTTTATTACCCATGTTTCGGAACCATAGGTAAAGATGGAGAACACCAGGGAACGAACAAGTTGTATTTTTGTAGAATAATTGATATTTCCATCCCGCCAGATACTTGCAACTTATTCATAGCGTTTAGACTCATCGCAGATCGTCTCCTTATTTCTTTGCTTGAGCCTCCTTTATTGTTGATCCGGACACCTAGATATTCAAATTCGTTGACGACTTCATATCTGTGTAATTGTTGTAAAGTATTAGATATGTTTTCATTATTATGATCCACTATCATAATTTTTGTTTTATTTTTGTTTATACGCATTCCGAATTCATGGCTTACTGTCGTCAGTTTATTTAAAGTTGTACTTAATTCTTAATTCTTCCATAGATGATACAAAAATTGCCGTGTCATCGGCATATATATATATATATATATAATATTCGGGAAACCTACACAGACACATAAATTGACTGTTTTTCCTGCTATTTCTAGTGTAAATTGAACGTTTTTCTTATAATTAGATACAAAATTGTCCGAAATATTATCATTGTCATTTTTCTTTCATACTATTAGTATACCGTAAACATATATTTTCCGTAATTTAACATTATTTTTAAGTATATTATTATTATTCTCCAATTTGTTCCAATATCAGCTAAAATGAGCGATAACGGAGATCTCGTAATTAAACCACCACTTTGTTTGCAGCATTTATTTTGAAAAATATATTTAAATGGGACACCAGACGGAGGTTTGTGAAATGTTACATATAGTCCATACTACTATATGGAGTGGAAGTCTGGACGACCAAAAAATCGATGTTAAATAGATTAAGATCATTTGAGATGTGGCTATACCGTTGAATGTTAAAGATTCCATGGACGGACAAAGTATCTAATGCAGAAATACTAAAACGGCTAAATAAAGGATTAGAGTCAGATAAAAGAAAATGGCTTAACACATCTTGAGAAATAACATATGCGATCTGTTACAATTGATAATTGAACGGAACATCATTGGAAAACGGGAAAAAGGAAGGAGAAGAAACACATGGTTGGACAATGCGAAAGAATGGCCAGGACTTAATACAGAAGCCTTATTGCGGAAATTAGCCGATAGATTGTAAACTAAAAAGATAATCGTTAATATCCATTGAGGATATGGCAGCAGAAAATGAAATATATTTACTGTGGAATTATTTTATAATCAAACCTGTTATTTTGCTATTTTTTGTAATTAATAAGGCTGTTGCCATTTTACAGGCAAACTTAAATAACATACTTAAATGGACACAAAAGTGGGACCTCCAAATAAATCCTGAAAAATGTACACACGTCTCATTCTCCAATAGAAAGGTTCATAATAAACAATTAATGTTAAATAATATACTGGTACCGAGAAGCAAAGGGACGAAATACCTTGGTGTACATTTGGATTCCACTCTAAATTGGAAGATTCATATACAGAAGAAGAGGAAGGAATTGGACTTAAAGCTGAGAAACCTATACTGGCTTATAGGATATCAGTCGCAGCTGTCACTACAAAACAAGCTGTTAATATATAATACCATGCTGAAACCAATATGGACCTACGCTGCACCGCTGTGGGGATGCGCGAAACCATCGAATCGGATGATCATCCAACGGTTCCAGAACAAAGCCCTCAGATTGATATACCGTATGCCGTGGTACGTTACCAATGAACTGATCCATCGAGATTTAGGGATTCATACCATTGACGAGGTCATTAATAGACGAACTCAAAGTCACATGGTGCGTCTGTATGGACACCCCAATCAGCTAGCGGCAGCGATCCCGAACAAACCAGTGACAAGACGTCTCAAGAGGATCAAAATTCAAGATAGTGTAAACAAATAGGGTAGAACACACCAATGGGTGTGCTCCCCATACACGAGTCTCTTTTCAAACATTTGTTGATAGCTTTATCAAGCTAGGTACAAATTGGCAATAAAAAGAAGAAAAAAAAAAAAAAAAAAAAATTTTTTGTAATATCGTACATCTAGATTAAGTTACATTCTAATTTTTTTTTTCTAAATTTTTTTAATTTTGTTATAATTTTTTTTGTGCGCTTGAAAATGTTTTAATAGTCCAAAAGCTTTGTAGTCTTTGAATACAAAAATTTAGCGATTTTAACTACTTTTCCGATGTTTATTTTTTATTTTAAAACCAGTTCAAAGCTAATTTAACCCCACTTTCTAAAGGTTACTATTATCATTATTCTACATAATATTTATATATTTATATATAATAAGTTAATTTTAGAGTTATCCTTACTGGACCAACATTTTTCCACGGTATTTATGTTAAAAAGCGCGAATCAGCAAACGAAAACGGTAGGCGATAGTGTCCGTGAGAACACCGGTTTTATTAATGAACGTGTTAGGGAATCTGTTTTGTCCATTTTTAAATCAGCGTAGTCAGTATTAAAAAAAAAAAAACGTGTATTAATAATATTTGCATTTCTCACGATATCATCAGAAAGATCTCTGAGTTTATTCTGATTTAATCTAATAATCTAACCCAAGACGTTTTATCGGTATTCTCTTTATTTGCGAACGTAGGCATTTTAACCGAATGACGTATAGTTTTTATTAAGAGCAATGTCTTATTTTCCGTAAATGCTGAGAATTCGAATGATTTAGAGACAGACCAAAGGTTTCCTCACAGTGAGTAGCTACGAACCGACTCACTATAGCAAATCGATTCATCGGTTCTTTTCAATCATTTCTTTCTTTTTTTTTTGGTTTATAATAAATCTATGGGGGTACTGCTGCTAAATCCAATATAGCTATTATGGAAAAAACACAAGCAAAAATCCTACGGAAAATTGTGAATGCTCCTTGGTTCCTACGAAATGATGACATCTCTAAGAACTTGAAGATCAGCTCGGTTAAAGATGAAATCGGCAGCTCAAGTGCGAGATACAAAGAAATACTAAATCAACACTAAAATATACTAGCAACGAACCTGTTGTCAAACTGCATTAAATTCAAAACGAATACACAGATTCCATCCTCTTCAACTTCAACATCGATCCTAATAATCTGTTACTCTTAAAAATTTTCAGATTAAAATAACGTTAAAGTATTCATCAATAAATAAGATCAGCACCCATTGGGTTGCTATCCTCCTTTTGATTTTTATATTAACATAGATTCATATTAAATACAGATTGCATGCAAAACTTAAAAAAAAATCCGTAAGTTCAAACTAGTAAAATCATTCGATTCTTATATGTGGCGCCGAAACGTGGACGATGCAATCTCTCTAGCCATGGGTGTTGCAGAAGAATACTGCGCGTCTCATGGATAGCTAAGGACTCTGTATTAATTCAGATTACCGAAAGAAAATATTAATGGAAGTAACGACCAAATTAGGTGTTTTTTTGTCACGCGGTCCGTGCAAATAGACTGGAGGCGTTATTCATCTGAGGGAAAATCATGTGAAAACGAGGGGACGTAGTCGTGTACCCCTCAAATGTCGGATAGAATTCGAGAATTTACTCGGAAAAGCTTCAATCAGTATGTTCGCGAAGCGTACAATAGAAACGAATGGTGTAGTAAATTGCTTAACAAATTACGACAGCTTTTCTTCTGTGTATGTCCCTTCTAAAGACAAACAATTCGAATAGAGAGATAATAATTAATTATTATAGTTATATTTCAATTTTTAACGGAAGAAATTATACAATTAAAAGAAAATCGTATTTTGTATCTAAAGTAGTTTTTATGTCATCCCTTATTTCGACTACTTATAAATTTATTTTACGAATCCGATTACAATTTAGCGAGTGTCTACTACCCGTTAAGGTATATTAGCGTATTGCTCTTAAATTGTCTCCTTCCGATGAAAAAATAGAGCGTGAAGTCTTCTATTTTTCGTGTAACCTTTCGATACACGCGCCACACTTTGTAACACGAGTACACGCGCGTAGTACTTTTTACAACACTGTTCTTTTAGCTCATTTGTAGCTTATTTATGTAAATAATGTTTAAACTATTAAAAATTTAATGAATATAATTTATTTTTATCAAACCAAATTGTGTATGCATGCATATATATAAATATATATATATATATATGTGTGTGTACTCACTCCTGTATATATTTATGTACATATTTTTACCTTATGTCCGTCCACTATATAATTATAAAGTATTCTTCTTCTTCGTTGTCTGCTTTCAGACGTCGTGACCAATCATGAAATTTTTCCAGTTAAATTCCGCCATTTATCTCTATCCTGTGCAGCTTCCATTAGCTGTTGACAGTCCCGTCATGCCTTGTAGTCTACAAAACGGGTCGGCGGTCGGCCTCTGTTTCTTTTTCCTGCTATTATTCCTTGTATTATTATTTTTTCTAATCCATCGCGTCGTATCACACGGCCAAAGAACTTTAGACATCTTCTTTTTATTACTGGAACCAATCTATCTTTTTGCTCTATTCCGAGTTGTTTCAGTATAACTGCATTAGTCCGATGTTCTATCCATGAAATCCTGAGCATGCGCCTATAGCAGCACATTTCAAAGGCTTCAAGCTTTGAGCACAATGTTTTGTTTAATGTCCACGACTCTGAACCATAACACGCTATCGAGAATACCAATGATTTCATCAATCGTTTTTTCGTTGTTATTTTTATAGAATGATCTTTCCATATTCTTGTTAGTTTTGCTAGAGCGCTTTTGGCCATTCCGATTCGCCGTTTAATTTCACTTCCGTCATTTCCGTTATTGGTGATCTATGCTCTCAGATATGTCATTTCCATTTTAAGTATACTAACATTTAATAATATTATGTATATAGTTTAGTATATATAACAATAAAATTACATGTTCGCTATATATATTCATTGCTACCATTCGAACACTCGGTGCAGATTATTTGGTTTTTTTTTGCATTTTTTTGCACATAAATCGGTTGCATTTATCACATTTCATTGAAGCTGATGAGTTTTTTTTCCGTCCACAAGTGTAGCCCTTTTTTTTTTTGATGGACATCTTGAAATGCTAGAATCATCATCGTCGTTTTGAACCGGTCAAAATTTTTCTAAAAATATACAAATATCTCTTGGTAATGATGGTATCTGTGATGATCTCCATATCAAGTGTTCTTTCACGGGGCTCTCTGACAGTTTTTTTAAAAATATTCTCCTCCGCTCATTTTGTTTTTCACGTTCGTTGAACATTGATAAGACTCGTGCATTTATTCCAGCAATATTCATAAAGACATAAAAAATATCAAGTGGCCACCGTTTGGGAACTCTTGACACCGAATAAGCAGAGCACATTTTATCACACACATCGACACCTCCTTTTGTGATGTTATAATCCAGAATAACTTCTGGTTTATTTGTACATCGATAGATGCATCATCATCATGCATGCTAGAAATTAGTAATACTGCTTTATTCTTCTTGGGAACAAATGACCCTAATATTCTATCCGTTTGAAAACCAAATTTAGTGCTCCCAACCTCTCGACTTTTATTCGGCAAAAAGTCTGAAGGAACTTCGCCTTTATTTTTTTTTAAAGTTCCAACAAAAGTAATATTTTTTTTTTGCGTTAAATAGTGTATCAAAGCAATACTTGAGTACCAATTATCGCAAGTTAAATTTTTGTTACTATATTAGGTATCACATGTTAATCTTTTCACAATTTCTATTGGAGTATTTAAAACGTGATACTGATCTGACGGTTGATTTCCACAGTATATTTCCAGATTGCTACAGTAAAATGTTTTGGCGTCACATAGGGCAAACATTTTCAAACCGTATTTAGCTGGTTTATTTGCAATGTACTGAATCCACAAACATCGGCCTCTAAAAGGATGTAGCATTTCATCTTTCACTCGTGTTGTAGCACTTTATACATTTTGCAGTAAAACAGTCGTAAATAAAACGAATTGCAGCAAGTTTATCTGTATTTCTTCTACTGCTTCTAGTTTCTATATCATCAAATCGCAAAGAACGAAGTAAAAACAGGAATCGGTTAACACCCATAACCGCACGTGTTATTTGCATCCTAGTTCCATCAGTATTCCAAAGTTCACGGACATTACAATGGTTCGTTTTGTTGACTCCGTGAGTATATAACAATCCCATCGATGCCATAACTTCACTCCTACAGGTTTCTTTGCAATCGCGTTCACGAGAAAAGTATTCTTTATTACCACCAATATACTTATTTGTGCATCTATTTCATCAATCGTGTTCATATCAATTATTTTCAAAAAGGCATCTAATTCTGTTGAAGCATTTCTCGCGCATTGTTTCGGACTGGGTAATTTTTTTATTATATTTTTGGATTTTGCCTTCTTGGAAGATAATATCGTATTTTTACGCCATTTTGTTATTTTTGTCTTTTCCCAGATAATATTCTTCATTATCATCGTCTCCAGAATAATTATCATTATCTGATGAATCCGTTTCAGTTTCTGTATTGTGATCGCTTTTGTCAATATTCTCTTCAGAAAGGTTACAGTCCCTTTCAAAGATGATATCGCTGTCATCATCACTTTCATCAGATAGTTCTCCCAACAAACGTGGAATATCATTAACATCAATACGCTTTGACATAATGAAATCAAAATAAGCGATATTAAACGTTTCAAGATGAAGATATGAAGAAGATAACGCATAAATTAAGTATGGAAACTGTTACACGAAAACACGAGCGTTGTAAAAAGTACAACAAGACAGACTGCGCTTATTATTTCGTTTACTGAGCGTCGAAAACGACGGGAAAAAAGCCGGCGGTAGTCAAAAGTGCTGATCAAAAGATTAATGAAAGAATAATTGTGATCGTGTCGCATCGGCAAAACCTCTACATCAGATAATACATTTAAAAAATTACCGGTGTTGTACATTTTACAACAGCGCGTGTACCGAAAGTGTGACGTTCACACTTAGGCTTCAGTCATTTTTGAACCGTCAACATAAATTCGGTCATATTCTGCTTTAAAAAAATATACATATATTATATATATTTTTTATTTGTTCGTATTTAAAATTAATTTAACGAATTGTTTACATTTTCCGACGGCGAAAAATTGAAATTTTCTAGTCACGTTAAAACGATTTAAAACAAATTAAAAAATACAAATTAAATGTTTACATAGGTTATAATAATTATTATTATATCAATCGGTAGAAATTAAAAATTATTTAAATTCGCATTAATTTCGTATAATGCATTTGTCGCGTTGAAAACGTTTTTTCGTATAAAAAGCTAAATTAAATACTTACTAGTATTATATTAATCTTCTTCTTTTTCTCAATCCGTAGATTATGACTCGTAGTGAGTTGAACTAAAATCGTCTTTTTTCTGATCTTCTTTTAAAGTTTGTCGCTTCCTTGTCTTCTATTATTTCATCTGTATACTTACTCCTTAGCCTTTGTATCGTTTTCCTTTTCGCTAACGTTTTTAACAAGTTTTTCGTTTGTCACTTTTTCTGTCCAACTAATTTTCTGTAATCTACGCCAGCACCGAATTTCGAAAGTATCTATTTTTCTATACATTTGGCGGTTGATCGTCCAAGTTTCCGATCTATACCTCATAATGCTCCGCACGTATGATTTAACAAGTGCTTCCTAGTTTCTACGTTTAAATTTCTTCACGTTAATAAAGATCTCGTTTTATTCAAAACCATTTTTGCTAGACTAATTCTAGTCGATAATTATAATTATTATTATTAATTAAAAATATCTAATTTTTTCGGATTGATCGTGACTCGAGACTAGAGCGAAACTTGAGTGTTGCCGATAGTGCGAAGAATGGTTACACATTTTTTTTTTTTTTCATTTGATAAAATTTTACCGAAGCGTGTAGTGTGAAACAAGCCTAACGCGTTAATTTATTACGTATTAAACAATTTTTCTTTTTCGATAAGCCTTTATAATATCGCACTTGCGAAACATTTAAGAAATATACCTACGGTATAAATTTATAAACTGATTTATCGAGGCTATTTAATTCGAACTCGTTAAATATGCTTTTATATTTGATCTCTTTTAATGTATAAACCAGTTTTACAATAAAAATATGAATATAATTTTCAAGTCTAAAATTACTATCCTATATATTTAATCGACGACTGCGATCTAATTCGATGAATTAGTATATTTTTATTACACGAACATGATTATAGCGAGTATATTTTTTTACGCTTTTAAACGAGTCCACGTAATAAGTCTTTTTAATATTATAGTTTCGATACTGACCGTTAGATAGCGTTGAAACGAACAATTAATCGCCCGTTATTTCTAATTTACACGGTTGTACTTATTTTCGTTAATAATTTATCGATATATAAAGAAGTTAATTTTAATTTTTCTGTTTTCCACTAATACAAATCTGTAAGATATGTTTTGGTATATAAAAAAAAAAGAATTATTCAAACAATCAACTAAACATAATACTCCGGCTTTCATCCCCCTGTCGTTACAGAACGTATAGAAATATTACATACATGATATTCTCAACAATAAAGTAAAAAAATAACGCAATAATAAAAACATATATATATATATTTTCAATATAAATATTAAAATTACAACTTGCCAGGTGGCCATCTAGCAATCGGACTGGAACACGGAATAACTTGTCAGAGGTTAACATTCATCGATGGACTCTATACTGTATTATAGTAAACCTGTGCTAAAATGATCGAGTATGTTTTAGCCTACAAACATCGAGATTGGTGTCAAGTAGATTAACTGCCAATACGTTTTCACGAGTCTCCAAACGAGTTATATACCGCTTAACAGAGCTTTTGATCTCGTCTCTTGCATATGGGATATTCAAGTCTCGGTGCTAAGTATGGTTAGATACGTACTAGGCGATTATTCTGATATCGTTAGATCCTATTTATGTGCATATTTTTATTAAATGACCAAACGGGCTTTATAACTATTTTATATACTACGAGCTTGTTTTGTAATGACAAACTAGATTAAGAAGCCAATTGGGTTCTTGTAGTTTTATGTGTAACTGTTTTCTTTTTTTTGAATAGCATGCTTACGCCACGTTATAAATCGCGAGGAATAATAAATTAAAGAGTAATAATGGCGTATAAGTGTGGAACGATTGACGTAACAAAAGACCCGGAGGAATATAATTATTGAAATAAAAACTGCCTCATTTCGAAGTTATATGAACTCCTACAATCGTATTACTCGGAAGCTGTTAAAACAAAAGTACAAAATTTCCTTATAAAGGAAAACAGAAATCGATACGGCTGTCGCTTGTTGAGGACTACCTATCACCAAATTTTCAGTGTTACACGATGATAAAACGAAAAGAAATGGAAGAGGAAGTTAACGAACTTCTCTATAAAATTTATTTCAAATACCCCATATGCTTTCAGCAAATTACTACATCTTTTTATCTATATCATCTCGAATCGAAGTTTGGCGATCAGTAATGCCATTTTCACTTATCCATGGCCGCATTATTTAATTCCGATTGTGCACATCGGCGCCATAGTTGGAGATCCATCCATCCCCATTGAAGTTTCCTTCTGTCTACGTTCCTTTCGCCAACAATGTCTGCATGTAGTATCAATTGTAAAGGATAATATTTTTCATTTCGGTGGATATGACCATAATAACTCAGTTTGCGTTCTCGAATAGTCCTTAATAATTTCCTTTTTCCCAACATCTTGTTTAAAACTTCTTGATTCGTTATTCCTTCTTTACGCGGAATTGTTAACATTCTTCGATATATATATATATATACATATCGAAGGTCTGTATTTTCTTTTTTAATGCCGCTGTAATTGTCCAACTTTCAACACCTTACAATAAGACTGTAAATACATCAGTTCTAGCTAAGCTCATTTCCAAATGCAGACCTATATATCTTTTCTTGTAAATAACTTTTTCGTGGAGATTAAAGTTGACTTAGATTTTTTTATTCTGGTTCTATTTTCCATATTCTGTTCGACTTATTTACAGAACCAAGTGTCCAAGTATTGAATACTCTTCCGATTTCAATTGAACTAATATAAATACTGTCTGCAAATGTGTTCGTTCGCCTTCAACCAATATCATTTAGTTTTAGCTGCATTTACTGACACTAACTTTACAAATCCGCGTAAGAATGTCTTGTAGACTAGAAAGACTAACACTAATACTGTATCATCCGCATACCTGACATTGGATATTATTTTTTTCTCCAATCATGATTCCGTCTTCTAACCTAATGGTCTTCCAAAAAATAACCTATAGAGGTTAAATAATATGGGTGACAATACACAGTCTTTTCTCGCTCCCCTTTTAATTTTGATTTCCGTAGTAACTCCCTCGGTAGGATATATATATATATATATATATATATATATATATATATATATATATCACAGTAAGTATGATGGAAACTTCCTGGAAAACATGATATACTTTCCGGTGCAATGAAAATTTGCTACAATAGAAGTTGTTCATAAACCCAGAAAAACCAACTTAACAAATGACATTGTGCACATCTGATTTTAGCAAAGCTTTTTGAAATATTGTTATTTTTATATTTTTATTTATTTCGAACATATCCCCTTTTCCCATTTCAAGTTTCCGGCGGTTTTCCCCGTCGGCAGATACCATTTGTATTTCAAAATTATAATTTTAAATATATAGCAATTTGCATGTAGGTCCCATGTTTAATAAAAAGTACTATGTACATAGTATATTATTGCTAGTGTTCATTTTGCGCGTGATTATATATTATTGTTGAATGTGATCTATGTAATCCATAGGTTGTGTTCTTATAATTAGTGTGTGTGTGTGTGTCTTGTGTTGTACGGATGCTATAAGGATTTCTATAACAACCAGCGGAGGAGTGTTCTCGTTTATTAACAAAATATACAATCACACTTATTAAATATTTTCTAGTACTTATAGTAAATAAATATTTTTTTTAACCCTTAAATCTGATTAAGCTACATATTAAATTAATTGAATAGAAATGATTTATTTCTACTACCCTCCTGTGTGTTATACTTAACGTCCAACCTCGAACCGAGGCTTCATCCCATCACTATTTGTAATTTTCTTATATATCTTTTTGTAAGACAACTTTTTCATTTCATACTGGTACATTTATTTAAGACATACAAATTTACGTCATAAAAATTTAAATTGGTAATAAGTTTATTAACGCTATAAACTCTATTTACAAAATCTTTCAATTATATTCTTCGATATCTATAAATTTAAACTAATAATATCGAAATAAAAATAACCTTTTCTTCTTAATATAATAAATTATAATTTTTTCCTATTATTCATTTCTTCGATGAGGATAACTTATTAAATTCGCCATATTTTTGCTATAATTCTGTTATAATCTAAAATTAGCCCTAATGCAATTGCATGCTTGCAGGATATGATAAACCGTATTCGCCGAATTACGTGCTATATATTATAGTTTTCTATTTCCACTACGACGAAACGTCTTAGATATTCCTTTAAAGCTGCCAATTGTGCGATATAAAAAAAAAAATTAGAAATGATTATTATCGATTATATCGTTTGAATTGGAAAAATATCGATACGTCAATCCGATAAATGTATTACGATTTGATATCGCTCTAAATTAAATTTATTTACCGATACTTTGAAATGTTTTCCGCTAACATGTTGGTTTTTTTTTTTCGTATACGAATCTTCTATTTATCTGCTCGATTAAATTCGTGGATCGTATTAATATTATGTATAAAAATATATCGATACGTTTGGGTATTTATAAATGTATAGGGGAAATCCCTGCTTTACTATCGATGCCTGGGGGTAGTTTTATAAAGATCTTATTAGTGTTATAAATCTTTCTATGTTCAATATTAAAATCTCTCTACTCGTCTAAAATTTAATCATTCCAGTTCGTAATACGAAATAAATCTATATAAAGTGAAGAATTTGAAAAATGTGGAATGCGGTGATTTTTTTATCAAAATAAATAACCGAAAAGAAGTTGAAAACGCCGTCAGATTGTTTTTATTTTAAAATTGTACTTCATTTTGTTAATTTTTTTCGAATTGTAATATTAAATTAATATTTTTTTCATTTTATATTTTTTTATAAATGTTCACTCGATAATAACGTCATAATAGTCAAAAAGCTTTGTGATTATTCGTAAAAAAAATTTAATGATTTTAATTTCATTTTTATCGCTTTTTTTTTAAAATATATAAATCTCGAAGCAAAACAAATATAATTCAATAAATAATTAAATAAATAAATAAATAATTGTTGTTGTTTATTATTGTCCAGTAGACTGGTAGCGTGTAAAAAAAAAGAAAAAAATAGTGACGTCAAATTTGAAAGTAATTTATTTACGAAATTGTTCTTTTTGCCGAAACTTTTCAAATATCGTTTTTTCGTAATATTTAGAATTGTTTTACATTTTATTTAACCGTTTCGGAGCGTTTCTGAAACTATATAAATACGCCTTAAATATTTAAAAATTTATTTCGAAATATAACGAAGAAGTACTAGTAAAAACTGGTCTACAGATTTCGATTGAGAAAACAGAATATGGAGTCGTAAAAAAAAACAGCAACAAATTTCAGATGCAAAATGGATTGATTGAAAATAAGGACAAAAAAGTTAACGACATCGGAGTATTAAAATGGAGTGTTCATACGCAGCTGAACGCTT
Source organism: Coronaproctus castanopsis (assembly GCA_032883995.1). Lineage (NCBI taxonomy): Eukaryota > Metazoa > Arthropoda > Insecta > Hemiptera > Monophlebidae > Coronaproctus > Coronaproctus castanopsis. The sequence goes on from CM065052.1 coordinate 292,490,612, forward strand.
AGAGCTAAATGATGGTGGAAAAATTCAAATATTGGAGTGGAAAAGAAGAGAAATAATATGAACAAAATTCTCGTCGGCCCAAATTAAAAAAAAAAAAAAAAAAAACAAGCTTCCGATAAAGAACTATATGAGAAATCGTAGAAAATCTACGTTATAAAGAACATGTATTGCATGCATATTTAGAGAATGAAATAACGAATCTTTCAGTTACTAGTTTCCAATGCGAAAAATGGTCTGGGTATGATGCAAATAGATGATGATGATGCGACGATCGATTAAAAAAACCGAATAGAATTTGGAAACGAAAACAAAAAAATTCTTCGAATTTTACCGAAAGTAACAGAACCGCACGGACTCGTTCGATCGGTGAAGAAAAATATTGTTTCCATGCGACGGTCCATAGATGGCGCCACATTCGAAGAGACTAAGAAGAAAATAATAAACACGATCGACTAGTTTAGCTACAGCGTTATCCGTATTTTTATCTTCTTTAAATTAATGAATAATTAATTAATTAACAATTTGTATCGCCGACGAAGCGCTATAGAAATATATTTTTTTTTCGATATTAAAAATTGATTGATTCGTTTATTCTGCGATAAAATCAACATATAACTGAGTTACGCTCTTAAAAAAAAGATTCAATACGTATAAACTTTTCTTCCGGGCAAATATCGTAATACGATTTTCCCTTTCTCCACGATAACGTAATAATGACGTCACACACACACACACATATATATATATATATATATATATATATATATATATATATATATATATATATATGTGACGTTATTATTTCTCGGACGAATAGATAATTTTAAGATTTTTTAAAAATTATATATCGTAAATTTCTCTCTATATTTTATGAGGTATAAATGTTTAATTTGCACGATAATTTTTTAAACGAAATCTATTTACCAGAAACAAAGTGTCAAAATTAATATCGCGCGTAGCGTTTGCGTCGATGATGGAAAAATACATTTTTGTAAAACATACACACACTCTCACACAGCACTATTATAGGTCTTAATCCGTATTAATAGAAAAAAATGTGTTATTATTATTGTTATCGAGAGATATTGAACGTTTATGATGTGTAAATTCTCGTTAGTTATTTGTACTCGAAGGCGAATTTTTCGTAATTTCAGCAATATCTCCAATATTTATCCATTTATTTATCGCAACGAAATCCGCGCACTAATTAAAAAATTAATTATAGCCTATTAAAAATTACGAATAAAAACTTATATATAAAACTACATACGTATTCACAAGTAGTGCCGCACATATAAAATAGATTAAATAATATTATCCGATAATTTATCGTTTCATCCTTCTTAGAGGCGAATTTACGAACAGAAACTGTAAAGAGCGGTTAAAATATCGAATCGTATAATTCGAACGGTGAGAGAATGTAACGATTTTTAAAATTTAAAATAAATAAACCAGCAAAAAATTAACTACTTTTAAATTAAGCCATTATCTAGTAGACATACAAAAAAAAAAAATGAAATATAAAAATATATATGTATAGAATTTATTAAGAAAATATAAACGGAAAAAACGAAAAATAAAATTTAAAAGAGTACTTAATTTAGATCTACGGATATTACATATGATAATAAACAGGCAATTCGCGATAAGATTTAAAAAACGTTAAAATTCAAAAATACGAATAACGATGAAAAATCATTATTTAGGAAACATTGTAAAAATATATATATAGGAATTGAAATTATAAATTTTTACATACAGAAAAACATTATATATATATTAAAAAAACAAGAAAACTATGTACTAGAAAAAACGGATATAAATAAAGAAAGAGTTAAAATTTAATTCGACGATAAATTTCTACGAAGTTTTAAGAAGTATATTTAAATTTAATTTTTTTTTTTTTTTTTGTATTAATACACAGAAAGTTTTCATTTTTCCGGCTGTTTATAAGTTTTTAAGTATGAATTTTTATATCGTTGATTTGTTGAATATCGCCTTGTTTATTACATTCACTATCGGATTATTTTTAAAAATATATTTTTTTTCACTTTGCTATTTTTTGTAATATCTTACATCTGAATTAAGTATTTTCTTACATTCGATTTTTTACTATTATTTATTTTATAAATCGTATATATTTTCTATATGTAATTTTTTTAAATCGACTGGATAACGGCTTAATAGTCGAAAAACTTTGTGGTCTTTTAATATACACATATATATATATATAACATTTAATAATTTTAATTGCTTTTTCGTTACATTTTTTTTAATAAAGGTTTTTCAAGTAATTCGTTTGTTTTGCGCATGAAACCAACGTGAATATTTTGTTATTTACTTATTTATAACGTGTGAAGGGTACAAACGCCGATATAACGGTACGATAAATTGTATCGGGAATATTTATGTTGTAATACTGAGAATTTGACTTGACGTGTTAGTTTTTTTTTTAATAAATGGTAAATTTTAAAATTTTCTCAATATAGAATAAATTTAAAAAAAAAAATAAAAAAGTAAATTTTATATTAAAAGCAATCGTAATGTGAAAATATTCGTCGCGAAGTTAGAAAAAAAAAAAGGAATATATATATAGCAGGCGTACATTTGAAATTATCTAAATTTTAGTTCTTGTTCAGGACTTGCGGGAAGCCAAAAAAAATTATAATTTTAAAACAAGCACCTGTTTTTCTTTAAAACAATAAGCACGTTCACTGTTCGTGAAATGTATTAATGTGGGTAAAGAAGAACATTTACTTCAATGAGTAACCTACTCTGGCATAATTTTTTTTTAGAGTAGTGCATCCCTGCACTGTCTACGCATAAGGCGTCTTGGTGGATTATCCGGTAGAATGAGATTGTATAGCTGCGTTACAAGCGGATTGACATGATCTTTACATTTGTTGTTAAATCTGCTGTGTATCTTATTTTGTGATATTCTTAAACTGTTTGTATATGCAGATCCTTGTGTAATGTACCATTACTTACGTAGTACGGAGGGTTACATATAATTCGAAGTGCCTTCGATTGGAATTGTTGGATTTTCCAGATGTTATACCGTATGTCCAAATCGGTGCTATTATTGCGTTGCAAATTAGAGCTCATTTTTTAGCGACATTTTAGAGTTTCTACCAATTAGGCAATAAAGTTTATTTAGTTGAGTATTTAACTTCTTTTTAACATTCGTAATATGAGGTGACCAGATTAGCCTTTTGTCTAAGATTATACCTAGGTATTTCACAGTCTGCTGCTGTTTTATAACACTCCTTTTGAACCGTAGTGCTGGGCACATTTGTTTGTTTAATGTAAATGTTACATGTACCGATTTACTTGGATCGAGTTTAATCCGCCATTTTGTAGACCATTTGTCGAGAACTCGTAAATGAGATTTTGTTAGCTGTGATGCCAATCTAGGATTTTTGTGTCGGGTGATGATTGCTATATCATCTGCATGTGTCGATATGCTTGAGTATCCAGATATTTGGATGTCAGCAGTATATATTGAATATAACACAGGACCCAAGATACTTCCTTGGGGAACTGAGGCTGTGATTTTGCATCATTCTGAGAACGCATTGTTATATAGCACTTTAAATTTGTGGGTTGTCCAGATAAGACGATAACAGCCGGTAGTATTCAGAAGGCAAAAATGACTTTATTTCGTATTTTAGTTCTGAATGCCAGACTTTATCAAATTACATCGAGGAAGTTTGCAGAACGGTACATAGATCGCTTTAAATATGTATGTAACGCATATATTTGGAATATGTTGAAGTAATTCACCAATTATCATCAGGTGACTTTCTTAATGTGCTTTATTTCATATTGTACTTCTTTTTTGGTGAAAAAGACCTTAATGGGACTGATAATTGAAGTGAGGCAGAAAGTGACTTATCTATTTTTTCACAAAAGTTATGCTCGTAAATGCCTGTATGCGATGAGAATACATTAGCCATGTGATTAGCCCATTATTGTGCCGTATCTAAGCTTGATTTTAACCAATTGCCTTCTTTCGTTATAATCGGAGAAGTTACATTGTAATTTTTTAAGATGTTTTTTGTGGTGCGCCAGAGGGAATTATCTGCAGTATTTAAGATGCGAAGCTCTTGTTGAAATGAATATTGTTTTGTATTGACTCATTGCGCGTTTCAAAAGGTTCCTTGAGCGATTGTAAATTGTCTTGTATGTAGGGTATTTATATCTTTGCAAACGATTTCTTGCTCATCGCATATCTCGGATTAGCTGCCTGATTTTTACTGGTACATATTGAGTGTTTATTTCGTGTGTATAATAAGCTGGGTTGTTTGTTGTCGGCACATGTTTTTACGGTTTTCGTTATGGTTTCTATTTGCGTGTCTATATCTGTTCTTGTTTTAATTTTTACATTTAAATCTTGGTGTAAGATTAGTTTATTAAAGAGTTCCCAATCGGTTGATTTGTTAATTCATGGAACGTTAACATTACTTTTTAAATTGTATCTAGTGATAGAAAGTTCAGATATGGTTTTGCACTCTTCAATTATGTGTTTGATTCCATTAGTAACATAGAAGTCCAATAATTCTGGAGTACGATTTTGGCGTGTAGGCCAGTAGTAGGTGGATTGGTTTGGTGCTATAAAGTGTAATTGTTGCTTCTGTATTATGTTATTTAGATATTTTCCTCTACTGTTGGTAATGTGCCAACCCCATTTGGCATGTTCGGCATTGTAGTCTCCATCGCACACAAATAAACGGGTAAAGTAACGATATAAAATACAATAAATCGATACTGTTATATCTATTACATGTTGTAATCGTTTTAAAATAACATTTACGATTTAACCGGATCCGCACGCGTAACAATTTTTAATGACGTAATCGTTCAGTTGGTTCACCTTTTCTTACCGAGTTTTTTTTCCGTGCATTCAATTTTGTACTGCTCGTTTTATTTACATTGCCATAAATATTAACAGCGGTGGGCAGGAGTTGAGGCATATTCATGTTGTAGCTTAGTAATAGTTCTGTTTTCATTAATCGTATTTTATCCATTGTTAAAAATTAATTCGCGAACGAAAGAGATTATTGCAGTTAGATTAATTTTAATGAGGATAACCCGAATATTTCGACGTAACTTACGAAACTTTATTCTGACGTCATCTCCGATCGAATCTTGCCGATTATTATAGCTATCCATGTATGGGTCTTTCCACTAATTTATGGTAAATATTCTCGCCAAACATTTATTTTGTTCCAATTGTATACTACTATTTCAGTTCTTTCGTTCAACAATACCCACATTTCATCCAAAAATCTAAATTTATGGCGTTTGAGTCTAAAATAATAAATTTTAGCTATTATAGCCGCTTAGTCCAGCTGACAGCGATTGTATAATAGATCGCAGGAGACCTTGTTTATTATCCATTTCATTCCGAGTGACTTTTGTGCGTTAACCATCGTGTGACTATATAGAACGTTGAACATTTTAAAATAAACCATTGATGAAGACCGAAAATAACGAAATATTTCGAAACGAAACAAATTAAAATAAAAACGGATAATGCGAACATTTGAAAAGGATTCAGATTTCATTTTCGCGGCTGATAATCTATATTTCAATTTATTTAGTCATACTCTATATCATGATGAAATAGTTTCGAAGAAATAAGACGAAATCATACCACGAATAGTGAATAAAATACCGGAGGTTGAAAATATCTTATCGCGACCTACGTAATTAATAAAGATGCGCCGAACAGAATCGGTAATATGAAATATATTACGGACACGTGCGCAGGTACTGATAACTGTCATCTCTATCATCAAGCTAAATTAGTGGCCACGGAAGGCCTGGTAGGTGTAAACTATTCTAGGAAGAAGGAGATACGAGAAAGTGATACGAAATGTCAATATTCGAACTTCTCTAGAAATAAGGAATTATCGCTGTGAGAAATCTACACGAAAGGAACTTATCGAAAATATAGAAATAAGACACATTGTAAAGTATGTAACCCTATCGGTTACACGTAAACTTTTAACACGTCGTTTCGTAATAAAGGACATTCGGTTGATAGTAAATGTCTCAATTCCGGAAATATTTACACGACATATATTAAAAATTATCTAATCATCTAAGAAATACTTTTATATTTTTATGTTTTCACATTCTCCCGAGTAATTTCTCTTTAATCGTTTCATAAACCAAAATACGTAATTTCGTCTAAAAGAATTTATAAAAAGTAGCTGAAAGTTTCGAAAGATCGAGGAAACTGAACGTGCTACAGGATCTATAAAAGGTTGATTCATACACATACCTCGGATCACTAGAAGAAATCGAACGTAAGATAATAATGACAAAGTCTGTAAAGGGAGATTAAGTAAAATCTGGAAAGATAGATCCAGTAGTCGGTTAACGACGGAAATAAAGTTAGTTAATACCATAGAATTTGCGATATTTTGTATGGAGCAGACACTCGGGCAATACACAACAAGCGGGGTAAAAATCGTTGCGTTCAAAATGTAAATGAAAATATGAAAACAAATGTATCAATTTCGTAGGAACTGAATATTGACCAACGTCTCTTCACATTATGCTAACAAAAAAAAGAATTAAATATACCTTCTCGATGGATAGACACTATTACGTCTCTAACTGGCCTAACCCGAACTAGAGCAATATGGAACAACCGAAATAAGATCATGTGGAGAAACGTTACATCAAATATATTATATAGAAGTCACGATACTTAAGTGAACAAATAAAGCATAAGGTTGAACCTCTAGAAATTTGGGATGATACTCAGATCCATATTTTTGCTTGTGCATCATATTTTTAAGACTTGCTCTTGTTTATTTATCTTCTTACAATTATTTAAGTTAAATATTCAATGCCCGACTCACTTGAGACTTCGTTCTCTTAGCTTCGTCAGTGAGTTTCTTTCTTCGTTGACTTCAATTAAGAGTTTTTCCTTCTTTTCTGGTCTGTTCATTTTATCTTTTATATTTTTCTCCAACACCGGGCTTCGAATGTTTCTATCGTATTTCTTTATCTGTCGTTCAGCTTTCTGATCCGTAGAATTATGTACTCGCTATTTCAATGAAATTTTTCTAAACATTGATCGCGATATTTGTGGTGTTGGTAATTTTTTTCCCCTTGTGAATGTTGACTTCGCCATTACTATTTTTCCATTTATATCTTGTACAATCTTCTGTATGTGCGTATATATATATATATATATATATATATATATATATATATATATATAACCAATTTAAAATAAAAATTATAAATTACAATAATTTATTTAATACTTAATGTTTAGAAACTATTTATTACTTTTAAATCTTTCATAAATTTAATAACCAGGAAAGTTTAATAATTTGGTGCCTTTCATATTTCATACTAGTAATCAAACCAACCTTGCCGCGTGTCTTTCAGATAGTAGGTTCGCTGCGATGATTAGAAATGGACTAATTTGGTACTTGATGTATTGACTTTTACGCGTACTAGGCAGAATTTTAGCCGCCAGGTCTGCTCCGGGTATGGAGATGTACTTGATCGACGCGATTTTCTTATTGTATTTGCTACACCGCATGTTTGAATGAGTGTTGTATGTAATCTTGTACCGAGCATTTTGTTGTGTTACCTCTCTTTCCACATTAATTTTGAAATTATTATATAATGCACGATTACCTCCATTTTCCGTATATCAAAGACATTGTTAAAAAGCGGGCAGCCAATTTCTTTAATTGCTGTAATATGTCCGACATACGTATAATAAATAATATCGGCAACTACAATTATCAATCCTTAAAGCACAGATATGAAAATTACAAACATAGAAGAATTAAACACTCACTACTTTAAACATCCCTTCATAATTTCTTTATAGTCAACATTTTGTTTCTCGCCGAACTGGCACAATCAAAAATTTATATATATATATACATATATATATATATATATATATATATATATATATATATATATATATATATATATAGCTGTTAAGTTTATTTAAAAGTTCAATTTTTTTCCTGAGACAGGTTTTTTTTTAATTTTTCCTGTTAAAAAAAAATGTAAGTACATATTATTTTGCATAAATTATATTTAAATACATATATATTAAGATTATCTGATAAGGAGATTATCCGGTACAGATTTTTTCGTATTGTTTTTTATAATGTATGTAAATTAAGTAAAATATACGTTCTTCTTCTTCTTATTCTTCTTGTTATAAAGAATTTTATTTAATATACATTTAATATACATAGTAGTATACCGATATCTACTTTATACAGATATTTCTAGTTATTATATTAACGTTAGTCTTTAACTGAACATAAACGTACGAATTTGATAGCGAAAATAAACTAAGTTATAATATGTTTTTTGAATAAATATAGTCAGATTTTACAGAAGTGTGTTAAAATAAAAACATACGTAATTCTGTCCCGAAATATCTGGGTGAACTTTTAAAATTATTAAAAGTGCAATGCGGAAATTGTAAATAGAATCACTATTTAGAATCGTTAAAAAATTATTAAAAGTCGACTTGCTCGTGTGTAAGCGAAAGGAAATGATTTTTTTCTATCGCAATATAAGCAATCTATTTTATTAGGCTTATGAGATTCCACCCACAGCTGTAACGAAGGGACGTAATCAAATATGAGCATGTATACGCTATTATTCTGTAAACTGAGCAGACATTTGAATAGTTCCAACGACTCTAATATGTTTACCGCCGGTTACGTAATTCTCATTTCTTCCTAACTTCCTAAGGAACCTGCGATATTGTTTGGACATAAACGATTTAAATGGAAAAGATCAATATTAACGTCCGCGTAAGATAAATATGGTAAAAACGATCACTCGTCGATCGTAGTAAAACGAGTCGCTTTTAAGACAAATAATAATCATAATAATAATAATACTAAATAAATGAATAAATTTACCACACGCTCGTACTAAAACACTAAATATTTAAATATTGAAAATGAACTGGAATCATAAGAAATGAGCAAATAAAGCGTGAGGTCGAGTATACAGGAATTTGTACTTTTACAAAATTTAAATACTCACAGAACCGTCCCAGTAAATTAATGTATCTCGGTTAGTTCGTGAGCGTTTATTTTTACACGCTCTTCGCAGAGTAGTAAAGGCTTTTACGTCTGTATTGTATCGTATTTCTCGTTGTTCAAAGTAAATATCGACGCTCCTAAGAGGACGAACGCTCAATTACGCTCCGGTCGGTCGACGAAGTCTCCGGCTTGATTTACACTATACGCTCTGGTTTCGGCCCGGTAAAATATTCTCAAATGAGAAGTAAACATTCACACTATCGGTAATGTTGAATTCAGTCGTCATCGGTTCGAAAGGAATTTTGCCTGGTCGAGATACACGCTCCGGTCTGAAATTATAAAATCAATGACTTTAACTAGCTGTCCACGAACAATGTCAACACCATTCTTACACACAGTAATAACTTTTTTTTTTTAAATCGTATATGTGAATATTTTTTTTTTTACAATTACACAGTCATATTAGTGCACATACATGCAAATAAATAAAATGTATGCAACGCTATTTCCACACACACACACACCATATATAAATTGACACACACTATAAAATCATCTACATATATTCAGATAAAAAATTTCACGTGTATAATTATATTTTACTTCATCCCGTCGAGCTTTGTCGACAGGTATCAAACTAACTAATTAATATTTATGCACCAATGTTCATAGACGTACACATATACACACACCTCTATATGTCTATACATATACATACACATACAACTAAATACATAATTTTAACAGTTTACTTACTGAATACAGTATTCCACTCATTCTAAAAGTCATTTATACGTCTCGCTCATTGTTCAGACATTTACACCATCATTTTTACCTATTGCCTGCAGTAGCTCTCTGATATCCGAGTTGTCTATCCCTCTTTCTCGTCATTTTCCATTCTACATCTCTTTTTTTAATATTTTATTTATAATTATATTGTCTTGTAACCATTCTTCGAGTTTTAAAATCGCTGTATTTTTTTCGTTTCATATATCATCAGGTTTTATATTCGGCATTTGTGTAATTATAAATTTATCAGTCTGATTACCACACTTCATTCCCGGTATTTGTACCTTATATTTTATCGGTTTTCTTAAGTTATATTTCCCAATTTCCCTTTTGTCTACATCAACAATTTTGAATTGGTTTAAATAATTCGATATTTTTATCATTAAACACAATCCCCTTACATCTAAAACATTTTCTTTCCGCATTAATTCGTAAAGTGTGGCTTTACTTTCTTGTCCCGCTATTAAGCTCAAACATTTTTTCTGTAATCGATTTATATTTATTATATAAGATTTACTTGCTAGACCCCATGCTTAGCATAGGTAAGTTCATACGTAGTTTGTTTTCTACAAAGGATGTATGTTTGTTCCATCTCAAATTTTCGTCTACGATTACTCCTAGATATTTATATTCTCTTACCATTTCTATTTTATTGCAATTTTTCTTCATACATATATTTTCCTCTGTCATATAGTGAGACAATCGTTTGAATACATCCACAAAGTGGTTTGATATCTTATTCTGTCCATCACGGGCTATTGTTATCGTGAGCCCATTTAGTAACTGTAATCAAGTCTTCCTGCATGTTTGCTTCTGCATTTGATAGATTTATATTTACCCGTCATTACAGCAATATCGTCTGCAAATACGTTTCCTTACTGTATTTCATTAGTTTTTGCAACCCATTTATATATACGATAAATAGAATTGGGGCAATATTGAGGTACAACATAGAGTTGAAGTTTGACTAAACCGAGAAATCATTTTAAAATTCAAAGAATGTTTGCAAGACAATTATAAATAAAATATTTAAAAAAATATATATGTAGAATGGAAAATGGCGAGAAAAATGGATAGACAACTCGGATATCAGGGGACTACTGCAGGCAATAAGTAAAAATGTTAGTGTAAATGTCTGAAAAATGAGTGAGGCGTATAAATTATTTTTTAGAATGAGTGGAATACTATATTTAGTAAGTAAACTGTTGAAATTATGTATATAGTTGTATGCGTATGTATATGTATAGATATATATGTGTGTGTTTGTACATGTACGTTTGTGTATAAATATTAATTAATTAGTTTGATACCTGTCGACAATCGAAAGCTTCACGGGATGAGGTAAAATATAATTATACGCGTGTAATTTTTAATCCGAATATATGTAGATGATTTTATAGTGTGTATCAGTTTATATATTATGTTGTGTGTGTGTGTGAAAATAGTGTTGCATACATGTTATTTATTTGCATGTGTATGCACTAATATGACTGTGTAATTGTAAAAATTTATTCAGATATTCGATTTTACAGAAAAAAAAAACATCATATAATTATCTGTGAAAATGTAAATCCCAAATGTATATGTTATTTTTTTTTTAAGTAAAAAAAAAGTTAAACAGACGGAAAGTAGACACCAACGGCGAATTGCAACGTAGATTAGTACGCGAATGCGGCTAGTAGAAACAGCGATTTATTCTAGTATTCATCCTATAGAAGTGTACTCTACATGAATTAGCGAAATCACATATATTCATCATTAATGCAACGAGTACAGAACGAGTTATGTAAAAACTTTAATGTGGAACTTATCCGTCTCTTCTATACAACGGTATAAGTATAACGTCACATAAGACATAATCTATCTGTGATCTGGATAATAATTCAATATGCGGAAAAATAAATATTTCGAAAACTTAGTCCGTTTTTGGACATATCTGTATAATATACTTATTGTAAAATCTATCCGAAATTATCGATGTACTATAACTGAGAATGAGTATTTTATATAGAGTATTTTAATAACGTTTCCGGATCACCGAATAATTTTGAGTTTTATTAAGACGGTCCCGAGTACTGTGCTAGCGTGTGTCGAGTAAGATGATTTACGAAATTTAAAGTCCTATCAAGGCGTACTTCGAGATTACGAACGACTCTATTCATAATATTATTATCAAGATTGTAAGTATAAATTTATTTATATTACGACGACACCAAAAGATAATGTGACACGTTTGGTATAACTGACGGAAAGTAAAATATAAATAATTAATTAAATATTTAATTAATTTGAAATACGAACGAATAAAAGTGTTTTTTCGAATTTGATTATTGACGGTTCGAGACTGACTAAAGCCTGACACCGTAAGTGTGAACGTCATGTGAGCTTTGAATAATGTCTAAGACGTATCGGCATAGCGGAAACAGACTACTGTATAATTCTGCGGTCACAAGGTGTTACCATATCCTGCGAGGATATGTAATTGCGTTAAAGTGTAGTTTAAGTAGATTGCACATGAAACTTTGAAATTACCATACGCGTGCATCAAGTGATAAATCAGCAAACCAAAAAATTTTTTTATGATTGTACCCTAAGTGAGTATTCCATTATAAACAATATAGGAGACTACACTCGCACTAGTCTCCAATTAAAATATAAGAAATATAAACATAAAAGAATTAAACATACATTATTATGATGCGTAATTCCCGATGATATATAGTTATTAGTTATTATTTAAGTTTAAGTTTATTTTATGTATATAGTTATTTATTTTCCTATTTATTGCTACTCCGATCGTCTGTTATCGCATACTATATTTTTATTTTATGTTATTATTTTATTTTATTATATACTTATTTCATGCAGGTTTTGGTGGTGGTTTTTCCTGCAGTTTATTTGCTTTAAGCTTCGTTTCTTTTGTTTTTATATTTATATATCGCGATACATGGGGAGAATTTTACAGTATTTCGGTACGTGTAGACGATATCTGCTGTTTCTTATTTTAAATGTAAAAATACACTTTTTATTTATTTATTTTATTTATTTATTTTATTTATTTATTTAATTTCTTTTTTTATTATTATTATTATTATTATCGTGTCCGAGACGCATGAGGACTAATATATAAAATTAAAATTAAATATAATATAATGAGTAAAATAGTTATTGTTAGTCAAGTTTATACACTCCTAGTATCGACCATTTTAATGGCTTCGTCATTTAGCTCTGTGCTCCAAAGGTCTTTTTCCGTAATGCGTGAAGGTACCAAGTTACACCGGAACAAGCGTCCATGGCTCAGCCGTTCTCCGCACTTGCATCTATCATTTTCAGCCATTCGCGAGTTATAACGGTTAGAATTGACTGAATACGAAATAGACGGATGGACGGGTGGATATATATTATATATTAATTTGATTCTGTAACTTTATTTTGTATGTACGACGCTTCACAAAAAAAAAACATTACGTAATAGAAGCGTCTAATTAAATGCGATCGTAAAAATTTTATAAATTTTTTCCGTAAATTTTACAAGTTCGCAATTCTTATTTTCATTCATGAAAGTCGCGTGCGACTACAAATAAACACCACGAGTATATTCGACATGCTGCGGAGTGTAAAAATAAACATGATTTACGTAGAAAAAAAAAAAAACATTCCGAAGTATACTATATGTGTTAAATTGTCAAGATGAACGAGGATCTGCATGTAGATTTGAATCTGAAGTGAGTAGATGAGATCATTTGTGACTTTCATACCAAGCACGAAAAGCGACTCTATAAACATTCGAATATTGAGGCATACTGCTTGACGCACTAGCAGATGTTAGACGTCTTAAACCGTTTATAACTAAACGATTAATATTCTATAGGTGTTTAATTACTAATTAGTCATATATATATTATTTAAACATTAGTTTAAGATTGCAAGCATCATCGTTATCACGAGATTATCATGTTCCATTCGGGAAGTTGCACATCAAGCATGCTATATTCTTTAATTTGAATAATTCGACGAAGTCCCTGTATTCGTTGTAGTTAATTCCATTCTCTTTTTCTTCCTCTAAGTGGCTTTCCTGCAATTTTACTCTGTGCTGCTGCTAGGTTGTGTTGACTTTGCATATACACTTCTCAGTTAGTTACCCCTTATTTATCCACGCAATTCTCAGCACTCGTCTATCGACGTGATTTCTTTTTTCATAGTCAGCATTTAGTGTCCAGGTTTTCGCTGAATAAAGTAACACGAACTAAACGTAACAACGTAGTACTTACTAATTTTTTTTTTCTGTATAAGTTCATCTTTCTGTTTTTCAGATTTCCAAACTTGTCATTGTTATTCTGCAAATTACATATTTCTTACTTAGCTCATTATTTATACTCGTTCGCATTTTCTAAAATTGCGATACACATTTATAAAAAAATAAACAAATTCTCCTTCAGTCGTGTATATTCTCGTTTACGAATGCCGTGGCCAACTGTCGTGAATTAGTGGCTTGGAAAACCAATTTGTTCCTGCTGTTATTTATAGTTCTTAGTAGTTCTGAGATAATCTCCGTAAGTCTGATCAGGGAATGTCTCCATTTTTTTTGTATTTTCCCTTAAGTGTTTTTTTTTCGGTCCGTCCTGTCTTAATACGTGACCGATGTTTCGTCGTATTAGAGTAGGTAAGTGTAATTATTCTAGAATTTACATGTTAGTTCTATGTTCAGTGCGGGGTATTCTTAGAAACGCGTCATTTCGAACGCTTGTAGCGCGCTATTTGACGATCCTTTCATATTTTTGTAAGTCTGCCAGGAGCATTTTTTACCACCCTGATTCTTCGTTTGATTTCTGTTTCGCAATTTCCGTTTCGTTTGTTATATAGTTATTAGAATTTCAGGTTGCTGGTTAATATTATGATTATTATTATTATTATTAGACATAAATGTAATAAACTATATAACAAATAATTAAAATAAAACAAAATCACCTACGTTTTAGTCCTGAAATCGGACAAAGGCCTCCCTCAACTGAACCCATTCTACCCTGTCTTAAGCCACCCTTTGGTACTGTTTATGACTCAACATACTAGCAAAATCATCATTCCATTTGATTTCCGGTCTTCCTTTAATATAAATCTTTCCGTTAGTATTTCTACTTTATCGACGGTCATTATTGCACATTTTAATCGATTTCACGCGACGTTAAAACTCGCTTCGATCTAATAGCGTTGCTAGTGTTCTTGTTCGCTAGCGGCGTTTCTATCATCGGGCGTAGCGTGTAAGTTATGAAAAACAATCGTGCGAAATTTTAGAATATCGGGACGATTTTTACCGTTTTTAATTCTTGGCGATGGATACAAAAATTCGATTTATTCGTACTTTGTCCAGTCGAAAAATCTCTCCGTATCGTTTAACTAGTCAGCGCTTTCCGCTACATTTGTCTTTTAGTTAGCCGGACTATTATAATGCAGACTATCTTCTCTTTAAATCGTATCTGTCGTCGTCTGCATTGCAGTTGTTTGTTTGTTTCCTAAAGTGGTTAACCTTTAACATAACGCGGACGATAAGCTCTACGCACACGTTGTTCATACTTTTGCTTTTTTGTTTGTCCTCACACGGTCGTTAAGAAATAGCCTACGGCGCCCCCGTTGCAGATATTATAATAGGAATATAGCCAGAGAGCGGAGCCACTTTTCACTCTCTTTTTATTTTTTCCCTACATAGTTTTGTTTACATAACTCTGTTCTTCATCCACATTCTATTATCATCTGTTCTTCATCCACATTCTATTTATCGTCTGTATGCATAATAATAATTATAATAATAATAATAATAAATAATAATAATAATAATAATATTTTTCCATATTCCAAGAGTCGACCCTGAGACAGTCGGACCATATCTGTCGCGTGTGGACACAACGTATTTTCTTCTATCTAGGCGACTATTACGCGTGTGTACAATGTATATATCGTAATTACATACAATTTTATTAGAGTAGTCGTAACTATTATAAAACATACGGAGGATTTTGCATTGTTCGTGTCGAATGAAATTTATGGGAAAGAACGGTTCTCGTTTATGTAACGACGACAATCTGCAATATGTAATCTGCAATCTAGACAACGATAGCTTAAATAACGCGACATCTCGAACGCCATTGGTCGATACGTGAACAGAATTTCTAGCACTGAGGAATATAAAAGATAAAAAAAAACATGCTAAAAATCTCCTTCCACGTAATAAGTTCTATCTATCCGACGGAATGATTTTGATTTTTTCCCAGTTATTAAATCTCGACCGGAGAATATAATGCCGTCTTCGAAGTCGGGGGACGTTAGATTATCGATAAAATTCGCCTTAATAAATTAGCGTTATAACTGATTTTTACGTATATAATTTCGTCGAAATTCATCATCATCAAGTGCCGTCTCCGTATCGGAGATAGGCGACTAACTTACCTATGCATATTTTGTTCTACAGTGTAAGTAGCGTAAAAGAAATCATAATAAACGTGCACACCCGGGACAACTGATTGTAATCGCTTTGTTGTCACAACACAATGCGGACCCTACACTGTATGATTAATATTATCTCGTAGTGGTTTGCCATTACCATACGCGCGATAAAAATATTCGGATACTTTATATTTTTATTTTTCTAATGATAAGAATTTTTGCGTCGCCATTCGGACTCGGTACCTTCCGCAGACAAGTCCGTACTGTAGCCACTATGCTATACCGACGACTGGTCGAAATTCGGAAAATACATTCTCGACTTTTAGCTAGTTTAGAGCGAATTAGGAATTAATCTACGACGATCAGCTGGAGATGACGTAATAAGAAGAATAACATCGTTTCTCTGCTGACCACGTTTTTCTTAATCCTTTCATCATCCGGAGCGTCCTCTATACGGTGTATAGACTTTTATGTAATAAGCGACATTTTATTTGACCTAGAACATGTAAATCTATGGTTGGATTATTGGAAATCCGTACTGTAAGCTGCTTCACCCGACACGAAAAGTAGATAGAAGAAGAACTGCTGCAAAGTGGGGAATTCTCGCGTGCCCGTTCGGCGGTAGAAAAGCGGGCTCGAGAGGGGCAAATATTTATAAGTTATTGCGAATGGAAACGTCAGGTATTGCCAACGGGATTATTACTGAAACAACTTCACGAGTATCGTATTTTAAATTATGAAGTGTATTTAAAAATATTGATTTTTACTAACTGATGTTTAAACGTGAATAAATTCACTAGAAATATCGTCATGTCTTAAGTTCTCTGGATAGGCACAATATACATTGTATCGTTACACGATGAACGCAGTAATTTAAGGTATAGTTCGCAGCACGTAATGTTATTAAAGGACATTCGAAGAACACGTGATGAAGATTGAAAATTGCGCATTCAGTATGGATGGGACAGAAGAAAGTTTCTTTAAGTTGCATAAGTAATAGGCTGCTAGGTAGTAAGTAATGTCCGAATCGCAAACTGCTTCCTTTTACTTTTAGTGTTTTGGATAAGGTAGAATCATGGAAATTTAGGGAGAGAGGCGGTTGTAATTGACGGTACCGAGTAGAAGGTGACCACTGTATATTCTTCACCTATGTTTGTTCCCAAAGGTTCCCATAATCATTTTTTTTTTTTTTTTGTTAACTTTTAACCGAGTTCGACTTTTATATTGGACGTTGTGCCGAAATTTCGAAGCGAAAGAACTCTTCTTTAATTGTTTTTCTAAATTCGCCGTTGGATTATATAATCGAGACCTCCGGCTTTATAAGAATTTCATATTATGCCAACGTTCGAAATTGACACGAATTGGATTTAATATTTCTTCATTTCCGCCATACAATACAGATTAAGCTCGACAAATACCGGTTTCCATAACACCTACGGAGCCCGTCCTATACGATATGGTAAACGCATTGGATGTCCAATAATAATGATAATAATATTTTTTTGTATTAACAAAATTTTTTATTCCAATCTCGTCTTGTATATATGTAATGATATGTATATGTGTATGTATGTCCATGAGCGCATATATATATATGTATATATACACACACATATATATACACATATACATATATATATATATATATATATATATATATATATATATATATATATAGTTTAATAATAATAATGTTTTTATCAATAGTTGCAATAGTAATATCGAGTCACCGGCAAGCATTTTAATCACTAATCGATTTTTCCCTCTGTTTAATGTAAACTAAATTATAATATTCCTAAGTTTTAAAAATTTGTACATTTATATTATATTGCACGGTAATGGTTGGTACTATCATTCTGACTGTTGTCCTTAAATATAAGTACACTCTGCAAAGAACTTCCTACACCCAAGTTTGAAATCTTTATTTGTATGTATATGTGTATATATAAGCGGTATGTGTGTGGATTAACTATATAATTTTCCTGTTATTGTTACTCAGCACAAGAGGCGGTGAACAAGTTAAACTTGGAGAATTTCACTAACGCGAGGGTCTATAAAAACAGTTATAAAATGTTCCTTAATACGATACATTCGTAAAACTTAAATCCAGTAGTGACACCGTGGACAAATAATTCAATCAACTTGGACTTACATATTTATAACCTGAAGAAAAACTCTCATACCGATCAAGAAATTATTCAATCTGTTACTTCGCGAACATCTCAATCATTAACATTCTATACAGATGACTCAAAAATTGATTCGTTCGTCGGCTGCTCCGTTGTCGAAAGATAATGATATATTCGATTCACCCCGATCATTTACAATTTCATCTGCCGAACTATATGCAATATACTTGGCCAACGATTTCAGTGTAAATACCGAGCTTGAGTCTAGCTTGCCAATAATAATCTGCTCAGACTCTCTACCAGCTTTGAACGCTACTCATAATGTATCTAACAACAACAGACGTCACATATTGGCGTAATCAATTGTAGAATTAATTACTGAAAATACCGAGAACGATTCATTACATTCCTCTGGATTCCAGCACATACTGAAATTGCTGAAAATGAGCTAGCTGATAGCGCAACAAAGGAAGCATCAACTGCATTACCTGTGCCTAATTTACCAGTTCCGTTGCTGCTGCAGCCCTTATTTAAAAATTAAAAAATCAAAGTTTTACGACGACGACGCTTATCATTAAATAATGGATGTATAGTGCACAATTATGGGGCTGTGCAAAAAAGACAAATACGAATAAAATACACAGATTACAGAACAAAATTTTGCGTCTAATATACCGAGCTCCGTGGTATATGACGAACTGTATAATCCACTCAGACCTGGGCGTACGTTCAGTACAAGAAGAAATACGAAGACTTACTAAAAAGCACCTATACTACGGCTACGATATCATCCAAATGAGCTAGCGGTTCAATTACTTACACAGCAAGACCTCAGAAGACTGAAAAGGACGAAGATTACGGACTTAGTCCATTGACAAATAGGAGGACTCACCAAGGGGTGTGTCCTCCACACAGGTGATTGAATCATAGATACCATTTGTTAGATAGCCACTACTGGCTAGTCACAAATTTGGAAATAGAAAAAAAAATATATATATATATATATCGTTTAATGAAATCGGGAATTATAAGTCAGCAGCATAAATTGCTTGCATACGACAATGTGTCTTATTAAAGATTGCTTTCTCGGTGCCAGTTGTCTTAGTTTTCACACTTACAAATTTTTCAGCATAAAATAATCCCAATTGTTTTTTATACCAAATTATAGAATATGCAGTTGATACGATTGTCGTACGTTTAGAATTGTTTTGTCGGAGTTTTTATTGGTTATGTTTCTTAGCGGTGATCTTTGCAATAAATAAAGTGGTTGTAAATGATATTGCGCTGATCTAGCCCAAATGAACAATACCGTATGTGTAAGGACTGGTTGATATAACGCTGAATATAAACGGATTAGACGCTTAACCGAGAGAAATATTGTTTTAAGTAGTAAAACAGATAGTTTAACTATACCTTAGTTTATTTACGTTACGGTTCAAATTCTTATACCACATTAGCTAATTGTCTAATAAAATTTCGAAATAATTAATTTCGCACGTTCTTTCTATTATAAGATTATTTCAGAAAATTTGTACGTTCTCAAACAACTTTGCCGCTTAATTAGTATAAATTAAAAATTTTAGGTTTTATCTTTGAAATTATTAAACGATTATCCGACGAATATTTTTATAATTTATTAAGGCTATATTACGTAAGTTCTTGCAAAATGTCAGGAAAACGAACTAAGACAGTATCGTCGGCATAGCTAAAAATTCCAAATTACAAAGATCATTGACATATATCGAGAATAATAATCGTAATAATCTCATTAATAACCGTCGAAAAATCTATAAATCGACTTTTTTTTTTTTTTTTATTTATCTTTCGAAAATGTAAAATTTTTTTTTATAATGCTGTTTATTATTGATCGCAGCATAGCGGTATCAGTAATCAACGCTGAGATAACATCTTGTACACCTGTGTTCTCGAAGAAACTTGGTTGCAAGTCGGTGATACTGCTATATAAGTAATATCTGTGGGATAACTTTCTCGCTACCAATGCCGATGAAATATAACCGAGTAAATGCAGTAGAGAGAAATAAAACTATAATTATTGCAACTAATAGTTTGGTAGTAAAATCGTGCTCTGCGCCAGAATCGATGATATTACTTAAGCCTCTGCCAAAGAGGAGGATCGTTAAGGCTGAAACTGCAATAAAAGCTATGATGAAATAAGATAGATTAGGCTTTATATAGTAAAATAACACGGGGTTCTCTTTACGCTAATAAAACGAATACAATACTCAGATACCAGACATTCGGAGGAGTTAATTAGAAATGCGAGTGGTTATCTTGATTTTATTCGTTACCTAACTGATTTAACGTTAATTTTCAATTTAAGTAAATAAATGAAATTAAATACAATTGATCGAATTTACGGACCGCGTCGACGATATTAAAAAGACCGTATTATGCAATCGGTTAAGATGGCATCATTCCGCTCCTATTTGTTTCTAGTTGGAGCGGTCGAGTGTGGGTCGACTAACGAAGGTCGTTGAAACGTAACTCACGCTGTGTAAACATATATACATACATATATATATATATATATATATATATATGTATGTATATTAAACGTTTTGTAATGGTTGGAATCTTGTTGGAGCCTGTGTAGGTTGTTACAGCGCCGTTGGCCAATATAGCGAATGTTTAAGTAAGTGATTAGTAGATATTATAAAATCTGCTCTTCTCGAGTAGGTGTGTTATTGTCGAGTTAGTTCCGTGTATGTATTATATCAGTAAATCGACCCTGGTAATTCCCGATGCAATTTTATCGACTGGCGAGACTCTATCTCTGCTATCTTCATATATGGCCATTTCAACTATCCGCCTTCTTTCTTTAAAACGATCTAGAGAGCCCGACGACCAGCTGAGCCGCTGAATTCGTCCGCGTTGAATTTGCTGCGTGACTCATTTGTACGTCTTCGCATAGGCGGGGGTTAAATTTCGATGAAAAATCAACTTTAACGTTAAATTTACGTCGACGCGCTTCGTCGCTCTCCTATTTCACCCCCCGATCACTTATTACGTATCGACTATTATTTGGTCTAATCGCGACGAGCCCACGTTCGTGAATTGTTGCCATTGACACTGACTAGTTTTTTAACCTACGCCTAACCTATTTTTTTCTTCTAAACACGTCCGTGGGTAAATTTTCGGCGCGAACTATCGAAATTTTCGACTAAAAAAACTGAAACATTTTATATTTCTACACCATCAATCCAAACATTTGATAATACCCTAATTTTTACGTCATTTTCGTTCGCTTCAATACTTATCGTACAAAACACTATCCTCAAATCTATGCGGATATACGGAATATAAATTTTTGGAGAATAGCCGGTAATTCCAACGTCGAAATTATCCAGAACCGAAGCTTCTACTACGGAAGATAAGTTGGAGCACAGCATGATATACCGACTATAAAAGAAGACATCACGTTGATACGTTAACTGTCGATCTTAAGGGAATACACAATTCAGACGTCTCAGAAAATGGAACTGCTACCTAAATTATTTAATTATTTCGTATAGTTCAAAACGAATAGCTAGACTTCGACGGTAGTACTCGATTTAATAACAAATACATCGCCGCTACTTATTGCCCAATCAAGGACAAAAAGAAATATACGGGAAAAATTTTAACAACTACACTAAAACTTCTTTTAAGCGTCGCTGTTTTAATCCGTTACTGCAGTAGCAGCTAGAAGTTTGAAAGTTCGCTGTAATTTGACGATACATGAAGATTTTTGGAAAAATTACAACATCAAGGGCGCAATTTTTAATGTTTCCAGTTCATGGCTCGACCTTAGTTAAACTTATAGAACGGCTGGAATAAACTATCGCCCGAACCTGCACTAATAACGGGCACGGTTAGACGAAATCACGAAACTATATGTAGTGAGACGGTCTGCTAACTATGACGCACTGACAACTGGAGAAGTAACAGATCGGAATAAACATGATGAAAGTTTTGACTGATGAAGATATTGTATGTAATGTTCGGCAGAACTAACATGGTGAAATTGACGACGATGAGGAATCAAAACCGAATCTTAATAATCAACAATTCGGAAACTGATGTTAACAAAGTGCATTGCACAGATTCTATTTCTAAAAAAAAATATATGGAACATTGTCATTAAGAAAGCTCGAGCTGCAAAGAAACCAGAAGAAAATTACCGATTTTTTAAATATGTAAACAATTTGAGACGTTTTTTCTAGGTAATTGTACTATATTATGCTATACTAAAACGGTACTCTAAATTTTATACAATTAAACATTTTTTTTTTTTAATTGTTTTCCTAAATCATTTACAACCTGATATAGTACTATATATATTCGTAATTTGTAATGGAATTTCCGTTATCCGTCTATTCAGTTATCCCTCACAGACCCGATTCCGAGGGTGACGGATAAAAGAAGTTTTATGTACTTTCGAGTAAGAAGGTGTTAAAGCGCGGACGTATTAAATATTATTCTAAATTTACTTAGAGTAATAACAGTTCAGTTCGAATTCCAGTAGGAACGAGAATGTTTACAAATTCTCTCTAGCAGACCCGGCTATTCGTGCGATTGATCGATCAAAGTAACATCTTTCGGGGGGTATAAAGAAATACCGGAGGATAGCGGTGGCAAACCACCTTGTTATGTCGTTCAGTTATATCGATCGTCAGATTGAGAGTGATCGAGCGAAGTCTGTACTGACTTCTTAGTTGACGAGATAATTTTTTTTTTTTTTTTAATATTGTACATCTAAATATTTTCTCGCATTTTATTTTATTTCTCATTTCATATTTTTTATAAATTGTATATAATTTCCTATTTTATATATATATTTTTTTTATGTCCACTTGATAATGTCTTAATAACCGAAATGATTTGTGGTCTTTTTATGAACATTTTTTTGAGGCTCTTATAGATAACCGAAAATGTTCCGTTTATAATATTTTTTATTTATTTTTAAATTAAAAATCGAGACTTAATACGAAAAAAGATCTAATTACGGTTGTATCCGAAAGTGTATACAACGGGGACATATGTGATCGGGTACATTATGAAGGAATTATTTATAAAAAACAATTTTAATCGACAACATTGGGAATATCGTTTTGGTGAGATATTCAAACTAGAAACTTGTATGTATCCAAGAGTAGTATACATCGGGCGTGAAAGCATTTTAAAGGGATTACTGAAGACGATTGTGTACTCAGAAGTCGTAGACGAGTAAAAATAATAAACAAAGAAAGAAAAACTGTTCTTTTTTTTAATCTTTTTTTTAATATTTTTTTAATATTTTTTTTCTCTCGTTCGAACTTTTAAAATCGAAAAATAAACGAAAAACGAATTTAGGGTTCGTTACATAAATCAAATATAAAAACTAACCCTTATTTATTCCTTCGAAAAATTACCAAAATCTATTAACGCCTGCGCTTTTTTTTTTTTTTTGACTTCTTCAGACGGTCGCTTATCATCTTTTTTCTATTTCACCCGAAACGACTGAGGCACGTAAACACGTCTGTTCGTAAAACTCCTACTTGGATATTGCCCGTCGTTCGAACGGTTGATGTTATCGCGAGACAGTGTGTAAACATTGCGAGCGCAGTTCCACGACGACCGTGACTGTCTCGTTCACGAAGCTAGACTTAATAATTTTCAACCATTTTTTTCTTGTTTGTTTTTATTTTCTTTAGCATTTCACTTTGGTAATAGTAAGAAATAAAATTTCGGAATGCGATCGAGACGGTGTGTTTTATTTACAATTCCGGATTCTCGTAATTATTAGAGAAGTTCGCGCCGATATTAGTCGTTATACTTGAATTATTATTATTATTATTAAATGCCGCAATGGGATGAAACTATTTTCGTGTTTAATCCGACACGTATAAGCGATCATCTTCAACACTGAATATTGGAAAAATCTTGGGCAAGCCTTTACGCGGTGGTTTGCCATGGCTCCGGTTTCTTTACTTTTCTCTGCTATTAGTTACTCATTCACCCACCTACCAACTAGACGGATATCTGAGATTAGCTAGAGGTCTTTTCAAAGCGAACAACAGCAAGTTGTTACTCATTCACCCACCGACCAATTAGACGGATAGCTGGGATTAGGTAGAGGTTTTTCAAAGCAGCTCCCCATAGGATTCGAAGTCGTTGTAAGCAAAATGCTAAAACATTACTACCACACCGAGAAACATTTAATTCGACTCTATGGGAGATTGGAAAATTTTATTCGCGACTAAATGTAAACGTATTATTACCGGGTAAATTTGATGTAGAGTTTAGTACTACATTATTATTATTATTATTATTATTATTATTATTATTATTATTATTATTATTCTATTTACGTCCGTAATAAAATGAATTGAGCATTGATGTTGCGCTATATGTATCATATTATAAATACATACTGTATGTATTTCTTTATATGTTAAGAATTTATAAACGTTCTTTAGAAAAAAAAGTTTTTCTATAAAATTAACGTGTGTGTTTGTGTATGTTCGTATATTTTTATATGTGTGTATGCGTGAATAATATTTATAATTTAGAATATTTTATTTTGCGTTATTTTTTATACTACTATGTCATCATCACGTCATGTTTGCGGTATCTACATAATTTGTTTCCTCTGCGTTCTACAACAATTTATTCGTTAATTTATTAATAATTACCCCGTATTACCTGTGCGCATAATCTTCGACTATAAATCTTCCGTAAATGTTATAAAATATTATCATTATTATTATTATTATTATTATTAGATTACAGAATGTATTATTTTGTTTAATTTATTCATTATAGCATTTACATTGTGAAAATGTTCGAAATATCGTAAATATATTTGTTTTGATTTGATTTATTTGATTAAATATTAATAATAACAATATTATTATTATTATTATTATTATTGTCGCGTATCATCATAGTAGTCGTTAGCTCGGTGTGCAAGATATTACGATTTAATTTAGTTGTTCCGTATAATTTGATCGACATTTATACCCCGTGTTTGCTGTAATGAACTGGCGTCGTCAGTGATCACTCGGTCTAGTGATGAGAATAACCGGATATTTTAAAAAACCGAATAATGAATAACTAGATGATACAAAAAAAACCGAATGATTATTCAGATGATGTTCATCTGATACTAGATACTATCTGTTCTCTTCTGTTCTTTGTACAGTGTCGTCTGTTTTTTAAAACGATATCCTTACCTTTTGCTTTCCTAGCCTACGATTTATCGTGTCAGGTTTTTTTTTTTTTTGTGTGTGTGTACCAATCTATATGAAGATTATAAACACAACTGCGAGAAAAAAAAAGAGAATGATATCAGATAAACAACATATCCCAATGGATAATGTTGTTTTGTTATAGCGATTTATATTTATTCTTCCTTCACTTTATGATGACGTAAGTGCATCCTGGCATTGACCTTTTTAAGTTAAAAATATTTTACAGTATCTTACAGACACTAACTCAATAAATAGTTTATGACCGACTTTAAGACACAAAAGCGTCTATTGGTGAAAAACAGATCTTTGGTTTGGAAAAGAGATATTAAATAGTTAGGCGTAATACTGGATCGGGGTCTCACATTTACTCGTCTCTGTTTCAACTATATCCGATATTTAATAAACGATGTTACGTCAGCTTAATAAATTAATAATCTACAAAACTATAATCAGTACAATTATGATTCATTGTGCCATATGGTGTCATATACTAGCCGTTCTATAGCGAAGTTACAACGGCTACAAAATATGTGCTGCAGAATAATTCTAAATCTTCCAGTCTATGTAAAGATTGAGCACATTCACAAGGCATTGAAGTTATACCATATGTATACACGAGGTTGTCGAACAAAAAACAATTTTTTTTTTATTTTTTTTTTGATAGCTGTACCTGCAGTCAGTATTCATTTATTAAAGAGTCATAGGGGATTATACACGTACAAGTTTGCAACTAAAATATAAACGCTATAAACATAAAACAATTAAACGCACGCTATTATACAGCTGGCATCATCTTTTGTCGTTTTCTCTCTCTCTTTTGTGTATAATACACGTAATAAAAATTATCGTTTATCCCGTTAACGTTAAATATTTATAAATTTATATATAGGTAGCATAAGTATGCAGGTTTTGTTATTTTCTGTATTTTTATTTTAGTTAAATGAACAACTGGGCATACGTTTTTAAACTAGTATACGTAGTAAGAACTGTGTATGCGTTATATTATTATTTTCGTTAATTTTTTTTGTAAGGTATACTTATTTTGTAAATACACTTATATCTATCTAAATAAAATAATTTAAAAAAAAAACAACATTTCAGTCGCCTTTTTCCTTATTCTGGTATTTTTTTTGTATCCTTCCTTATATTCATGTTTGTATGATTTTGTAATAATTACCGTAAAATAATTTCGACTAGGACGACGATAGATGTCGCCGTTATCGTAATTGAATATTAATTTCAGGTTTTGGGCGTTTTCTATTCTCCTTATAACTAAATCGTTAGAAATCGTTTTTATTCGCTTTATTATTTATATTATTATTACTTATTATCATTGTTATAATTCGTTAATCAAAATTGCAAAGTTACGTAATTCGGGCTGGTCCGACTAACCGGTTAACGTAATAAACTGCATTCGAATAAAACGATACCCGCTAATGGTAACACGGTTCTCCAAGGTTCCTAGTTCTCCTATAACTTCGTCTTTTAGCGACACCGTGCCACGATATAATATGTATACATATAAATATAAAAAAAAATATCATCTAGTTCGATGCAACGTATAAAAGGAGTTATATAATAATAATTTTCGTTAATCAAACAGGTTTTTTTTTTATCGAGAATTAACTTTCTTTTACAGTTTTCGTACTTTTATAAATTTTATTCAATCGCGTGTAGTTGTAATATATTGTATTAAAAAAAAAGTAATAATAATGATAATTGCGTTTTAAAAGTAACCGTTGAAAATTTGTCCTTGTGTGTTTGTTTGTATAATATATACATATATATATATATATATATATATATATATATATATATATATATATGCGTTGCGAAACGAAGGAACTTCAAAATTTATATAGTAGATCGTTGCATGCACAGGAAATTTTACTAAATATAATAAAACTTCTTTTACTCGTCCCCTCGGAACCGGGCCTGTAACGGATAATTGAATAGACGGATAACAGAAATTTTAAAAAAATATATTTAATTTGCTAACATTTAGAGTACTGTATTTCCATTTAGAAATGTAGTGTAACATAGTACAATATAGTGCAATATAGTGCAGTTTCCTAGAAAAACCATCTCTATGTCAAATTGACATCTTAAAAGAATCGATAACTTTGCAGCTTGAGCTTAACCGCGATGTTCGGTATTTTTTTCTTTTAGAAGTAGGATCTATGTAAAGTTTGCCTCCTATTTCAGATGTTAACATCAGTTTCTGACTACTGAGTTTAGGTTGCATTTGAATTCTCATCGTCGTCAAATTCACCATCATCGGATTGCTGAATGTTAGATACAATATCTTCATCATATTTCAAAACCTCTCATCTTATCATACTCTAATCAATCCGTTACTTCTTCAATTGTCAGTGTGTCTAAGCAGACCGTCATTAGTTTCACTACGCTAGTAGGTAGTACAGATTCAGACCATAGTCCAATCACTCTGTAGGTTTAACATTTCGAGGTCGACCCATCCACTGGCCACATTAAAAATTGCTTCCAGTGTTGCGTCCAAAAATCTTTTAACTGTTGTTGTACCGCCAGATGACAGCAAACATTCCATGAAACGTCTTCTGTGACCGTCGTAGGCGGAATGCGCTCTTTGCGATATAATAAAGCGGTCCGAACCTGTGATATCTGTATCCAAAAAAACTTACCCATCAATAATACGAATTTTCTAATAATTAAGTAAATTCTGAAGAATATTTTTTTTGTTTGGGTTTCCACAGCAGTTTACCCATTACACCTTTTTATAAGTTAAACTTATAATAATAATCCAGTGTTGTAAGCGGTTTTATTCTTAATTTCCTATACATAATTAAAGAATAAAAGAACGTCAATATCGTTTGACTGTTATGTAATTATTATTATTATTATTATTATTATTATTACGTAGAATGTCGCAATTCTAAAAATATTTATATAATTATATCTTCTTCTTCTGGTACAACCCGATTCGGGTAATTGTTTAACCATCAGCATGCATCGAATGGACAATCTGTTGTAACCGGTTCTTATTTCTTGCTATTTTGACCAATTCTTCTGTTTCATTGATTCCGGTTCATTTTTTTACGTTATCTAACCACGATATACATTTTCTTCCCGGTTTCCTTTTTCCTTCAATCATACCCATTGCTATCGTTTGTCTTGTACTTTTCTCCTCTCATAAAGTGACCAAAAAAAAACGTATCTTTCGTTTTTTCACTTCTGCCATTAATATTCTGTCGGTTCCCATTAATTTTAGAACCTCCTCATTTCTGACCTTTTTAGTCCAAGGTATTTTCCACATTCTTCTGTAGCACCACATTTCAAATGATGATATCCGCTTCTTCATATTTTCTCTTATAGTCCAGGTTTCGCTTCCATATAAGAGCACGGACCATACGTAGCATTTCAGTAACTTATTTTTGACCTGCAAGTTTAATTTCCTCGATACGAGTTCGTATTTCCATGTCAGAATCATTATTTTGCGTCAACTAGCTGCCTAGATATTTATACTTTTCGGTTTTTTTAATTTCTTCGACATCTAAAAATAGCTTTTCGTTGAGAATAGGTTTATTAGAGACCACCATGAATCTAGTTTTCTTGGTGTTAATTCGTTTTTTCTTGCTTTCTAATGCCACTATATTAAGGAGTCTTTGTAGTTCTGTTATACTTTCTGCTAGGAGTGCTGTATCGTCAGCAAACCGAATTACTGAAATACGTTCGCCTCCTATTTTTATTCCTTCACTACGTTCTTCTAGGGATTGAGAAAAAATCGTCTCAGAATACAAATTGAATAATATCGGCGATAGGACGCATCCCTGCTTGACTCCCTGTCGTATTGGTATTTGTGCTGATAGTTTGTCATCTATTAGTAATCTTGCATTTTGGTTATCATACAGAGTTTGTATTATCCTAATATCTGCCTTATTTATGCCTATGTCTTTCATTGTTTTTATTAATTCCGCATGTCGTACTTTATCAAAGCTTTATTGTAATCTATAAAGCAAATGTATACTGATTTTCCGAACTCCAATTGCCTTTGAATTAATGTTAAGGCTTCTCTTGTACCCATGCCATTACGGAAACCAAACTGATTTCATTTTATGTTTTCTTCACTTAATTTAATTATCCGTCTTCTATGGATTACTCGTAAAAATATTTTCAGGACATGGCTCATGAGACTGATTAGCCTATAATCATCGCATCTATACGCATTTGTAGTTTTCGGTAAAGTAATAAATCTTGATTGTAACCAATCTGCTGGCAGTACCCCTTTTTTATAGATCTCATTTAGAAATTCAGTGACCTTCTTAATCCCAACATTTGTACTAGTTCTACTGGCACGTCATCGGGACCCACAGCTTTTCGCGTTTTAGTTTGTTTGATTGCCATCTCCACCTCGGATTCTAGGTCTGGTGGTGCTGTTTCTTTTCGTCCCATAAATAGAGCCGTAATATATTTTCCCCATATTTCTATTTTTTTATCCGTATCCGTTATAATGTCTCCATCTTCTGACTTTAAGAAAGTTATATTTCTTTTTCTATATGTATGTGTTATTTCTTTAACCTTCTTATGTATATTAAATTCATCATGTTTGTCCTGTAATTGTTCAATCTCTTTGCACTGTGCATTCATCCATTCTTCCTTTGCTCGTGTAATCATTTTCCTAATATTTTTATTTATTTCCTTGTACTTAGGTGGGTTATTTTTCCATTTTCTTCTATCTATTATCAGATCTAATATTTCGTTGGTCATCCACTTCTTATGCTTTTTATGTTGCTTTCTTGTAAGATGTTCTTTTGTTACTTTATTGAATACAGATTTTATTTGTCTCCAATCTTCTTCTATATAGTGCATTCAATATTTTGTATTTGATAATTAATTTCTTCTTTTATTACTTGCCGTGTTTCTTGGTTCTGTAAAATTTGAAGATCTAATCCTGTTTTCATATTTTTCTTCAGTTTTTTAATTCTTATACGGATCTTCGCTCGTAAAAGATTATGGTCCGTATTCGCATCAGCACTTGGCAACGTTGTTACTGATAATACACTATTCCTAAAGCGCTTATTAGCTATTATATATACACGTTAAAAATTATCTAATCGTCCGAACAGCAATATTAGGCACGAAATTTTACGTTGTACATATTTTTTACATTTGTTTTTTTAGAAATCGTTTCCTTTAACTGCATCATCATCATAGCCGTTGGGCTCGGTCCGAGCATCGTGATATTATAATTCAATTTAATTGTTCCGTGTAATTGATCGCCATCTATCCCTGTCCTGAGCGCATCTGACCATTTGCTGTAGTGAACTGGCGCCAGTTAACATTTTGACATTGTCCACATATCGCGTTGGTGACCTTTCTCTTCGCCTGCGACCGTCAACCATACTTAATATTATCAATTTTTCCAGATTGTTTTCCGTCGCATGATACGGCCGAAGAAAGTGGATATGCGTTTTTTAACGCTATCTCGTAATCTAGCATCCGGGTTAACTTGTTCCAATATTGACAACAGAAGTGTATAATTTTCTACGATAAAATGTTCGATAATACGCGATTGAACGGATTAATATTTACGTATATGATGGTTTTTAATAGTAACAAACAAAAAAAAAAAATACACGAGTAAAGCTATCGATCGCCCTCAGGTATTATATGCGTATCATGATCATTAAGCGCCGTCTCCGTATCGGAGGTAGACCGACTACTTACCTATACATATTTTGTTGTACAGAGTACAAGGTAATCGTAATATGGCGTTAGTAGCGTAGATAAAAACACACACACACCCGGGAGAACCGTTGTAACCGCTTTGTTGTCACGACTCAATGCAACACCTCGTGTTTATGTAGTGTACTATTAATAGCGCTCGTATGGTGTTGCGCGTGGTGGTTTGCCACTGCCTTCCACGCGATAATAATATCGAGGATTATTTTTGTATTTTTTATTTTAAAGTAGAACTCGGGTGCGTTACTTCCTTATGGAAGTCAGGGCTCTAGCAACTAGGCTTTTTCCCCTTGAACGAAAAAATGCGGTTAAATTTCAGCGTTTAATTTCACCCTGTAATATTGGCAATAATATGCATCGTCAGCGTCAAACCGAATAAAGTTATTTACGAACCTGAACAGCTAAGGGTTTTAAATTAAATTTATTATTATTAAACGAAATAACTAAAAATATTTCTTTATAAATATAACGATTTTATTCGTTCAAATTAAAATATATATATTAATATTAATAGTAATAATATATCTTTGGGGAAACATGATAAACCACCCTGGTATTGTCTAGGATGCGTTATTTGCTACCATCCAGTTGTTGACTAAGTAATTGCTTACGAGACGTCGACATTCGTGTTGACGTTTTTATATTTATATAACAAGTTCGGAAATATTTCAAATTAGGATTCAATCATTTTACTTCCGAACAATGATATCGATTTTTAGTTAAATTATTAATTTAGTTTTCCGCAAAAAAAAAAAAGCGAATGTCACGGTATTTCTTCATTTCGACATAAGATGCATCTCCGACCAAGAATGCTCTATATAACATAACTAGCATACGTGAATAATGTCAGAGAATTTAGACGTTTGCCTCATTAGGAGGAAACTCTAAGTCTATAAATAACGGATCAAATTCGGATCTTATTCTTAAAAATTATACGAACCTATTTTTATTATTTGTTCGTATTTTGATTTTCTTTTATTTATATATATATATATATATATATATATATATATATGTATATATATATATATATTAATAAATAGATTGGCGTGTTCCGATTCCCCCTTTTCTACCTGAACGAGATTGTTGAACTCCGACGTTAGTTCTAGCTCTAGCTCTAGCTAGCGTGTTATAGGATGAAACGAAGTCACGTATTTCGGTTCATACGAGCAAAAACGGATCTCATCGGCGGACCTAATTGACGAACACTACTAGAGGTAGCTGCGAATAACAGAATGTAAAAATTGACCTCACGTCTCTACGCAGAATCTGAATCTTATAAGTAAGAAGAAGTAAATATGGTGGTAAGTATACATATATATATATACATGCAAGACATCGTCGATATCCCTATTATTATTTCATCATTGTCATCATCGCCATGTTGATAGTCACGATAATGATCATGTTAATAATAATAATAATAATATTCTTTATGATTATTATAATTATTTGCCCCGTTATTAATATCTATTCGTATGTGGGTAACATTGCCAGTTGAAATACTTCTAACGGTATTTTTTTTTTCGTCAGTTGCCAACGTTCAAGGTCTGTTTCTAGACTGAAGAGGAAGCGGTTTTTAACAAAATATGAATTTCAAATATAATGTGGAGAAAAATTAATATAGAAAATAGGCCTAAAGTTTATTATTATTATTATTATTATTATATATATATACACACATTATGTACACGTATGACTGACTAAAAATATAAATGATTCGATTATTTTTCAGGTATTATACAAGTGTCAACATATTGCTAATGTCGGTGACCTATAAAAGTTATTTTCCTTATTATTATTATTTTTTTTTCGTTATTATTTTATATGGTGTTTAAAAAATCACAGCAAAAAAATAGAATCATAAAATTTTATTCAGCGTTCAGTTTTGAAGAGAAAAAACAATAAGGCCTTCTAAGAAATAACGACGATCCTTAAAGCAATTTCCCAACATCCTTTCAAAAAAAAAAAAAATTGCATCAGAACGAATCCCGTTGTAACCAGTGCTGTCGATTCGATTTCAGAGTTGATCGAT
This sequence comes from Coronaproctus castanopsis, assembly GCA_032883995.1. Classification (NCBI taxonomy): domain Eukaryota; kingdom Metazoa; phylum Arthropoda; class Insecta; order Hemiptera; family Monophlebidae; genus Coronaproctus; species Coronaproctus castanopsis. The sequence continues at coordinate 292,524,009 of CM065052.1, forward strand.
TCATTTTGGTGAAAAATCGATTCGTCAAAGTGCACGAGTTGGTTGATCAAGTTGACGGACAATAATAAAAACCAAGAATATTTCCTGGAACTACTGATCTCGGAGGATGACTCCTCAAAATCTAAATCGGAATTTGACCTATATTTAGAAGAAGAGCAAATTCTTAAAAGCGACAACGTTTTGAATGTGTGACGTTCGCACGCCGAAAAATACCCAATTTCCAGCCAATTGGCTGAAAAATATTAGCGCATTTCACACAAATCTGTTGCCCATCAGAGAGTATTCCCATCGGCAGGAAACATTCTTACCAGCAAATGCTCCTGTCTTTCGGCCAATAAGGCAAATGGATTGATATTTCTTTTTCAAAATTCAAAATAATCATTAATAAAATATTGTTTTTTTTCGTATTTAAAATATTTTAATATGTTAAATTGTTAAATAAACTCGCGATTTTTTTTAACATAGTATTTTTTTTATTTAAGTAACAAAAATTGTTTGTGAAATTAAAAAAAGCTGCGTAAACTTAATAGCGTCTAAACAAATCCTGTTGTAACCGTTTCGCATTACTTAGTAACTAGGCCGTTATTTATACAATTCTGTTTATTATAAATTATTTAGGTACGAAATGTAAATTTTTAAATTTGGCTTGAAATATCGTTGCCGTTAAATTGTAAACTCAGTCGATGTTTTTGTAATAAGTCCATTTCCAAGCACAGTGTACTTGACTGTAGTACTCGTTTACTCGCTCAAAGTTATCAAAGTTTCCAGATCCGTTACCAATTTATATTCGTTATTCCTATTGCTACTTCTCCTTTCCTATCTGATAGTTTATTTTCTTTATTCGCTCATCACTGATATTTCAATGTTTTTTTTTTCATTCTATTAAGTGGTTTTACTAGCTTCGACATGAATTTTATTTGAATTTTCAATGAAAAAAAAAATATATGTATATAATTTATTTTACATTCCTTTTTTGATATTCCACATGTAAATAAAGTATTTTCTCACATTTATTTTCCCTTTTTTTCTTTCTTCATTTGTTATTATTATTTATTTACTTTCATTTATGTATACTTAAAAACGGCTTATTAATAGCCGAAAAGCTTTGTCTCTTTGAATACAAATTTACAACTGGAACAAAAAATGAAAGCAATTAATTAAGCAATCAGGACAGAGCATGCAGCAAAGATAAAATGACCAGCGGAAATACCAGAACATACAGAAATGGAAAATCTAATGTAAACGAGGGAATCGAGCCATACAAAATGCTAACTGCGATTAACTAATTCTGTTACGATTGCAGACGTTTGGAAAAATATTGTGAAAATATATTCACAGAGACACATAGAACATTAGAGAACATGAGATGGATAATATTGATCTAGAACCACAAATAATAAGAATTGAAGTTAAAAAGGCAATACATCAAAATAAAAACAGGCAAAACTGCAGGACCAGATGGAATCAAAATTGAGATCATAAAGTCCATGAGTGAAGTTGGAATTGATATTTTATATAAATTATGCTGTCGAATGTGGACAACAGGAAAGTGGCCAACTGACTGGTGCCTTACTTCGCTCATACTAATATGTAATAAATGATTCGAAATAACTAGACTGATCGTATTAATAGCTAATTCCAGTAAAATTATGCTCCTAATTATAAATAGTAGATCGAAATCGTTCTTACGAAAATAAATCTCTCCAGAACAGAGAGGGTTCATGTCATGTAAGGGTACTAGAGACCAGATCATCATCGCAAAACAGTTAACAGGAAAAGCTCGAGATTTAATGCGACGATGTATATCTGTTTCATAGACATTTATACAGCTTTCGATTCGATTAAGTAGAAAAAATAATGAACTATATTAGAATGTATAGGAACACCTAAATACCTTATACACTTAACAATACAGTTATACGGAAGTTGGCTGTTGTATAGGTGAACAATAACATTTAACTTTAGGTTAGGCAAGGACGTGAGACGTCGTCATTGTTATTTAATATCTATATAGAATATATTATACGGCGAATATTGAATAATTGGAACGATGGTATTTCAGTAGGTGGGGCAAAAGAATCAATAACTTACGATATTCTGTCGATAATGTCATTATAAGTAGCTGCTTAGAAAATCTAGTAAACTTCATGGAAAGACTCAAAGATCAGTGTAACAACTATGGACTAAATCGATTAAATATTAAAATTATTCTAGGCGATAGAAATTACAAGGTCAAGCGTAATAAATTAAACAGACTCGATGTCGTTGATAATTTTACATACCTTAGGTCAATTATTAACTAATAGTGGAAATCGTCTACCAGATATAAAGCGCAGACTAACTTTCACACGAAGTGTTGTAGTCAGGAAAACAAACATTTGGAAAGATATAACGATATCACACGAAACTGAATTTATTAAACTGCTTAGTTTTTCCAATTGTCACTTATGTATATGCAACATAAACCAGCGCTGAACAAATTCATAATAAACAGATTTGAAAGCCGAGCATACAGATAATTGGATGAACCATAAATCAAATGACTATGCCTTCAACGAACTTGATATACGGATGTGTTTATCGCACAAAATAAAGACAGGATTTTTGATATTTTTTAGACACGTGGCGTGAGACACAAAATTCCATACGACAGATAATTACTGGAAAATAAACGAGAAGAGAACTAAGAGAAAACCAAGAAACACGCTCGGTTGACCAAAATCGGTTTGAGCCCACGTGAGGCATTAACAGCTGCTCATGATAGATCAACATGAAGGATGGTGACATACGCGGTAGTTTTGTAACACCACTATGCTCTCCCTAGAGGTCAAAAAATAATTGGAAGATTTTCGTTACTTCTTTATTAAATACATTTTTAAACTTTAGTGGTTGATATCCAAATGTTCACATTTTTTTTTCGCTGTAAACCAATGTCATCATTTATTATGTAACGCTTGGAAAACACTGACAGTTTTCATTTTCAAACTTTGGCTCTCAGTTTGAAACGAAAACTGTAATTGTTTTTAAAACGTTACATAATAAAAAAAATGGCATGGTTTCATCCGAAAAAAAAATTGTGAACATATTTATTGTATATATATATATATATGTATGTATGTATGTATATATGCATATACATATATATTATCAACATCTTCCATTACAAGTGAATGTGTATGAGGATTCTTGATTGACAATCGTCCATGTTCATAAGGTATATGAGACACGATGTGTAGTTTGGAAAGAACATAGTTGACACTGGATATCAGCACTGTTGACATGTACAACACTTGCTTTCACACATTCGGTCACCAGTTTTGTCCACAGCTTCCGTTCGTGAGCTGTATTTTCCAGCCACTCTGTCTTGGGTTTAATACCGATCTATATATATATATATGTAACGGCGATCGTCGTATGTACGCTACCTATAAATAAATTTTAAAAAGAACAAAAATTTAAATTTTTTTACATTAAGTAATGTTTGATGTTAATATTATTTCAGTCATTATTATTAACGTTTTAATTTTGTTCATAAAACGTTTGAGAATGTATTGTGAACAAGATGTGCATTATATAAGGGGAATATATATATATATATATATATATATATATATATATATATATATATATATATATATATATATAAAGTTATATTGAAGATCGAATGGACAGTGTGCAAAACCTTATTTTAGTTGTGGAGGTAGTAGTAGCAGTAGTAGCAGTTGAATGTACACGTGAGTGACCGAGGAATAAAAAAGTGCGCGTGTGCGTGTGTGAATGAAGGAATAAAGATAAATCATATGCACTAAAATAAAATATTATAAAATAAGATTAATTAGCTTATAAGATAAATTGTACATTACTAAAATTAAATATTATAAAATTAATAATTAGATTATAAGATAAATTGTACATTTCGCACAGATTGAATGCAAGAGAAAATGAATATAAATTCGTCGGACAAGCAACTGCTTGAAGGAAAGTAATAAACTTTAACAACGAGGGATGTGTGAGAGTCCAAATGTGCATGCATTGATTTTTGTTTTTTTACAAATATACGTTAAAAAAAAAAAAATGATATCAGTAGTATGACCGGAGATTTTTCTCGACGTTTACTAGTAATTGTCGTCTCGTCGTTAACAACACATCATCACCTGGTGCTCCTAACTGCGAATAAACGCGATAATGGCGCACCTGCATGCTGGATCGGTCGTTAAATAGGGTTTCTTTAATCCATCGTCAAGTGATCGTCAACCGGATGAAACGAGTCATACGTAATGAAGTTTACAAGAGTAGAATGTTGTAAATTGAAAAATTACGATCAATACTTTTCGTAACGATTAATCGACCGTCATTATCCCGAACAGGCTTTTGTATTTCTTAATATCAAAACGTGGGGTATGCTTCCAAAGGTAACGATTCTTTTGTTACAGAAAACTATCCTTTCGGATCTCGCATTTCGTATTAATGGATGATGAGCAATTTAGATGTTTAAAAATTTATACTTGGCCACTACTTATTAATTATGCCACCGACTAGAGAGAAATTTAACTTTCTTCCGAGGGGAAAGTGTCGAAAAATATCGCGTGCAACACGATATTTAATTCCAAATGATTAATATAGTAAATAATTAAATATTTTCAGTTAGAATCACGTTACGCGAACATATAAAACTTACAGTAGAGACAAGCCGCTTTCATCATCACAAACAAACTGATGTACACGGGTTATATAGAACTTATGGGCTCCTCCTAATATATATAACTAAAGATAAGGCTATTGGATGTATTCGGACTTCGTATATATGTTTTTTAGGAAGCAACTCGTATAAATTAAACGATTTGTTACTTTATATTAAATCGTTTAATTTTAATAAAGTTTAAACGATATGTATATATATATATATATATATATATATATATATATATATATATATATATATATATTAAAATTATTTCGTTTAATTCATCGTTATATTTGCGTACGTGTTACAATATAGAAAAATATGATAAGTTTAATAAGCAAATTAGAATAAAAATTGTTAGCTTAATGATCGAATAAGAAAGTGTAATATGGGCAAAAAAGTTATTCCGGTATAGCCGTTATCGAAATACCGGTTCTTTCTTATCTAGTGAACGTTCGATTTTATTATATTTAAAATATGTCCATTAATTGCGGCGCGTGTAACAAATTACTTCCTATTAACGGTGAATTTGTAACGTGTTCAGCTTGTCATGAAGGACTTCATTTTGAAAAAAAATTGTTTTGGTTTGAAAGAAGGAACTCGGAAGAATAAATCTAACTCGGCAAAGACACTTTGGCGCTGTAGCAACTGTAGAGGTTCTGACCTAATTAAAAGCAGAGGATCTTCCCCTGAACCGTCCGATATTGGATCGCAAGTAGGTATTATTAAATTTTTAAAGCTGGAGTTTAATAAAATGAGCTCTCAGATTTCAAAAATGCAGGTTGTTATCGATAGTAGTGCGGAAAAACAGTCAGAAACTCTAGCTATTGTAAATAGGCTTGTGTCCGAAAATGCTGCTCTTAGGGTTGAAAATGAGGGATTTAAAAACAAAATTAATGATTTGGAGCAGTATACTCGTATCAACAATATCATCATTAGCAACGTTCCGGTTGCTGATAACGAAGACCTGGTTGAGTTAGTATTGAAAATTGCCAGTGTCGTAGACACTGTAATTACCACCGGTGATTTAAAAAGGTCTCCTAAACAATCCTATCCAAGTATTGTCGTCAAGTTAAACAAAATCTGTTGCGGAATGTTAGGAAAATTCAGTTACGTTGTAGGGATGTTGGTATAACGGCTAACATAATGAATGATAGGATATTTTTGTACGAACACCTTACTACAGATAACGCTAAGCTGTTGACCAACGCAAAAGGTCTTAGAAATTGTGGCTTCAAATTTATTTGGACTCGCGAGGGAAAAATTTTCGCAAGACGTAACGAATCATCATCTTCAGAGCAGGTTACCGATCTAGCATCAGGAGCAAGTACACTACCGACTCACTATCTTTACTATTATTCTTATGTTGTGTAATTCCTATATTCCGCACTTTAGCTCCGACTTTGTTTATTTATTTATTATTTTATTTTATTTATAATTTAAATTCGCACGTTACTATTAGTTGTGTAAAGTTAGGTTTTACATCTCTTTTTATTAGGTTACCGCCCGTGGCTTTGTTTAATTTTATGTATACAAATTTTTTTATTTCTTACGTTTCCGTTGAAGTTAAACTATAATTATCGGTATGGATTCTTTACTTAATATTTTTACACTAAATGTTCAGAATTTGCGTTAACACTTCGATGATTGTATACTTATGCTCGCATCTTTGAAGTTACAGTATTATATGTTGGTGTTTACGGAAACTTGGTTATATGAAGACAAGGTTGATCGCTACTCTATTCCTAGTTACGTTTCTTATGCTCAATGTAGGATGCACAAGCGTTCTGGTGAGGTAATTGTTTTCATAACTTTGTTGATTTAAAAGTAAGTTTTGGAAATGTAGTTGGAGTAAATATCTTTTTAAATACTACTCAAACATAATTAAATTAACGTGTAAAAAAAACTCTGTTTTCAATTTGACTAAATTATTTCCAGATAATTTGAACATAGGGCAAGAATATAAAAACCTCTCTAAATTAGTACAAAGGGCTACTAGGACTGCTAAACTTCAATATTATTCTGGTCTCCTTGACAAGTATAGTGATAACCCAAAAAAATATTGGGCCCTTGTTAATAATGTAGCGGGTAAGCATCAATCCACAGTTAAACTAATCGAGACTAATGGGGTAAAATTTCATGTTACTGGTAATGAATTATTAATTGCGGAAAAGTTTAACAATCACTTTCGTGATAGTGTTTCTAATTTGGTACATAGTTTTAGTGATAATTTTCACACTAGTAATGATATTTCCGTTGGTTGCATTACTAATTCGTTTGTGTTTGATAGTTTCACCTCTACCGACATAAAAAATGCAGTTTTATCCCTGCCAAACAAATCTTCTTTTGTTTCGGACGGTTTATCTATTTCGTTAATTCGCGAGAATATTAATTTCTTTATTCAGCCTTTAGGTTACTTATTTAATGAATCGTTAAACTTGGGGATATTTCCTGAAGCATTAAAATCAGGCATTATTACTCCTATGTATAAATTTGGTAACAAAAGTTCTAAAATTTTTGAAAAATCTGTGAAAGAGTTAATTTTATCTTTTTTGAGAAAATATAATTTTTTTAGTGATAATCAATTTGGTTTCCTCCCACACAGAGGTTCCAATGAGGCATTTTTCCATCATATCTCTTATATTTCAGAATCGTTACAGGCTGGTCGCTCCGTAGCAGCGGTCTATTTTGATTTACGTAAAGCGTTTGATGTGGTAGATCATAATATTCTTTTACGTAAGTTATATACATGTGGCATTAGGGGCTTTATTCATAATTGGTTTAGATCATACCTAACTAATAGAAAGTACGTCACTAAGATAAATGGTAGCTACAGTACAGTTCAGTATTTTGGGGTTCCACAGGGAAGTATATTAGGCCCTATTTTGTTTTTGATATATATAAATAACTTGTGTAATATAAATATTGGAGGGAGAATATTAAGTTATGCAGATGATACTGTCTTGGTGCATAATTCTCGGTTTCCCTCTGTATTAGAGGCTTCGGTTCAAAGTGATGTGTATTCTATTTGCACATGGTTAAATAAAAACAAGTTAATCTTGAATTTGAACAAAACTAAATATATGATTTATACGTACCCATTGAGCACACTTTTATAAATATCAATAATGTGGTACTTGAACGTGTTTATGAAATTAAGTATCTCGGGGTGGTTCTTGATTGCAAATTAACTTGGCATAAATACACCGAGTTCCTTCCTAAAAAATTAAGAAAACTAAATTATCTTTTTTATTATCTGAAGCAATTTTTTACATCTACACAGTTATTTCGTTTGTATACTTCTTTGTACCAACCAGTTTTGTGCTATGGACTTATGCATCGGGGGTGGAGCTGGAAAGGTATATATGAATGTCATACAATCACTTCAAAACATGTTACTTAACACCATTGGTAATGGTAAGCAACCCTGTTGGAAAACTCGTCCTCTCCCGTTCGTGAATTATATGAAGTACAATTACTTGTTTTCGTCTTTAAAAATTTTAAACTTTTTTCGATGTTGCATGGTGGTAAAACAAGGTTATCCTCACACGAGTTAGCAAAGTTGCCTAAATTTAATAAATTTCATACCCGAATCCAAGCGGTTTATATGGGTGCCACTATGTTTAACTTTTTGCCGCGTCAATTAAAAATTGATCTTAAAAATTATAAACGACGACGTAAGTCGTTAGTTGCAGTAAATAGGTAACGAGCTTTTCATATAATAATTGAAGTTGCTAAACTGGTTTAAAAGTATTCGGTTGGAATTGTTAAGTTGATAATTTTATTTTATAAATTAATTTTTTATTTGTAAATTAAGTTGTACTTCAATTGTTTATCATTATTAATTATTATGTGATTATGAGTTATTTCCTGTTATGTCTTTATGTATACACGGCTTTTAGTATTTATGTGTATATTTCTATGTTGTATATTTACTTTTGCGCGTTAGGTATACTTCTGCGGATTTGTAGTTATAGTTTAATACTTAGTTTATTTGATTGGCGATGTCTGGGTGTTTGTGTGTGTTTACGTCTAAATCGATTTCGTTGTTTTTTAAAGAATGTTTTGGTTAAGAAACGGTATTATTTCATTGAATTATATAACGTTACGTTTTTTTAGTGCGATGGAACGGAAGTTAAATTTATCTTTATTTATTTGTATAATCCGGCGTTCGCGCAATATATTTACACGTTATATATATTTTCTTTGTAATCTTGTATTTTAATTGGAAATAAATTTGAATTTGAATTTGAATATATATATACATATATATATATATATAAATATATCATTATATATATAAAAATATTTTACTACAAACGTTATAACTTTAATTAATTTTCAATTTTTTCTCCATATCTAACCACCTCTTCAATTACTAAGAGACTAGCACGAGATCACAGATGTGTGCGCAATCTTGCGTTTAGTGGCTATTTTCCAAGTACTCTATTATCTAGCATCATTTTACCCCAGCTCTACGCCAACTACTGCAAATTCTACTCACCTGCTATTCCATTCTTGGCCTTTTCACAGACACACACACATATGTATATATCCTTATATAATACATTCTGAAACGTTTTACAAATAAAATTAATGCTTTAATAATGGAGTATCATATAAAAATTATTAATAAGAATTTTTTTGTAAATTAGTTTACAGGTAGGATACATAACGTGTAATATATATTTGACATTTAACATTATATTTAAAAAGTTGTAGTAATATATATATATATATATATATATATATATATATATATATACATATTCATATTCACACGCGCGACTGGGTTAGTAATTAGCATTTAGAATTCTAACCCATTTTCTAAGAAAAAGTAACGTACAATGTGCCATTCATCATATTCTGCAATTACGATGAACACACACACATACATTATATACCGAATAGTTGTTAAATTCCGTAAGACGTCGTGAAGCCAAATCATCTCATGAATCATTTACCTCCACTGGAATCTATTCATTGCCAACCTGCTGCGTGCTGTCATCGTCATTAGTTTTTAGTCGTGCATTAGTTGCAATATTTGATCTGACAGTCCTAATTTCATCTTCCCATTTGTCTTTTTGTAAGCGGTCTGGTTCCCAATATCATTTTTTTCTAGAAGTAGATTATTTCTTTTGGTAATGTAGCCAAAATAATGCAAATTCGTCGTTGTACTATTCTCGCTTATCTTCTACAGATCTTACTCGTGATTTTTTCAGTTTACAATATTCTTAATAGCCTCCGCCAACACCATAACTCTGAGGCTTCTATTATCTTTTCTTGATTCCTATTAACAGATCATGATTCGCAACCGTATGTAATAATGAAAAAAATTAACGATTATATAATTCGGATCTCGGTAGTGAGAATCTGTCCAAATTTTAAATCATCTATGAACTGCTCTCCAGCTCAATTTTCTTCTCCTTTTCATACAACTTGTGCAATATACTTCGCTAGGTACTACATAACCACTTATATAGACTCATTCACAACTTCTAATCCATCTACATCTAAATAAATTTCAGTTATCTAATTTTCGTTTGGTACGACTCAAGGTTATATTGACTAATAGTTTTTGTTATGCTATCTTTCCAAGTAATTATTAACTCTGTGTTGTGCAGGTATCTAAAATTAAAAATCCTTTCCCGGTCGATATCCAAACATTCGTCAACTCAGCGTGAGTGTTCCTCATAACAAGTTTGCGATCATTATTAAAGGGATATTTATTACCAAGAGAATAACGTCAAAAATATCAAAATTCATATAAGCGGCATTTATTAAGTCAGTTAAATACATATATACATGTTATTTATATATATATATATATATATATTCTATCAATGAATATTAAATTTACCGTCTTTTAAGTTTTCTTGTGCCTAACATCAAACCTATATAATGTACTGTGACAGGTGCAAACCTAAAAGAAAAGATGTGGGCGAGGCAATGCCAGTGTTCCGTTGTCCAAGAAAAACGCAAGTGATATGAAGCAAAAAATACTCTTACACGGCCAATACGATCAATATAAGGACTCGAATGGCAGGGCAACCCGAGACATCTCGAAAACAGAGATTTTACGAGCATTCATCGGTGAGGAAAGTAGAGTAGCCGGATGATATATTATGTATGGAAAATAATTAAGTGAATGCTGGGGACGAATACACACTGTTTTGGAGGTGACTGCCTCACCATCGAATAAAAATGTTGACCGCAAGGGAGCGATTTGCTATTGTGGGATAGCGATGTTTAGTTTCGACGTTGACCTAAAGTCGTTGAGAGTGAGCCATTTGCATCCTTATAATTCATTACCCATTAATTTATATATATATATATATATATATTTATTGATGAATGCAGTTTGTTTTTCGAAACGTTAAACTTTGACTTGTTTATGGTTTGCATAAAAATAAGTATAACTGTTTCTGAGGTTTTTTTATATATATATATTTATATATATATTATATATATAATGCATTACTATCGGTGGCATTGGAAATTAAACTGTAATAAATGTATCACATGTTTGAAATGTAGTGGGTCACATCTTACCAGCCATTGTACAGCTGTAACTTCGGAAACTTTTGTTTGTGCCAACTGCAAGGAAAACCACGCTTCCAACTCAACATGCCCTATATATATCCGCAGACTGCGTAAAACAAACCTAGCAAATATGCATAGTGCTCTGCAGATATCATAAGTAAAAGACTATATCCTCTAACTATCCTAAAAAAATTTTCTCAGTTGTAGTGTGCACCGTAAGAATTTACTTCCAGCAATAGGAAATTACGATTCCAGGCAACTAAGTATTATACTAAGTATAAGCATCGACGTATTAAACATAATATTCTCATAATAATTTGTTTGCTTTCGTTTCCATTACTTATAAATGATATTACATATTCGTTATATAATTAAACTTATTACTTTTCAAATTACCGCTTTTCATTTGTGATGGTTTTTTGTCTAATTTTTCCATCAATACTATTTTCATCTTGTATATTTATTATTTACCAGTTTATATTATTAGAATTTTTACTTTCATAAATGGAGAGGGCATTTGTTCCGGTACATTTATTAAATATTATTATAACTTTTTAATATAATGTCAAATATACGCGTTTTTACATTTAAAAAAAAATAATAAAAAAAATATTGAATTTTTAGTTACTAATATTATTTTGAAGTTATAACCGGTACCACTGATTAAATAAATGGGCACATTAGTACGAATATATTTAAGTTTTGTAAATGTTATCGTAAGAATTTGCAATGAGATATATTCGAGAAATGATGCAACAATAACTGACAATGTTAGGTTTACCTTTTATTAATACATATTAAAATAATAAAAAAGAAATGTTTAACCAATTTCTTCTATAAATGATAATCCTGATATTATATATATATATATACATATTTCCCTATATCGGTCAACTGCTGGACGAAGGTCTCCCCAATCAATAAATTTGGGAGAAAATAGCCTAATCATTCGTGCGGGCCGGGCAAATTGGGAGATACCAACAACACACAACAATATATACATATATTGATTACGAATATAATATATGTCATACGAATTCGCTTACTTCGCTACTTAATGTGGGGGTCCCGTTTTTATTCTGGTGGTCCTATTGCCTTTTTAATTTATTTTACACCGGATAAATTTTGTTCAGTAAAACAACTCTAATTGAGCTGGGAGAAGTTGTTTTTTTTTAGTTCAGTAGTGAATTAATACGGGTGACCAGACGATTGATCAGCCAGCGTTAACGGTGTAGCGGTTATTTTGAAATAATAACTCGTACGAAGCTACAATTCTCAACCTCCCCCGCTCAAAAAAAAAAACTCCAGGGAAAATCCGCATTTCTTTGAGAAATAAAACGCGCTTATACAAACATTATCCATCGACAGAAGATATTAATTCGGAAAAACTCAACGGCCGGAGGAAGTAATCTCGGATAGTTGATTTCATTCGGAGTCGAAACAGCTAAAAATATGAATAGAAAATTAGAATGGCAAGATTGCGATTTTGAAGGATATTTTGAACAGAAAAATAAATTAAAAATTTAATACGTTTATCGTACCGCCGATCACGTATAATATAAAACAAATGCTCAGCGGGCGACCAAATGAAAATGATAGATAGTAACAAATTCCATAAAATAAAAAAAGATGGAGAACAGACGATCTACCGGAAGTAGCGAGAATACAGAAATGAACATCCGTGTAGAGACGCGTCACGCGAACGATGTGGTGGAAAACGAAAAATAGAATTGGAAACGAACGAGTATTGCTGAATAGATATTAATTACGGAAATATTTTCCCAAATAAATTAATGTTTAATTATTGGAATTAATGTTTTACAGTTTGTTTTATTTACAGATGTGACCGCACACAATGTAGGCTTAATTAGCGCACTACTGCTTTTTTCGCGATACTTTATTATAATATATAATAATATAACAACCGCCTGTATACTCGCAAATTATGCGTGCTGTGGGTCAGTTTCATTTCGAGTCATCGGATGTGCGTGTCAACATGTCCTTATAACTCTTATACGAGCTAGTGCTATAATTTTGGAATTATCGCGCTCATCATATATATATATATATATATATATATAATGGTCCTACAATGTATTGTTCCTTCTTCATCTTGAGACTTTGCAATAGCGATGTTTAGAAATATAAGTTATAATTCAATATCACGTTGGGTAGGAGGTAAAAGCATCCCTATTTTTTTTTTTTTTAAATTCTAACTAGATGCAGCGAATTATCTTTATATAATATATATGTACCAATAGTATAAACATACTTAAGCAAGTTCACACGAACACACACATGCACGCATATATATATACGAATGCACGCGCTCAGAAATGTATTCAGTGTATACGTGTAATATCATTGTTCCGCGAAGTGCTGATAAAAAAGGGTAAGTAACCCCCCCGGAATTTCTCGTGTAGTACGTCAAAAATTCTACGGGTTGAAATTCTTTCATCTTCTAAGTCCCTGGTGGCAACGCCTGTCGGTAATTACAGAAGTAATAAATTAAAAATTAGCACCGAAGGGGCGTTTTCTCAATGCCAGACTTAATTCGTTAATATTTAATTTTTAACTATTTTATAGTTGTACATGTAAAATGTTCAAACTAAACTGTTTTATTATTACTATATACATACGTAATAATAATACATATTTTGTCAATATCGCTAATTTCGTCAAGTCATAAATTTCGTTTTAAAGCGTCTTTTTTCTTTCGGACCTCGTAAAAAATTCGGCTCGTAATAAAATCTGGACAGTAAATCGCGATCGATAGATTCGACCTAATTTCGATGATTGTCACAATTTTTAATTTAGCGCGATTGTCGGTAAATACTTTATCGTCGGGATTTCTTTAGCGGGCGCAATGTTGTAGTACCTACCAGCAGATTTGTATCAGTTCCGCGATGACAAACGGGATTAATACTTAATTTGAATATAGCGTAAAACACACCCGGATGATTATTAAATCTAACCGCTGGACGTCTTACGTTTTAAATGTGAAATATGTAATAAACCAAAAGTACCATATTCTATTCGTTGACGGTAAACCCGCATGCGTATTTAGAAATCGTATTATATATATATATATATATATATATATATATATATAGCGAGGAAAATTTTAACGGCTGATTTTCGAAATATTCAGTACAGCAAAAAAAGAAATTCGATTCGTGAAATTGTATTATACTTTGACAGTCAATGTTCTGGATTAACGGCTTAGTAGTTAGTTAATACTTATAATTTTCAAGCGGGAAATTTTAACACAACAAAATTCTCTACTATTCCATACTCGGAAAACTATTAGAAAAGAAAAACCGAAATATAATTTATATTAGAAATGATCGTATATTTTTCTATAGAAATCAAACCCTCCGTGAAAGTTATGTATAATGATAAACAAAGCTACGTATAACTGAAAAAAAAGAATTCAGTTATGATCATGAATGAAATAGGATTATATATATATATATATAATAATAATAATAACCTTTATTAAGCATAACTAAATTAACAATTTATAAATATCTGTTACAGCTAAAATCAATTTCTAAAATTAGTTTCGAATGTAGTCATACTAGGCTCTTTCGAGCGAAGGTTTCTACCAATTTTTCCCAGTTGCGTTTGTTGTGTGCCAATCTATGTAGAGCTGCTCTAAAGCCCAGGAATTTTTTGAAGTCGTCATCCCAACGTGTAAACGGTCGCGACTTTTTTCTCTTGCGGTACGCCACGAACCATTCCGTTACTTTCTTCGTCCACCGCTGATCTCTGTATCTTATGACATGTCCTCTCCATGTCCATTTCAGCGCGCGGATTGATGTTACATAAGATCGGTCCATTACTGGTCGTAAATTCGTACCAATCTCTTCCATTCTTTCCGGTTCTAAGCTTTCTGAATACAGTCGTCGCTTCTTGAGTTATATCGCCATGCCAACGAGTCAACGGTCTCTCATTGCTGTTTCTCTTACGAAGCACCGCCATTCCAGCACGCTCGTTTTGTCCATCTATTAACCTTCCCTCTGACTATGTACTCTGCCCAGGTCCACTTCATTTTGGCCATCTGCTACACCACATTACAAAGTCCGATCTTCTTTCGTATCCAAGTATTTCGCTTCCGATCGAACATAAATTTATTTGAAATATTACAGAATGCTACAGTATTAGCTATTTATTTATTAACATATTATAATAATAATATTGGAAATATATAACATTAAAATTTTTGATAATAAAAATCTTAGGTATACACTGCCCTGTGGCACACCCGGACTTGGAACTATCGCTTCACTAAGTACTTCCCCTATTTTAGTCACATGCATTCCAACTGGAACATAAGGCTGGAACTAACGATGTATATTATCCCTAAATCCCGCACGCATACAGTTTTTTAAAAACAAAATGCGACGATCTAAATTGTCGAACGTTTTCCGCGGGTCAAAATAATAATAGCAGTTCTTCTAAATGTTGCGTAATACACTATATACGATTAAAACGAACATTATCGATTTCTTTGTCTGGTAAAAACTCGTATTAACACTGAAAAATTTCCAATCAAAAATGAAACTTCAGCATGATATTCTTTACACACTTTTAATATATCATGAGAGAAAATCGGTAGAATTTCATATTGGTCTATAATTTGCAATATCTTATTTTATCGCCTGTTTTATGTACCAGCGTTATACGGTTTATATTTTAATCTTTCCGATATTTCGGACAATAAATGACAGAAGATTCGTATTGTGACGAGGAAATTAACGCCCGCATTGAGTTTGGAAAGCTCGTCTTCAAAGAGAAATAAAATTATTGACGCTAAATTTAAGGAAGCGGTTAATGAAAATTTACACACGGCCCGTAGACAGCGTATAAACGCGGATTATAAACAAGCGAAATGCGGATAAATTGCAATCCTTCGAAACTGGCGAAGGATGGAAAAAAATTAAAAAACCAAGACGTACTAAATAGAATTAAATAGAATATCTGAAAAGAGGTTGTTACTGGACCGGATAATCGAAACACGTTTAAATTGGACGGGACATGTATTGCAACGTGACGAACTACTCCAAATTGTAGTGGAAGTCAAATTACCCGGTAGACGAGGACGTGGAAGAGCACGTAATTTGTTTGTCGCGACGTTACTGCAGGATACAGGATTTAATAACTTTAAAAAGGACTGCAGAAAAAGGAAAGGATTATCGTAGTTTGGGAATCAAGGATTTTTTTTTTGAAGCGGAGGGGATCTTCAAAAGACACTGATATATTTATAAGTTCCATATATATTTTTGAGAGCAGCACATGCACTCAGCAAGTGCTGCTGGATTCCAAAGAAATCAGCGTGAGAAAAATATACATGTAAATATAGAGGTCCATGAACAAATGCAAAGACCTCCATATTATAATAACATAATATGTGATGGAAAAGGGATGAAAAATACATAGTATTCCACCAAGAAAGCATATAACGAGTTTGTGATTTATAAAATATTGAATTAAATTATAATAAATCTCGATATAAACTTATATCATAGTATAAATAATAAATTACTGTATACGCTTGTGACTTACAAACTTACATAGAGGAATAACTGTTATTAAAGAAAAGAAAGTATCATCTTAATAAATGAATATACATGTAATCATTAACCAGTAAGAGCATTATATACAAAAACAATACCTAGTAAAAGACTTAAGAAATAATGAGTAAAGCAGCTGACTATGACTCAATATTATTGATATTGGGATAACGTTTGAATTAAGTTGAAATGAAAACAATGAACAAGATATTTCTTAAACTTGACATAATTTAAATTTTAATCGCATAATTTCTTCCGAATACTCTAAAAAAGTTTTATGAAACTTATAAAGTGGAAAGCATTTTGATCCCTGGATCCCAAACTTAACACGTATAGCAGCAAAGGCAAATGAAACAATGTATGTCTAATATCATCATCAACTGATGAACAAAGAAAACATGATGGAACGTTGGCAAGCTTAAACCTATATAAATATGATCCAAGCTTACCGTGCCCAGTTAATAATTGCACATTATAAAAATTGATATTAAAATTTTTTATTATGTCTGAATGAGACATCTGGCAAATACCATTCTACTAATATATAGTAAAATATTCTCATCTTGCATAGACGAAGATTGGTCAATGTGACAAAATTCTGAATAACAGATACTACAACTGATCTTAGCCAACAAGTGGAGAAACATTCGTTTTCTCTAGACTTTGTACGAGATTCACTCTACTTTAACATAAGTTAGTTTGATTTGTCTTTAAGATTTATTCATTTTTATTATTTGATTTAATTATATTTTCATTTATTTTTCGTTTTTCTCTATACAGGGTTTTTATTTATATTTCCTCGTGCGTACATATACCATAGCTCTATTTTTAAGCACGTCTCTATATTGAGTACATCTTCGCGTGCCCGAAATATGCGTTAAGCGTATTGTAAATGAAATAATGAAATACCCTTTTGATTTATTTATTTCTTATTTTGTTAGTGAAATTTTTCACTCAGACTGCCATCGTTCGTGATGGTATTACCTGAATACTTAAAATTCTGTTAAATTATTTTTCTGACGGGCCAGAAACTTCGTACGTTACGTGTAATAATTTTATTCTTCTTCCCATTAACGTACCATATAATACTACTGCAAGAACGCGCAATGTCCTTAATTTATTAGTAATTAATTGATGGGATATTCATTTTTGAAAGCATCTACACGTGGAATGGTACGATTTAGATGAGGAAGCATGTTTGTTGCTTATTATCGGCAAGTGTATTTGTTCCGTTGATCATAATAACTCCAATAAACCTTTTCCACGTGATTGCAACAAGTATCACGGAGAAGAATATAGGATAGTTTTAATGTCAATTAATTGATTAACTTATTAATCGATTAATTATCATTTTTAGCGTAATTATTTTACGACGATTGCGAGTATGACAACGAACGTTGTAGAACAGTTTTTGTATTAAATATTCGATTAACATATTAATTTATAATTAATTAAAAACTAGTTTTCAAATATTAAAAAAATAAAAATCAGTTATTATAAATTAATTGATCAATTGAATATTTAATACAAAAAATGTTCTACAAATATATATTGTTGTAGATAATAATAATTAATACTATATTACATAATTTAGACGAATTACTTTTTCGTATTTAACCAAACATCAACAACTTATTGCAGAAATCGCATAAAGATCCATAAACTGGAAGTGCCTATCATACTACTGCGAAACTTCAATCCTTTCGAAATTAGTAACATTATTTTAGAAACAAAATGAGTGATACCGATTAAAAATCATAAATCTATTGATTTTGTTATTAATATAGAAGATTCTGTTCACTATCCAACAGCATTTTTAAATTTAAGAACTTCCACCTCACAAACTCCGCCATAAACTGGGAGCGCCTATTATACTACTACGAAAACTCAATCCTTCAATGTTATCAAATGGTACGAGATTGCGAAAGCATGTGTAATAATAACATTATTGAAGCGGTTATTCTAACCGGCCAGCTCCAGGTGTGCTCTGATACCCTCTAAACCCACTGATTCCATCGGATTTACCATTCCGATTTAAAAGACTACAATTTCCGATAAAACTCTCTTTTACCACCACAAAAACAGAGAGCAAAGAAGCTGGCATTTAAGCGAAGTAGCACTGATTTGAGATGAGAATGTTTTTCGCATTGACAAAATTATATGTAGCAGTTTCTGAAACTGGTGATGTAGAGAGTGAATATATTTTATTACCTCGCAACCAAATCTGGACAAAAAGAATATTATTTTTCCAGAAGTATTGTAATTTCCATATTTTACAAATATAACTTTAAAATACAACTTACAAAAAAATACATAAATAAAAAAAAAGAAAGAAAAGACTATTCAACTTACGTTTACCTCCTCCGTGGTAAGAGGGGCAAGCCATAAATTATTTTTCCGCTAAAGTACGTGAATATTTAAATCCAATTCAAAAATTGGTCACATTCTAAACTTGGGCGAACCAGAGCCGGGGGCTATGTTAGTATGTATATATGTATGTATATATAATATAAAGTTATAGTGCCAACAATGATGTATGGAAGCGAAACTTGCCCTATTATGAAAAAGCACCTTAAAAAGATGGAGATCTGTCATCTGAGCATGATTAGAAGAATACTGAAAATAAGCTGGAAACACTTCGTGTCAAATGAGAAACTTTTAGCTCTAGCAGCAGTTAAATCTATTGCGCAAATGCTGATTGAAAGGCGAATGATGTGGGTCCGTTGTTTTGCGAGTGCATGATGTCCGCCTACCAAAGAAAATGCTATATGGTGCTCTAAAAACTGGAAAAAGACATGTTGGAAGAGCTAAACTGCGCTATAAGGATTGATCTGAAAACCGTGACAATAAACCTAAGAAAAATTGATTGGAAAATGAACGCCCAAAATAAATGGAGATCTATCGTAGATAGTATAATACTGACGCAGAAGACCACGTCCCAAAATAAGAGAAAAAACCAGCTGGTCAACTGGAGTTCGCTCGCAAGCGATCAACAACAGCAGATAGTCAGCCAGCTGTTTAAACTACTTATCGTATCTGTCTGGTATCCCATTTTCGTCGTAAACATAAATGATAATTGCACCGCTCATACTCGGCGACGAGGGAGATAAAATAAAAAAATTATTATATATGTATATATTAAAATTAAAAATAATTACTCTTGATAGTAGTTGTAAAATACGTAAAGGAGTAAGGCAAGGATGCTCATTGTCACCACGGTTGTTCAGTGCATATCCCAAAAAAATATTAAACAATAGCGAATTAAAGAAAATCGATTGCAAAATAAATGGGAAGGCGATGAACAATATTAGTTACGCGGACGAAGGGGTATTAATTGCAGAAACGGAGGAACAACTGCAAAGGATGTTGGATACTATTAACAATTAAGGTGAAAAATATGGAATGGAAACAAACACGAAAAAAACGAAGATAATGAAATTTTCAAAGGCCGCTAATAAAGATATAAAAATAGAAAAAATTAACAACAAGATAATAAAACAGGTGACTGAGTTTAAATATTCGGGCGCAATATTCGCCGGGAAGTAAAAAAAATTAAAAACGCGGTTAGCATTGGCAAATCAAGCTTTTACAAATTTCCGACAAATATTACAGAACAGAAATATGGATTTGGAGTAAAGAAAAAGAAGTGAAAAATAAACGCATTCGAAATGTGGACATGTAGGCGGTTGCTTAAGATACCGTGGACCGATTTCGTTACTAGCAATCGTCGAAGGTATAAAAGGAAAAAGCGAAAATATATTGGGCATAAATGACGAGAAGAAGGCGCATTTTTATGTTAGCGGTCTAAGGTGCTTAGAAAGTTAACAAGAGGAAGGAAAAGGATGAAGTATATAACAACGAACATAGAGATTGATACAACTTACGAAGTAATAAATTCAGCTAGGCACCGGAAGATATGAGATGGCTAGTGGTTCTTCATGCACAAACCTCCTGAAAGGAGATGCAACAAAATGATGATGATGATATATATATATATATATGTATATATATATATATGTATAATCACAAATGTTTTATATTCTCGCGTATGTTTTATTTACTCCGACAGACGACAGACTATGCCGGTTATACTAAAAATTTCTGCGGTCACTTTTAAATTTATAAAGTGGTCCACGATCGAACTTTATTCTTCTACGTTTTTCGAAATCTCAATGTCGTCCAGTTTTTAAAACGGATTTTTCGGTTCGGTAAAAAGTACCGAAAAAGAAAAAATCGTAAAAAAAATACGTTATGGTAGAATAGCGGCTTTTCGGAACGGTCAATCGTGATGGAGTTTCTGGAGATAAACGTTCGTCTGGAATAATACAGTCAAACTATATATAGGTAAAAATATCTGTTTGATATATTGGAATAAGACCTTGAATAAGCTCAAGTCTTGCCTGTTACAGAAAATAAATAATTATTTTTATTTTACGACTAGGACAAGAGTCTGCTGCTATTCTAAGAACCGGAACTACACATTTCGCGCGCCTTATACGTCGGCTTAAAAAGAGAACGTAATAAAAAATGAGAAATTATAAAATAAGTCGAAGCGACCATGTATGAAATTTTTACAACCGTGAAGAAAATGTGTCTTAAGCTAGAACGAGCTGACTTTTGCGCTTGACTGTGTGTCCTGGTCATCCTCATTATCCCACGCGTTGAGTAAGAATTTCAGCATACACCACGCGTAGTATTATACATGTGTTAGTGCGTGAGTGTATGCGAGTTTTAACCAGTTACGTATGAAAGTCGCGATATTATATTATATTCGGTTAATTTGTTTTACTGAAAATTGAAAGTTTATCGTCCGTTTCATACCTTATAAGATCTAGGCGATATATATCTACATATCTATATCTACTAATCTATGCATTTACATACATATATATCTACATCTACCTCACTATATATGTGTCTATGTAATGTCGTGTAATAAATACGTTATTATAACGAAGCATTTGTAGGCGCCTTGGATCCGCCTACGTAAATTTTGCAAATCTCCCGGAAAAGAGAAGAGGTGAGACTCGTACGTGTAATCCAAACTAGAAATTAAATAACGTTTGTCATCTGATTCTAAATACGGTGTGGGATAAATAAATC
Organism: Coronaproctus castanopsis; assembly: GCA_032883995.1. Taxonomy (NCBI): domain Eukaryota; kingdom Metazoa; phylum Arthropoda; class Insecta; order Hemiptera; family Monophlebidae; genus Coronaproctus; species Coronaproctus castanopsis. The sequence goes on from CM065052.1 coordinate 292,545,915, forward strand.
TCGTCATACTATCATCCAATATGTTATATACGTGAGTCGTTAAGTTTGTGGCAAGATATATATATACATACATATATATATATATATATATATATATATATATATATATATATATATCGTCTGTCACCGTCTTTCGTAGGAAGACAAACATTACGAGTGTTATTAATTCGATATAGGACGACGAAGGCGTAATTTGTGTTGCGCAATGAGATGTGCAGCTTCTACGAAATAAATCCTGGTTGTACGTGTCGTGGAAGGGGCTATTGAACTTTCTTGAACTTTCTTCGATAGATAAATTTCGAATTTTCTGCAAGTTATATATGTATATTTTATTTTCCAACAGAATAATCCGTTACTGTTCTTAATAGTTTATAATTGGCATTGAGAACGAAATAAAAGTTTGACTTAAAAGATGGGTGAGCCACACATTTCCTCGTTATTTTTTAATCTGTATACGAATAAGATTTTCAGGGTAACTCTTAGAGAAACACAAATCGGAATTACGATGAGCACATCGATCAATAACATCAGATATGCGGATGATGCGACAATTACGGCAATTACATAATAATTACTTAACAAAATTAACAATTGCAGTTAATGGCGCAACCACTGGGGGGCTATTGGCTTAAGCCCCCAAGAGGGCTTAGAAAAGTATGAAACACGTATCAAGAATGCGCGTAATTTGTAAGCTCCAAACAATTTTTCAGCTAAAATCATAGTTGAAACAGAACGGAATATTCTTTATCATCTTGAAGAATTAAAACAGCCTAGATTGCAAAAAGTACTTTTGGAAAATATTCGTTACATTCTGCCTGCTAATGGCATTGAAAGTCGACCCGACTGTGCGACACAAAGAAAAAAAATTGCCGTTGGTTGGGCCGTTCGGCATTCGAATCTGACCCATTTTATTAATTTTTATTACGAATTTTTTAATTTTGTTTTTTGGGTGGGGGGATGTTTGAGCCCACCCTAGATACTAAATCTTGGTTGCGCCGTTGGCTGCAGCATTGCGTATGGCTTTGTAATAAGTACAAAACTCGACGGATATTAGTCGGTAAAAGGAATAACGTAAGCGGAGTAAGTAAATTCAGGTAATCGGGATGTGTAGAAAAATCTAAATTACGAAGTGGTTGTTGTGTATATGATAAATCCGCCTTCGCAAATATAAAGCGGTTACTATTCGGATATCCTTTGACAATAAGATAGTGAGGTGTTATATTCGATCTTACTATATATATGCGATTGAAGCGGTCGCGCTGAATAAATAAGTGTAATTTAACCGTTAAGGTGCTTCTGAAATGTACCGTTTCGTCGAATAATGTTAAACATCCCCGTCGGAGGGCAAAAGTAACAAATGGAAGTTGTCTTGAAAAATGCGCAACCGGAAGAAAAATGTGATCGATAAACGAAAAGTGCCATACTTCGCTATCATCCACGGAGCAGAAAAATATGTAATCTAGGGAAAATTCCTGGTTAGAAGGAAAACTGATTAGTTAAAAAATATTAAAGATTTGACACCAGCCGTTAACGTCATAGATGAGTGAAGTATCGAGCGTTACATCGAGAAGAAGATAGTTTTAAGATACACGCAAAACGCATAGAATAAGTTGATTACGTTCTAATTGGCGACCGCGACGTGCTAAAACTCACCGTGTGTTACGTTGTTATGAAACGTACATATCGTAGATGTATTAAGCTGAAATTATTTTCTATTCATACATAGTTACTGGTATATTTCTATATTATTTTTTTTTTTAAAGCTTGTAGATGCATGCAATCTGTTCGGTTGAACAACAGGCAGCATTGATCTGTTTAAAAGCTATAACGGGATGCTTCCCAACGGTCGCTATCGCTTAATTTATCTTAGTATTATCATATAAACTAGTTGATCGATACGGTCGCTTCCCCAATTCGATCTGACTGCATCTCTTCAGTCGTTGGAATTTCAGAGCCATTGCGTAGGACGCTAACTGCTAGTGGATTGATGTGAGTTTGAAGTCGATGCAGGTATCTTCCAGCACAGCTTCTGATTACCTCTTTAACAGCCGGTATACGGAGATCTTTGTGTATGTCGTCATTGCAGACATACCGTGGTGCTGACACGATATTCCGCAATAATTTAGATCGAAATTTTTGTACTATGTCTGATTTGCTCGTTGTACCCCAAATCTGGATACCGTATGACCAAATTGGCTTCAAAACTGTTTTATAAAGTAATACTTTATTTTCATGCGACAGTATTGAGTCCTATCAGCCTGTACATATTTCGGTATGTAGTGTTGAGCTGTTTACGTTGGGCAATAACGTGATTTTTCCCGGTAAGCCGTTTATCAAGGTGTAATCCAAGATACTTTACGTTACACGATTCGGAAATTGTCCATTTAGCTTAATCGGTAAATTTTTATTTTTATTTAAGGTAAATAAAACTTGCTTGCATTTTGTTTCATTAACGTTGAATTTCCACGGTTTAAACCACTTTTCTACGTGTAGTAGATGGTTTTGAAGTTGCTCGGCCGCTAAATTATTATCAGGTTGTCTATATGATCATACTGTGCTGCGTTCTGATATTTTTATTTGCTTTTTCCCGTATCATCGAATATTTATATTTTATTATTACCGTTTGCTCTGATACAACAACTAGTTTTTAAATGTAATACACGAGTACTTAAAGCTAAGAACTGTTCGTGTGGTCGTATTATTTAATGAAAGTTCTTACTTTTCTTTTGTTATAATAGGCGAACGTGGTATATTCCGAATTGGGACTTCCAAATGGCGATGCACGTGAAAATACGCCTATGGTAAGTTAAAGATTTAAAACTAGATTAACTAGATACAACCGAAAAAAGAAAATCGTGTAAAGTTAACGTTATTATTTAATTTAGTTCAGTGGTTGAGGAACCGTCATATTTTTGCAGTTAGCACTCTGTGTTAGTGAGTAGGTAAATTATACGACAAAAAGATGGCCAATATTATCTACATATCGATCTCATATTAGTTCCCGAAAGTGAACAATTCGAATAATTAGTCGTGCTATTTAGTTGCAGCCAATAGTCGGCTCGAGTACAAACGAGACGCGTTGACTTTATGTATTACTAAAAATTAAAAATAGAATTATAGATTTGTATAATTTCATAAAAGAAATAGGATATTCTCTTTTTCCTGAACAACCCAAGCCGTCCATCGGCAAGTGCAACTCGTTTACCTTCCACTTCGCAAGCTCCGTCATAAAAATCAATTATACAATAAAGGGATGGTCGATAGGATGGACTTCCTTTTATCCGCATATCGATCTTATATTAGTTCCCGAAAGTGGACAATTAGTCATGCTATTTAGTTGCAGCCAATAGTCGGCTGGAGTATAAATAAGATGAATTGACTTTATGTATTACTAAAAATAGAGTCGTAGATTTGTGTAATTTCATAAAAGAAATAGGATATTCTCAAACCCAGCCGTGACAAGTGCAACCCGTTTATAAAATCTTCCATTGTTGACGTCTCCGTTATGATAGAACCGATCATTATCCAGCACAGCGCACGGTGTAACTATAAGAATTGCACAAGTGAAACTAAGTGCACAAAATGTAGAGTTAGTTTATATGCATTTTCAAAAACAGAAACTGATTTCTAGATTTTATCGTAGGGGTTTTCTTATGTTACATTTTTTACCGCAGTTTAATGTACTTTAATTAATTATTAATTTGTACTATTTGTTAATAAAGTTATTATACTAGAGTGCGGATTTTTTTTCACTAAAATTTTTTTTTCCGTGTTTAAAAAGTCATTTTCGGCATTTAAAAAAAAAACACTTATATTTCTTATAAATTTCTTATAAATCATAAGTTATATGAGTATTAAGAACCTAAGTAAAGATGGTAAAACACTACTGTATACGAAATTACGGATTTATTATTTAACTATCCACGTGCCAATATTATACTTTTACTTAATAAATAATTTGGCGTTATAATTAAATGTTTTTCGATAATTCGCCAAATTGATGACGTGTTATCACTTAGAATATTTTTTATATGAGAAAAGCTTCTTTCCAGATCTGCCGAAACTGGCGCTTATTTGCATGCGCCAATTTCATTAGGCGATTTGCCCTTATTTCTCCGTGCCCTTCAACTGAAAAATTGCTTATTTTCTTTACACCTTTATTTAAAAAAAAAAAAAAAAAAACGATAACAAAAGCTTAACAACGTAGAAAACAGAAATGAGAAATAAAAATAAACGGCAAAAGTAAAATGGCGGTCCACACGCGATTTACCACCCTAGTCACAGACACGAAATATTAGAACGACCCCGGTATAAACAATACTTCTACACGACTAAAAATCGCAAAATAATAATAAAAAAAATTATTTCATCAATGGATCTTTTTTTTTAATATGTGAAAAAGGTTTAAAACGCTACACATAATTTCCGGCCTTTTTTTGTTTTCGGCACTTTTCAGCAAAATAAAATTTAGTTAGCCGAATCAGCGAACTCCAATTCAAAATTGTCTGTGATCAGATCTTCTGTAGCGTGTAGCAAAATGGTTTGTAGGTTATCACATATATAGTGCCGGTGCGAGAGGTTAACACTACTCGGTACGGATAAATAATCTTCACTTATGTATACGAATTTAATATTTTAACTTATATATATATATATAAATATACGTAATTCTTTTTCTTAAATTCAAATCGAATCAAATCAAATTTATTTTAATTTCAATACAATACACCAGTACATTTTAAAATAGAAGAAATATAAAATAAAAATTAATTACAAATCGAATACGAATAAACAAATAAAATAAAATAAAAAAACGGATAAATAAACATTGAGAAATTAATTCAAGTACTACTACTACTAATAATAATAATGGCATTAATTCATTTGATTGTTTATATGAAACTAAAATAAAGGGAATAAAACCGCCTATGCGCAACACTATGCGACGGCTGGATTATTATAATATTAAGTTATAACTAAAGCCCGGATTTCTCGGCATTTGCCGAATGATCTTGCTACACGATAAATCAAATCTGATGACAAACGAACACGAATTCATACAGACCCTGCAAACCGAATTTTATTTTGCCGAATAATGCCGAAAATTTAATAAATACCGAAAATAAGAATTTTCCTAAGTTTGTAAATTTTTTTAACTTTTTTAAATCAAAAATTAAAAAAAAAATTATAAAAAAAATGAAGAAACGATAATTTCATATTTTTTATTACTCTATGTAAAATCATCTGTTGCCATGTCTGATGCTGCGTTTTTTATGACTCGGTTATCGGTGGGGTCCGTGAGGAGGATTGCTGCAGTTCACTAAGTCTTGGAGACATCAGTGCATATGCTTATCATTGTGTCTGTAGGTGTAGAAAGAAGTTTTTCTTATCTTAAGAATATTTTAAACGGCATTCGTTCACAGAAAATAGTTTAGAAAGGCACATTATTGTATTTTATAATTCGACGTTGTTAAAATAATTCCCTCTACATCTACCTATATAAATACCTACTTAATATATTTTCTAAGCTTGAAATTTTACTGTTACATAAAGTATATTTTATTAATGTACATATTAAAATAATCGCATACATTGTATACATTGTAATGCCGTTTTTTTTTTATTTAATTACTATTACGCAGTTCTTATAGATAAAAATGAGTTTTTTGATAAATGCCGAATAATGCCGAAATATTAATAATAAATGCCGAAAAAAAATTTTTTACTGCCGAAAAATCCGGGCTCTACTTATAACAATCGAAATATTTATCCAAACTTAATTATTAGTAATCCACATAGCTTTTATATAAACAGTTAATCACAACACCTGCAGAGGACTGAACCGTGTGAATTTATCCATGCTACAAAATACAATAGGTTTTGATGAATGTAAACTTTAATTTTTCTCTTAAATTTTCGATAATCAATTAGCCAAAACTGTCATCGTTTAACACTTTTCTCGTCTTTGCAGCAGATATTTAGTTAATAGTTTCCTTCGCCTTCTTTTGTAATTAATTAGGCTAATTTTTACTTCTCTAGGCAATGCATTGTACTCCACTGCTCCGGCATAAATTGTCTGCAATCTCGTTCCTGTTTAATTAAATAAATCGTAATAATAACTAATTCATTTTTTTTTTTTTTTTAATTTGGACAAAAACCTAGAAATGTGTATCCGGAATTTTATATTATATCCAATTTTTCTGATACATCCAATTTTTCCAGCCAGTTTGAAATGTTCTTCTTCGATAAGTGTAACGTCCTTTATAATGCCCTGTCATCGTCTTTGTAGCGTCTGCAAATTTCTACACATTTATTACATTCGAATATATAACGAATTGTACGTTGTTGTTACTTTTTCTGTTTTTTCTTTTTTGCTGTAATTCAATGTACTTAATTAATTCTTAACTTTTACTGTTTGTTAATAATCCTTTATTATATATAGTTCCGATATGCAACACTACTCGGTACGGGAAATAATTTTCATTTATGTATACGTATTTAATTAATTTATGTCTACAAAATATAATGTGGTCGGGATAGCCTAGTGGCTAGAAAACACGAACTTCTATACGGAACGTATCGCGAGTTCGAATACGATCTACGACGCAAAAATTATAATCAGAAAATTAAAATATAAATAATCAAATAATTCTAATATTACCGCGCGGTAGGCAGTGGCAAACCAGCACGCCTAACACCATATACGCGCGTGTAATATTATTATTATTATTATTATTATTATTATTATTATTAGCCATAGTTTTTTGTGTTTTTTTTTTAAAATTTACCTGTTACAATCTTAACTTAACGTTAAATAAGTAACTATATTATAAAGCTTATCACATAACACAGAACATATCTTATTACGTGATACAAACGAGCGTGAAGCCGTTAGCCCACTGACTAAAGCTTCCAAATTAGCCATAGTGAACGATAATAATTCTAATTATTTATACAACTTACTCTAAATATACATAAACATATACACATGTATACACCCATATATACATATACACATACATACATATACATATAATTATTATCTAGCCCTGGTACCGGGCAAAGGCCTCCCTCAAACGGGCCCATTCGAGCCGGTTCCAAGCTATTCTATGGTATTGTTTATTTTCAAGCATTTTAGAATAATATTTGAGTTTTTCCAAGCCCTAGAAATTTTCCTCTGGTGTAATGTTATGTTAAATAAATTCACTAACAGATCAACCATTTCTTTTCCAGCGTATTTTATTTGTTCGTTTGTAACTTCATTTGCTCCTGATGCTTTATCTTTTGTTAGATTAAAAAAAAAGTAATAATATAGTACACTACAAAAACACGCTGGGTTGCATCGTGTCCTGACAACAAAAACAAATCGATTAAAATCAGTTATCTCGGGTGTGTGTGTGTGTCTATCTACGCTACTAACTCCGTATTATGATTGCCTTCTACACTACTGACACTGTAAAACAAAATATGTATAGGTAAGTGACCTCCGATACGGAGACGGCATTCGACCATTATGATATAAAATGTACGTTATTGTTCTTGTTCCTTATAAGATGAATTAGGGAACGACGTAAATTATTATTTCCCCCAGAACGGTTTCAATATTTACCTATCGCTGTCCTCAAATATTTCAGTATTAAAGTATTATTACTAATAGAACAAGTACATATGTCAAAATATGAAGCAGTCTGTAAACGCTTGTCAGCATTTTCCAACCGGAATATTATTGTGTTTCGTCATCGCGCATACCAAATACTTTCTAATCGGGAATATCCATACGCAGGTAATTCATGCCTGGAATAGTTGCAATGCCGTCATACGCTTTCCAGATGTCAGAGATTAAGGTTGTTTCAGGGCATGTATATGCACAGGTTACCTGAAGCAAAGTCGCTGCAGTGCGTACAGCGAATAAAAAAGCATTCTTCGATTTTATTTTCCATTTTATGAAGCCGGATTCATCGATTTCAACAGTGAGACTTGGACTAAAGGATCACTATTTGATTCTTTATCAGAACAAATTTCACGTAAATAGCTTTTCCATTCTGTAATAGTTTCGTTAGCGCAATGTTTAGTTCTGACGAAATTTGATTCTAGATTATTCTTCTTACCACGATGTTGTAAATAGAGCCACTTTTTCCAGCGATTGAAATTCGAACGAAGACGACACGATGTTCAGATAAAACAGCGGGAACGCTAAATTTATTTGATCACCAGCTAACAACAATATTTCGAATTAGAAAGTATTTGGAATTCGAAATGACAGAACACGATAATATTGCGGTTGGAAAATGCGAACACACGTTTACCGACTGCTTCATATTTTTACGTGTGTCTGTATGTGCTTGTCTTATTAGTGATAATAATAATCTAATATTGAAATCGGATTTATTGCTTAAAATTTAAGTGCAGCAATAGATAAATATTGAAATCGGTCAAAGTAAATAAGTATCAAAAGTTTCAACGAGAAAATTACATATTCTGAGCAATTAGATCCCTGTTGAACAGTCTCAAATTTGATGTAACACATGTCACGATGGCGTAGTTGCTAGAGTGCTCGACTGTCAACTTGACGGTCGAGGGTTCGAAACCAACACGCGACATAGTTAATTCTTAATTATCACGGAGAAGACAGTGGCACCACACTCCATATAACATCATATAGCGCGTATCTGCGTTGCATATGAATAGTGCCTTGAATGCTATCTAATTTTGTACGTAAAAATAAACGTACCATAGCTAGTCACGACGTTCGGCAACGAACAATACGACGAGGATGATGTCTAAAACTACTATTACATGTATTGCATACATACATACATACATATATACAGCGATTTTGGAGCTAAATATGAAGCCACGAAAAATAATTTACATGAAGACTATCGAACGGGAATTATTCAGTCGGTATTATTACATTTTTGATTGATAACGATAACTTAAAATTATTAAAATTAGCATTTTTTCTAAGAAATAATCGTACGCACACATTTAAAGATTTCTATTACAATGTTATAATAATAAATAAAGTCATTGTCTTCAAATGTGCTCATTACTTATTCGATATTCGTTCGAAATCATGTTGAATTCGAGGAACACACCTCTGAATAATTTTTGAATAACCACAACTAGCAACAAAGTAATTTACGTATGTGTCTAATATGAATATATACATACATACATACATACATATATATATAGAGAGAGAGAGAGAAAAAAAGAGCCAAAAAGGGATAGACGCACAAACACAGGGACAAAGAAACAGATAAGTAGATAAATAGATAGATTATAATGTACTGGATTAAATGAAGTTCTTATGTAAAATTATAACTTGTACAATTATATATATATACATATATATATATATATATATATATATATATATATATATATATATATATATATACTAGCAAACCCGGCGAACTCCGTTTCGCCACCAGATGGCTTCGTTTTTTGTAACATTTCGTTTGGTGATTAAAAGATAAAAAAATTTTTTTTTTTGTTTTATATTTGAAAAGGAAAAATTTTATTTTATTTTACAACAGTAATGAATTCATTTCGATTACAAAAATGAAGTGTTATTTAGTTGAACTTCTCTAAGTAAATTAAAGTGAATCCAAAGTAAATACTGAATCGAAGCAATACGTGTCCGCAATTTTCGGTTTGGGTTTGAAATTTTTTTCGCGGTTTTTTCATTTTATCCTATAAATCTTATATAGTAACGACAAATTATAAAATCGGAATCGTTTAAAAATGTTTACGCCGCTCGCTATGCCTTGCCAAAGGTGGCAGGTCATCGATTTTCGAAAATTCGTAGCTCGACACCTATCCATAATAACTGAAAACGGTTTTCTGTTTCGTATTGGTCATTTTAATATCTACGAAATCGATTCTATCGAAATTTTTCTAAAATCAAAATTTTAATGAGTCACCCCCCAAACCCCCCTTTATTAAATTTTCGAATTTCGACGACGACTCCGTTTAATCGGTTTTTTTACGACGATCGAATTAGGTAATAACAATTTTTTTTGTATCTCTAAACGTAAGCGATTTATAGTCGATAACAAATTCGCTATATAAATATATATATATATACAGATATATAGATATATAATTAACATTGGCCCGTGCTAAATGCATTGTAGAATCGGCCGTCCAAAAATCGCCGGCAGAATTTTTAAAAATCGAAAATGAAATTTTCAACTCGCGATTTCTCGTTACCGGTTAATTTTTAAAACATTTACAATATGACATAAATTATAGATCTCCGCGTCTACTTTCTATTGAGCCCGACCCAAACCCCCCATCTAACATTGGGTCCGCAAAAAGGGCCTAAAACCCCAAAACCCTTTATGCCCAATTTTCTCGGCGACTATTCGATATAAAAATACGGCAATAACATTGTTAGACACGTATTTTAATGACAAATAACTTTTGTTTAAATAAATTTTCGAAATTTCGAATCGTTCTCGAATTATTGCGAAAAAATCGAAATTTTGAATAAAATGCTCCTTTCGAAATTTTCGGTTTGGGTTTGAAATTTTTTTTCGCGGTTTTTTCGCTTGATCCTATAGATCTTATATATAAATGGCAAATTATAAAATTGGAATCGTTTAAAAATGTTTACGTCGCTCGCTACGCCTCGCCAAAGGTGGCAGGTCATCGTGTATGTAAAAAAAGATTTTCCTGCTTTTCTGTTGAAATTTTTCCTGAATTTTCTTTGCTATAAACCTCACGGAGCCCGAGACCTTTCTAACGAATGCAAAACCGTGGAAATCGGTTCGTGCGTTCTGGAGTTATAGCGTCAGGAAGGAAAACCTGACTTATTTATATATAGTAGATAAAAATCGCGATGGGAAAATAGGGGTTGATTGTAAAGGGTTGAAAATTCAGGGTTATATGTATTTACTAATGCTGTATCATAAAAAAATTTTAAAAAAAAGTATTTAAAATTGGGAATTTTTTTTAAAAAATTCAGGGGTGGATTACCCTTAACATTTAGGGGATGGAAAATAGATGTTGTCCGATTCTCAGACCTACCCAATATGCACAAAAAATTTCATCAAAATCGGTCAAGCCGTTTCGGAGGAGTATGGCAACGAAAACTGTGACACGAGAATTTTATATATTAGATATGTGTGTGTGTGTGTGTTGGTGTGTGATTTGGTGAATGAATAATCTTTATTTACTATAACTTTCAAGAGAAAGATGAAATTACTTGTATTAGATCCCTATAACTTGTACAATTACATATATATGTATGTGTGTTAATGTGTGATTTGGTGAATGAATAATCTTAATTTACTATAACTTTCAAACGAAAGATAAAATTAATTATATTAGATCCCTAAAGTCCTAATATTTCCTTATTTCCGTTTATTGCGTGCCATTTTGTACATCGTGAACTTTTCTACGTATTTCAAGAATCATATAGTCGTGATTTCTTATTTTTCCCAACATTTCGTATCTCCACTTCGACCGGGTTAATCTTTGTATGCGTTTTAAAAGCTACCTATCGATATCACGACGTCCTTATCAAGGGATTTTATAATTTTTATTTCAATTTTATCAATTGTTTAAATTTCTATTACGGTTCTTTCTAAGCTATAGTTCTCGATATATTTTTCTTTTTTCGATTATCCAAAGACGGGAGCAAACAGATATAATTGACCTGTTGATATTTAATTATTCTAAAAAATTGACTTCACCGTCCGATATTTTCACCGTATTGTCTGGGTGTAGTTCATTTTCAGATTTGTGATGAAATGAGATTAACCGGCCTAAATATATTAATTTATTACTGCTTCCCCCAAACTATTGTATAATCTACTGTACGTGACGAAGGATTTTCGTTTTATCATTATCTAATAATTCTATAGAGTGATGAACATTTAGAAGAGGCGACTAGCATTTAATCTGTAAATCGTAAGTTGTTGTTTAAAAATTTTTGCATTTATATTAATCCTTAAACTTAATCAATCTCCGAATTGTTTTTATTGTCGAACAAGTTGTAGTTTTCGTCTATGTTGTATTCAGCTTTTATGTACTTGAATTTGGTAGAGTATAGAAATGTGTGATCCAGTGAATCAATTTTATATTCACCACATTTATCATTATTTGTTAAGGAAATTTTTTTTTAGGTAGTCAGTAAAATTTCCCGTTATAAACTGAGTTGGAAAGAAATCTGTACTAGTTAGAAAATAGATGACGTAGCCTTGATGGTTTTTTTTTATATTAATTGATTAACAATGTACATGATCGATTGTTAAATAGGAATTGCTCAAATTCGATTGTTCGTGAAATTAATGAAATTCCAGCTGTCTGAACCTTGTTAACACGGAAAAAAAATTGTCCATTTATTAGTATAAATTACGATGTCTGATTTTTCTACTTTCTGAGAATTTCTTCAGATATCATAACTTCATTAATTAGTTTGGTCAATTCTATAATTAGTCTGTCCATGCAATATAAGATAGATTATCATATTATCCTATGTAGCGGATTTGTTCTTTTTAACTTTATTTACAACTTTTTGAAGTGAAACTTCTATTGACACGCTACATATGGGGAGTTAACCGGCAATACGAGCAAGCGAGCGAACCGAATTAATGGACTTATATATATACATACATATATATATATATATATATATATATATATATATATATATATATGCACTCATATTACATATACCCTGTTCGCATGTACTGCACTACCAACACCCGTCTATCAAACCACATTTTGTTGCACTAGGTAAATAACGACGGATATATATATATATATATATATATAATACACCGTTCGCATTTACCGCACTACCAACAACCGTGTTTCAAACTACGTTTTGTGGTGTAGGCTCGTCGACTTATACATATATGTAGAATTATTCTTATATATATATCATCTTCATCATCTTCCTCCCTCGTTTCCGAGTATGAGTGCTGCATTACTCTTAATTATCGATGTTTATGACGGGTATGCGACCACAAGCCAATTCGATGAGTGCTTATAAAACTGCAATTACTACAAGCGAACCGTTGATGCTAGTCTGCAGTATTCATGCCTACATTTGGAATTTTCTTTTTACTCTGCAGACACGTTTGTAACCGCTGATCTACTATTTTCGACCATTCCTTTCTGTTTAGCTCAGTTTTTTCCCAGTCTGGCTTTATCGGGTTTATTCGGATATATTTTAAACCATTAGCAAGTACGTCTTTGTAGTCTTGGTCTACCGACGTTTCTTTTCCCCGAGTTTAGAACGCCGTAGAACATTCGCTTTGGTATGCGATTCTCTTCCATTCGCACGACATGTCCAACCCATCGCATGCGTCTTTTTGCAATTAATTGCTCAATAGACTGAATTCCAGCTGCATCACGCACTCTTGCGTTTGAAATGAAATTTTTCCAAATTATTTTCAGTATTTTTCTTAACATTTTTTGATGACAGTGTTCTAGTTTTCTAATTTGCGTCTTCATGATTGACAGGACTCACTTCCGTACAACATCGTTAGAAGTAGAATAGCTTTATAAACTTCTATTTTGGTGGTAGGTCAAGATTTTCATTAATACAGTTTTTAGGAAGATTTTTAAGCACATTGTCGCTTATTCTGCATTCATTGTTTAACAATTGCGAATAATATTGTTTCCATCTCGACTGTACTTTCTTCTTAGTTACTATCAATTTACCTGAAGGATCTTTTATTGCGGTTTTACGTTGAAAACTGGATCCATATACAGCTTGAACTACGCTGAAGAAGCCTCGTGTATCATTTTTATCAGACAATAATTGAATTTCCTTTATTTTGTTCACCCACCTACGGTTTTTCAGGTTTCTTATTTCTTTTTGTACTTGTGCTTTTACCATTTTATAGGTGCGACTTTTCCCCTTATTCGTTCTATCTGCCATCCAGTTTATAAAAGCTTTCCTTTTCTTATGAAGGTTTATTTCTTCTGTCATGTTAGAAAACCAGTCTTCTTGTTTTCTTTTCTTGCGACCTAGTACTTCTTCACGCGTTGTAATTATCTTGCCTTTTATTACTTCCCAATATTCTGTGCCCGAAACGCTATTAATTTGGTCGATTTCTTTGATGTTTTTAGAAATTTCAGTTTTAAATTTCCTACCAGTATTTTCATTATTTAAATTGACCAGATTGTACCGGATCATTTTATAATTAGCAATTTTATTATTTAGTCGGTAAGAATAGTTCCTAAATCTGAACCGTGAGCGTAGTAATGTGTGGTCAGTGTCACCGTCTGCACCTCTCATCGAACGCGTTATTAAACATTCGGATCGATGTATTTGTTTTGTTATAATATAATCTATAATATACGGTTCCTTGGAGCGAGGATGCACCCATGTACCTTTGTGGATATCCTTTAATTTAAAATTTATATTCCTCATAAATAAATTATTTCTTACGGCAGAACTGTAAAAGGTGACTACCATTTTCATTTGTTTTACCGATTTCATGCGGGCCAATTATATCTTTCCATAATGCAATATCACGCCCGATTCTTGCATTGAAATCACCCAAAATAATGAGACGTTCATGATGACGAACTCTGTCTGTTAATTTTTGTAGGTCTTCATAAAAGGATTCTCTCATTTCACTTGTACTATCCAGAGTTGGTGCATATGCACTGATTACCGTTAACACTGGCGAATGAGGTAATTGAATTTCCATTATAATTAGTCGTTCATTCACTCCAACTGGTTCTTCTTGTAATATATCGGATTAATAGTCCAACTGCATGTAAACGCTTTTGACCTGATGGTAGCCCCTTCCAATATAAATTATAACCAGCCATGCTTTCGGATGGTTTTCCCTCGTCCGTCATTCTTGTTTCACTTAATGCAGCAATATCAATATTATATTTCTGTAACTCTAGTATAATTGCGGACCTCCTTATAGGACGGTCAGTAGAATCAAGCAAGGTTTTTATATTCCATGTGGCAAATGACCAAATTTTTTTTCCATAAAGAACAGGTCGCAAAATTGTTCCCTCCTGGAGAGTTCCGTACATTATAGGTACGGGGAAACTCGAACCATCCTGCGTTACCACAGCAGGTCGTCCGCTGCCTGACAAATCGGTTAAGATTTGCTCCGCGGATATTGCATTTATCTTCATTTGCGAAATTTTCATGATTAATATTGGTTTGCAGAGCAATAATAATAAAAAAAAAAACATATAGAAGAGCAAGATCAAAGAAATAAGCAGCGAAGCAGCACAAATTAGTAACACAGGAACCGTGTGCAAAAAGAGCTCCCATGCTCGAGGCGAGCCAAGACGACTGGACTCACAAACACTGGCGCGTTTTGCAGGCATAGGAAGTTGGATTGATTAGGGAGGAGTAACAAAGGAAAAGGAAAGGGAAAGGAAAAGGAAGTGGAAAGAAAATGAAAAGAAAGTATTTAGGAGAGGAAATTGTCACTTTGTTCGTGGTGACACCCAAGCCTTTGGATAAAGATCCTGACCGCAAGG
Organism: Coronaproctus castanopsis; assembly: GCA_032883995.1. NCBI lineage: Eukaryota > Metazoa > Arthropoda > Insecta > Hemiptera > Monophlebidae > Coronaproctus > Coronaproctus castanopsis. Next base: position 292,561,395 of record CM065052.1, read on the forward strand.
CAGCGGGTTGCTACTGAGGGGGTAGCGGTGTAAGGCTTTGACAGCGGCCAAATCTCGCTGAGGGAGAGACAGTCATCGGATTTATGCAGATTTTTAGTAGACAGTTCCTCAAGCTGTCCTTCTGCATCCTCGTATCTACTTGCCCTGTCACTACAGAGACTTTCCGCCAGTAGCCGCTCTTGGTTCGTGACTGCTTATTTATTCGCACTATCCACCACTTGTGGAAGCGCCCTGTTCCGTTTAGAGCTCCGGATCCCTGGAGGTACATAGTACCCCTGGGGGGATTGTGTATGTGTGTATGGGTGTGTTTGTAAAAATGTAAAAAAAGCTGTGCCGGATTCAGTTAGAACATCTTTAAGTTTCACTTCTTCCTTGCGCTTCAAAGTACAGATGTTTTTTTTTACTTCTGTCAGTAGTAACTGTAATAATTAGTTCGTGGACTTTTTTTTAATTTCATGTTATTCAGTTAGTGTCATTTATATTTATTTTCTTCAATAGTCCGTTACTAACTGATTTATTCTTTTGCGATTTGTTTCAGTGATTCCGCTCGTTTTTCAAAAGTTACTAATCCCGATTTTAAACACGTTTTTGATCTCAGTTTTATACGCTGGACGAAACCAAGGAATTGGACGACGTGTAAAGTTTGACGAGTTGATTATTTTTAGGTTTTAATGTATGAATAATATCCGGACTGAGCTATATAGAATTATCAAGCGGCCGAACGTCTAAAGGTGTCTATCGATGTTGCTAGGAAATAAATAGTCCTAGAAAAGTCTGCACTTTTCCGTGTCCAATCGTCTGAACTAACCAAATTATCTGCTCTGCTCGACTAAACCTTTATTCCGACTAACGAAAACCTTAACTGCTACAAGTCTGGTGTAAAATAAAACACTTCATAACGCCCGTTAACGATTGTCGCAGCAGAAAGTAGATGTGTTGTCATCAAGCGGAAAATCGAGAACAGTTGCAAAGAATACTATATGGGTGTCGTTGAATTTATGATTAGTTTTATGTACGCACCCCATTTAACCTCCTCAATATAATAGATTGCTCGGAAAAACAAATATTTCGTATAAATATAAAAGGTAACGTTTCAAACACAAAATCTGAATATGTTTCGATCTCATTATGTTGAATTTCATCATTTGATGCATCCTCGAAATCAGAGACATCACTCTCTTAGCCCAACTCTTCCAATATTTGTTCATCTAATAAATAAGCCATCTAAAATATACCAAAACGTAACAATTATAAGTAAGAAAAAACAAGGTTAATACTTTCGCATCAGTTCGAAATATACTTTAAACGTTTTCATGAAATATAATACGTTACGATTTATTTTCAGTGTACTTTCTAAAATAAATAATTACCATCGTAACCGCAAACAGTCATTGTGTCTCGCAATATGCATGTTCATAAAATTCTACAGATAGATTTACTTCGCATAAGCGCAAGCAAACATATCTAAAATATAATTTAAGATATCTACATAAATGTATGTATTATATGTCTTCAAAAAAATTCGTAATAATAAAAAAAAAAACTGTAAATACAAAATCACCAAAACACTGCGAACAAAACTTTTAAAATAAGTGTAAACAAAAGATTATTTTTTGGGATTTGTGAACCATTCGGAAAATAGATGGTCTATGGTATGTATTTATTATGATGTGTCTTATAAGACACGATTACTTTTCATGGTTAATGCGTTGTTACATATATAGCCTAGTAAAGTTGGTGTGTCTGATTTCTACTGAAAGGGTTTTCTAACGTTAGTTCTTTATTCCTGATACTCCAAAAATTCACCTCGAATTTATTTTGGGGGAGGATACTATTATACTACTACCATCAATATCACCTGTTGTTATTATTACCATCATCGTTACCACGTCGGTACTTCTTTAGTATGGTTTTTTCTTATTGCTTTCCGATACAAAAAAAAATTACGTCAGGTGAAAAATACAATGATAAACGTGATTTCCTTCCGAATGTCGTATCTGGAGGAAATGCTGTTCAGAGTTTGCTTCCTTTCTGTGTCATTGTCCGTATTCTAACTTCACTCTATTAATTTATTACTCATTATATATTAATGTATATGTGTACGTGTATTGTTGAGCTAGCCGTTTTAATTTATCACAATCAAAACTTGCGAGTGTTTAAATAACCTCGGATGTTTAAGTTCAATTTCTCCGGTGCAATTATAATTACTATTCCAGTAGCGTCCACGACATTATTCCTTCTGCGTTCTCTACGAAATGAAGAAATGAGGCTGTTATATAAATATTCCAAAAGACTCGGGGACACGTCGTGCATAATATATATATATATATATATATACCCTCTCCGAGTCCATATTTTCGTGTGTTTGTGTGTGTGTGTGTGTTTAGGCGTGTAATGTTCATATGCCTCGCGTATTAGTTAATATATTGGTCTGTAAATTTATTACTCCCGTTTCTTTTCGTATCTGTAAATATTTGCGATGTACTTTGTTGATTACGACCGTCACGGTTCCGTGTATAGTTATTGTGTTCGAATAAATTTTTAAAATAAATATTACGTCATCATCATTCATATATCCTGGCCTATTAATTTGGTGGGCAATCTGTCTGTAACTATCTGGTGTCAATCATTTTTACACTACTTCAGCGTAATTTCGTCACATCGATAAATTTGCATTAATTCGATTAATCTACATTCGATTTAAATTCAAATAATTCGAGCTAAGTACCTACGTCAACGAATATTCCCTCGTTTGTCCCCATCCGAGATTTTTCAAACGTTTCCTTCTAGCGCCACAAGTCAACAGTCAGTGGTTCGAGTTTAACACCTTCCCGAAATAGTCCACAACTGTACACAGTATACGCTCCAAATGTAAATTTTTGACAAACCCATTTTATTTTCTAAAAACGTTCAGCCTACTCACCGAATTGTTTGCTTTATTTTTGTTCCGTCTACTTTTACGTTTTGAATTTTTTATTTGTAGTCGGTTCTAATTCAAAAAATTTCTTTACAAAGAAGATGCCATCTTATCTTACACCGACTGTGTCAAATCTTGATTTACGCGAAACTCGGCCTATCTAATATAGATTTTCTATAATTTCGATACGTTTTCCGTACAATCTGATTCTTGTCAAATGTTTAATATACAATTCATATTTTACCCTATCTAAAAACAAAAAATTAATAATTCATGGAAAATTCCAGTATATATCTCAATATCAATATCATCTCATCATCATCGTTTCGCTGCTCAACATTGTTACTAACCCATCGTACGTTATTTTTACGCACAAATGGGCTAGCATTCTGGTTACCAATTATGTAAAACGCGTGTAAGCGCGTATTTGATGCTTTACGGAGCGGTATTATTGCCTCCAATATGGATTGTATGATGATGAAAAAATGTATACCATGACACTCTATTGTTCTACGACGAAAGTATATTATATATATATATATATATATATATATATATATATATATATATATATATATATATATATATATATATATACTCGTATTCGAATATAGTAATTTAATTTTCGTAATCACGCTATTATTGGTCGATTGAATGTGTGAAAATGAAAGAATTCCTACATCTTCTGTGTGAGTAAATTAATGGTCGATTTAAATTGAATAACATCAATCAGAATATCAAAACCCTTAAAATTTACATCACTCCGTGAAATTAGCAATATGTACAAATGCAAAAAAAACCAGCTGGTCATGATCTAATCACAGTAGAAATGTTGAAACAATTGTCTCGGAAAGGACTAGTGTTGTTAACGCATATATTTAATGCAATGCTGCGATACTTCCCAGTACAATTAAAATTGTCACAAATTACCGTTATCCAAAAATCGCAAAAAATCTCCAATCTAGACCCTTCATCGTAACCTATTTCAATCTTACCGGTACTTTATAAATTATATGAAGAATTGCTTTTAAAAAGAAATCCCATAGTAGAGGCCAAACAGATAATACCTTTAAATCAATTTGGCTTTCGAGCAAATCATGGTACAATAAAACAAGCGCATCCGGTTGTTGAAGAAATTGATAAAGCCAAAGATAAAAAAAATGTTTTGCGATACCGTATTTTTAGACGTACGTCAGTCGTTCGATCGATGGCCTACTGAAAATACTTTTTTTTTTTTTTTTGCATACAATCTGTCCTAAAAAAGACGATGAGTAGCAGTGCGGAGAGTAAATGATGTATATGGATTACCACCCATTGGTGATAAATCCTTGTGAGATATACCATAAATTAATTATAGATATTTACGATCTATTTTGCTATTGGATTTGATTAATTCTTTTAAGGCGTTTAAATTGGATACAATTGTCTGGTAAACTGGCGGCTAGCGGATTAACATTGAAGTCTTCGTATATATTTTTCACTTAAACTTTTTCTTGTTTGTTTTATCGTTGATACATTCAAGTCACAATGTATGTCATCATTTCGTATATATCAGGGCGCAGATACAATATTTCGCAACACCTTATTTTGGAACCGCTGAATGATGTTCAGTGTTGAATTACTTGCAGTGTCCCACATTTCAGCACCATAAGTCCACACCTTTTTTAATAGCATGTTGTAGAGTAAGACTTTATTCCGTAACGAGAGCTCGGAGCGTTTGCCTATCGGTCAATTTAAGGGTTCGAAGTGTTAACTGATGCTGTTTTCGTTTTGATACGACGTGGTCTTTCCATGTTAGTTACTGGTTCAAGTGTAATCCTAGGTATTTCACTTTCCGTGAAATTGGTATTGTTTGACCATTCATTAACATGAATGAATTGTTAGCTTTGTTCAAAGTAAACAAGCCGTATTTCGATTTAGATTCGTTGATTTTAACCTTCCACATCTTAAACCATTGTTCTAAATGCGTTAAGTGATCCTGCAATTGCTTTGTTGCTATCTTTAAATCGCGATTAGCGGATAATATTGTAGAAATTTTGTCGTTTTCTGGAAAGTCCGCAGTATAAACCTGATACAATGCTGGCCCAAGTACACTACCCTGCGGTACTCCAGAATATGTCCCATTAACATCCACGTGGAAGTATCGATCTTTTAAGTATGAATTGAATAGTACGTAGTACTGATAAGGTAACTTACTTTTGATTTTGTACAATAATCCCTTATGCCATACTTTATCAAAAGCTTTTTCGATATCAAGGACCATAGCCGAACAATACTCCTTTGCTGCAAAGCTCTAGTTTATCTTATCAACAATTCGATGTATCTCTTCGATAGTTCCGTGTTTATTCCTAAAACCGAACTGTTTGGAATTATTTCATTTTCTTCTAGAACAGTGTTGATTCTTTTAGATATTTTCGAATAATTTCGATATAACTGGCAACAGGCTGATGGGTCTGTAGGAGGTAGCATACTGTGTTGGTTTTCCCGGTTTGGGTTTGGAATATGCTAAATAAGTATTTAGCAAATACTTCAACTTTTTGTGCAGTGCTGCGCGCCCATGTATTCATGTTCTTATTGGAGGACAGTGAGAGAGGTTTTATGTTTTATTCTTTTTGTAGCCTTCCGTAGATTGTAGTCAGTTGTTTTATCGGCTGCTAAATTGAGTAATTATTAAATGTCTCATTTTTGAAGTCTAGGGTTTTATTTTTTAGTCGTCTAGCAGCGCGATTAAAGTTTTATTAGCGGGACTCCGATCGTTATGCCATATCCTTGTTAAACGTCTCTTTTCGGCGATCATGTTTTTTATTATTTTTGGATGATAAATTATTTCAGACTCCTGGACACATTTAGTAAAATCTTCTACAGCTGTCTCTATTTGCTCCTTCGTTTTCAGTGGAATGCATAAATTTATTCTGCTTTCAACATATTCTTTAAAAGCATTCCAATTGGTTGCTTTACTAGTTAAGACGGGTTTCTTAGATATACGTATCGCTGAGTCTATAAGATTTAATATTTTAGGCTAGGTTGGCCCAGTGGAAAAAGAAGTTAATTTATACAGAGGTATCAGACAAGGAGATTCGATGTCACCTAAATTGTTCATTGCGGCCTTACAATCAATATTTGAAAAATTAAAATGGGATAGTAAGGGTATAAAAATTGGACAAACGTATGTCAACCATCTCAGATATGCGGACGATGTAGTGTTACTTAGCGAAGATATAGAAGAATTAAATGAAATGGCACAAGAACTTCATATAAAAAGCAAGGAAATAAGACTAAAAATTAACATAGCCAAAACAGTTCTGTTGCAAAACAAATTCCCACACATCAGTAATGTTATGATAGATCAGACGAAAATACAGGAAGTAATATCGTTCAATTACTTAGGACAGATTATAAAAGGCGACAATAGAATAGAGGAGGAAATAATGAGAAGAATCAAAATGACCGCCCTAGCATGCGGAAAACTAAAAAATATTTTACAAAATAAGGAGATTCCTGTAAGTCTGAAAAGAAAAACGTTTAATCAATGCGTGCTCCCGACCTATGGGAGTGAAACGTGGAATACAACAGTAGCAATGGAGGAAAGGCTAAGAGTAGCGCAAAGAAGAATCGAAAGGAAAATGATTGGCATAACACTGAAAGACAAGAAAGAAAATAAATGGCTTAGAGAAACAACAAGAATAAAGGATATAATACTAAGTATAAAGGAATCAAAATGGAGATGGGCTGGTCATCTGGTAAGACACCAGGAACTCTTGGCAAATAAAGCGACAATGTGGACTCCAGACGAAAATCGTAGAATAGGCAGACCACTAACACGTTGGGTTGACGATATAAATAAATTTCGAAAAGATTGGCAAGTAAAGCGGCTGACAGGAAAAAATGGAAGGAACTTCGAGAGGGCTACATCCAGCAGTGGATTGAAAATAGCTGATGAAGAAGAAGAAGAAGAAGAATCAGATGTACCGTCTAGAGAGGACTATACTAACGTAGAATTAATTCTTATTTCATTAATAATAAAAAAAGTCCAAGAGATCAGGAACTTTTCTGGTATCTGTTGGCCAATATGATTAAGCTGAATAATCTACCTTCTATGTGGGATGAGTATTCTTCCTCTTGGTGTTATTAGTCGTGATCCAAACTCTGTATGTTTTGCGTTGAAGTCGCCTCCGCATACAAATTTATTTCCCAGGGTTTTAAAATATTTATCGAAATCGGATTGTTTTATATTACGCTTCAGAGGACAATAGACCGCTGAAAAAACTTAAATTTGATTTTCCATATCAATTAACGGAGTTGATCATATTTAAATGAAAGATATATTTTTATGTCGAATACAGTGACGACCATTCAGGGAATTACAAGTAGGCATTTCACACGGTAGCGTACTATCTTATCTATACAACGGATATCCTTACACCGTCGCATGTTAATGTTTGCTAATGACAGAGCGATCATGTGTTCAGACAAATGCACCAAAAATAAAAACTTGCAGACTTCGGTTAACGAAATTTCATCATTGTTCAAATCGTGAAAGATAAAAATCAACGGGGATTGGTCATCTCGAATGATTTTTACTAACCGCAAAATTATTTCGACCTAGAATATACTCATGAATGGATGAATCTGTAAAATATCTGGGTATGCACCTTGACAAACGCTTAAGTTGGAGTAGGCATGTAATAACCAAAGAGGAACCAGTTAAATGTTAAATTAAAGCAAATATATTGGCTGCTAGGTAGCAGATCAACAGTATCCCTTGAAAGCAAGTTGCTGCTATATAAACAAGTGTTAAAGCCGGTTTGGCAACATGGCTATCAATTAAGGCTGTGCCGGAAAAATCAATATTTCGATAATACAAAAAATGCAAAATAAGATATTACGCATAATTACTAATGCTCCATAGTATATAGCCAACATCAGAATTCGTGAAGAACTTAGAATAAAATTTGTAAAAGAAGAAATAACTGCGGTTTCACAGAGAAATGCTGCCAGATTGGAAAGCCATCCAAATAATATGGCGAAGGAATTGCTCCAAAATGAAGCCCGTATATTTAAGAGAAAACGTTTTCAAGACCTCGTATGAATGTATGTGTGTCAATCGCGTGGGTGTGTGTTTACATGTTGATATGAATGTAATGTATGATAGTGTGAATGTTACGTTAATAATTAGCTCCTTTCACTAGATGGATAGCTTATTAATAATATTTTAACACTTAAATTACATCCAGTACCAAATAGTTGGGAAACTTAAAGTAGCGCAATATTAAAAAAAAATAAAAAATTAAATTACCGGAAGGTTAATTGTCTTAAAGTGACCCTTCTGAAAATTAGAACTCGGACAGAAATTCCATCTATATTGTATTTACTAATGCTGCGATTTTTTACTCGTCACGACTTTTAAAAATCCATTAAACATATTTCACGAATTACATATTATATGCTCTCTTTCAGAACAATGAGCTCATGCGTTCGTAAAAGCGTACCATATTTTCGTTACGCTGTATCGTAATAACAATAATAATATGTAAATACACTTCAAACATACATACACACATGCGTGTACTCATTTTTATGGGTGAGCGTGTATCTATATGTATGTAGACGTGTGTGAAGCTTAGTATTTAACAGATTTTATCGAATCCCCGGCGTTAATGTTTTACGTTAGACGGATCGGTAATGATACCCTCCAGTGATACTTTGATAAATGAAATCTATTATAGAATAAACCTTTATTGAAGTTTAGAAATTCATTCGTAATCAGCGTGCAAATCGATGATAAATGAACGTTTATTTATTTACATATTACAATTTACGTGACGCGAAAAAAAAAAACGATGGAGATCCAGACTATTGAAATAAAATTAGAGAAGTTTGATGAATGTAGAAAAAGTTTTAGTTTTATTAGAAAGGCTGAACGGATGACACAGTAAATGCTGGAATAATCTAAAATTCAGCAGCCTTAGTCAGCTGGTTGGATAACTGCAATACGTTGTTCTTGGGATGTACATGGTACTGAACGACGTGTAACTTTATCTTGAGTAAAGTAGAAGACGGAACCCTAATCTATATGCGCGAGTACAGCGGGTCTGTTTCTAATAATCGTACACTTTGAGAGCATTCCTTAGAAACAGTCTTCTATTACGGGTATTGGTTTTGAATCGGATTTGCATGGAACTGAAAACTACATTGGAATTCTATAAAAAAAAAAAAGAAAACAAGTTGGATGTATATACAAAAATATTTAAAGACCTTCAGATCCGGCTTTACTTAATTCGTTAATGAAAATTTACGAACGGTACTGTTGACTTATAACTGGATCAGCAAAAGAACGTTCAAGCCGAAGTATATCATACTGAAAGTAAAGCAAATCTCTCAATAAGACGGATCCAGTAATTTTTTAGACATATTAAGAGAAAATTTAGAAATAATATTAACGATTGATAAAGTAGTTGATGCAAGAGTAAGATCGCTGGACTGATGGCTTGAGGAATCAATTACGGCATCAACAGCACCGTCACTACAGTTTAGAACTCTATGGAAAGCACTCGCAGGTCATAACGGTCAGAATTGACTGAATACAAAATGGAATGGATGGATTTTTCGCAAACGAATTGTGATTAATTCGAAAGAATTAACTAGAAAATATCGTATTCTTCTGAAATTTCTTGAAATACTTTGAACGAAAATACTTTTATCATTAAAATTTGTATACATTTCACCGTATAATTATTAACCGCCTTTCAGTTATACGATGTGATTATAAAAGATAATATTAAACTTTTTATTTTTAAAGCCATTATCTTTTTAATGAATTTGTAAATGCAGTCACGTGTGATGAAACAAATGTTAAGAATTACCTCAACATTTCCTAAAATTTTTGTGAACTATACGAACGGATCTATTCTAAATTACGAGAAAAAACGTTTTTTTTTCTTAGTTCTAATCAGTACGGTTTTATCTACGATAAAGTGATATATGACACGTATCCTATGTTGCTAGTTATCTTGAGCAGGGTAAATTAGTTATCTCGGCATATTTCGATTTGAGAAGAGCTTTCGATATAATTGATCATGCAAGGTCGTTGCATAAATTATACAACGGCGGATTTAGGAGGACAATACACGATCGGTTTATAACTTACCGAGAAAATAGGAAGTAACGTCGTTAAATTAAATAAAGTCAGCTTATAATAGGAGAAAGAATTCTGGGAAATATATTTATATTTTCTTATTATACGTAATAAATGATTTATATAATTTAAGTTTTAAATACTAAATTAGACCGGTGATACTTTCATTCTCGATAATCGTCTATAGAACTTAATTCAACAAGATGTCAATGTTTTCAGTCGGTTAGATTAAAACCGAATCGATCAGTTCTGAATAGGAATATAGCGAAATACGTGGTTTATACAAACATATTTAATGTTATCATAAGTAACAGGTCGAGCAGAGAGCATATTCTATTAAGTATCTGGAAATCGATTGATTTGGAATGAGCGAGAAAATATAATTACCTTTTTTTTTTTTTATTATCTGAAACAGTATTATTCATCTGGATATTTAATACGCGTATATTAAATTAGTGTAACGATATAATGCATCGGGGCCAGATAGCGAAGTATTATATCAGGCGCCTATTAAAGTGTTTAAAAAATCCGTTCAGAATGCGATAATTAAAAATATAAAACATATCGCTCGCGAATATTGCACCAAAAGTAGGCTCGCTGTTCTTTCCGATACCAAACATCAAAATCAACCACACGTAATGAAGTTATTGCATATATGGCAACAACAATGGGACCAGCAAACACGAATAACGACAAATTCGAGACAAACCATGGAACATAACATTATCGGCCAACGGAAGAAATGAAATCGTTATCTCAAGACTCCGTCTAAGACACTCCAAACTCCACACATAGACACCTCCTATCAAACCAGCTTCTCCCACTCTGTTCCAACTGTAATTTCCATGTTTCCAACGTTCACTAGTTAGCTGTACACTTTATAATTCTTATCGAGCACAAATTCTCCAATCGCCCACACTGAAATCCTGTTAGATCATGTTATAGTTGAACGTCTCCTTCATTTCTTCAAGAACACCGACTTATTTCAATCCATTTAATTCCTATATTCTCATGCCTCAGGCAGGCGCAGCACACGGCATGCCAACAAAGAAGAGAAAAAATAGAAAACAAGTTTCCGAAAATGTACGTCGTCACAAATTGCGTCTCTTGAATTTTCTAGTTAAAAATTACGATTATAGATTAAAATTAATCCGGCCAAGAGGAATTAATAGGGCAGCAATTCCACGTTTCAGAAAGTTTAGGATGAGAATATCAGCGTCGTACGCGGGAGTAATTAGAACATAATGAACTGTCGAAGTAATTCAAAATCGATTTAATTCATCATTAAACGAAGGTTAAAGAAACACTATTAATACAGTACATATCCGGAATGAATCAAAATAGATATCCTCGAAGAAATTTGATACCTTGAAATGGGGACAAAATCATCGTTTATAATTAATTCCAATTGACGAGTCTGTACCATTTCTTTTTTATTCTCTTTAACTCAAATTATAATAAACAGAATTTTATTTACTTTTACTGTTTACTCAAACACTTAACTATGTGTCATTCTCATCACCGTTATTAGGGCAACGCATACAAAATCACGAACGAATTAATATGTTTTGCGTAGATTACGATTATCTGGCGTGTTTATTTGAATTCTAATTATGGATATAGGTGTTCTTTTGCATTTTTTATATTATATATATATATATATATATAAATAAGTATTGATGTGTAGGTGTACACAGTAAGTATGGAAAGAATTTTGTATACATGTTGACAAATTGTATACAAGTATGTATATATTTCTTAATGCGATAGTATCTAGTTTAGATGTATATATGCATACCTTGTACATCATTGTACGTATCAATACGTGTATCTGTTTAATCGCTATATTATTATGTAACATATTGTTTAGTAGTATTTGGGTATAAGCGGTTTTGTATTATATACATTTGTAATAAAATATGTTTATAACAAATAAATTCTATTTAATGATTATTATTATTATTAGTTTAGTTCGCGTCCTTGACGAGGTTTGTCACCCTGTCTTCTACACTTAAATATGTATCTTTTTTTTTCTTGTCCTCATTCTTGCAAATATGCAAGTAGGGGGGTTAAATAAAAGTTTCGACTTCCTGCGTGAGTTATATCATATTTACAAAATGAAGACGAGAATTGTTCTATTTTTTTTTTTCATAAATTTCTTATTTAATACTTAGAGCTGTGTACATGTACAGGATTGAGTAAAAATATAAATCTTTAGTTATTTCGAAGAATTTTTTAGTTTAAGTAATGTAATGACGCGATAAAGTTTAAGATGCGAATGGTAGCTGATAATAATTTTCAAAATCTTCTTCGTAAAACTTCAACTAAGTTTCATCCGTCAAAATTGTTGTCGATTTCATGGCATAACTGCCGACGGTGTTCGCATACCGTGAATGATAAACCTTGATTTCGACGATGTCTGTCTAGATTTAGGAAGGAAATTCGTTTATTTTCGTAATTTTATACGCAATTACTAGGATACATAGAGGCTTTACTGTTCTTTGTACACGGTTATACAATTTGGCAATCTTCGTAACCTGCTATTATCATCGGCAAATCGACATTGAAGCAAGCGACCACAAAAATGTACACTCCATCATCGAATTAGATAATTTTCCGTTTCGTTGCGCGTTTTGAATGTAATAGCAATTTCGAATTGCGTACGCGCGATATATTATAATGGCAGTTTTAGAGGAAAGACGAAGAAAAGTGTCAAGTTCGATTATTTCTCTTTTATTTATTCCCAGATGAAGAAGATCACGTAATCATCATCACCATCGTGTATAGTAATACAAAAAGGAACAAAGAAAAATTAGTAAATCCGGCTAGTAAGACTGAGTGGCATTGAAGGTTGTTCGATTGCCACTTGCTCGAGCTTTTCTTGCGTGATTTATGGATGAAATAGTTCGTTGTTTTGAAAAATTTAAAATTTCGATTTAATGACGTAAATACTACGTTATAGGATGACCCCGAAGAAGACGGACGGTTTTGTTGGACCGAAATTTTTGAAGTTTTTATTTAAAAATAAGAAAACGAGACTCGTGATCGTTTGTGGAACACAATATCTTGCAGATGGCATTTGCAACAATACATTCATTCAGACTTTATACAATTTTCGAAGACTTTTCTCGAGCATAGGTCGCTGGAATTTTTGAAATTTCTTCAGAAATCCGAATTTTCAGATCTTCCTAGTCTCGTGAACGTGTCTCTCGTAAACACGGCTTAAGTTATCTGCATAAAAAAAAATCGCGTAACTTTGAATTCTTTTCGAAACTCTCTATGTATTGTCGTGATCGATTAAATAACGTTCCACGCAAAACACGCGCCCCTTCTCATTATAGAATGCCATGATAACTGACGCTAGAACAAATCTCTTGTGTTCATACTAAATGTGGAACACGCGGTTTGCGTTGTAGCAGTGTTATACCAATGCGCTATTCAAAAAACAAAACCGTCTGTCTTCTGTGAGTCAGCCTATATGAATTATTCGAATACTTGGACTTTTTTTTCTGAGAAAGTCTTACGTCTGATAAAAAAACTTTGCTTTTAGATTTATTGAAAATGTAGAAAACTACGTGTATACAAATGTAAGAGCAATTTAATTCTGAGACACGAGAAGGGAATATATCATTAAAGTACTATTTCCTTTTCCTAGACTATAGTGAGGCTTTTGACAATATCAAACGGTATAAACTATAGCGGGCTTTGTACTCTGTAGGTACTTCTAAACATCCGATTTTCTTACTACGGAAGCTATAGGTAAATATTAAGACGTATATTAAAGCGCAGGTTAAAAAAAAGGTGTAACCGGTATTGTTCAGTATATATAAACACATTGTTAATAAACCACAAGAATGGGACGGTGGAATTACTATAGAATCAAGGAAAATATTTAACTTGAAATTTGCTGAACTCTTATCGCAACCTCGGAACGAGAAATGTATCAGTTATTGAACAAAATACATAACGCAAGCAGTGAAATGGCACTAACGATGGATATGTTAAAATAATCGCTCTTAATAGCGAATAAAAATAATTTTACACGCCTAAACTGATTAAAGACACATCGATAACAGAGGAAATGTTTTACCTAGGAGCATGGAGTAACAAATAAAGAAGGCTCTGATCGGGAAATAAAAAGAAGAACATTTTCGGGCAATAATTAACGAGGATATAAAGGGGGCCATAATTTGGTGTTGGAACAGAAAGGTGGGAACCTTCGAAGTAACATATTACGGACGACACATAGATCAAATAAGTTCAGAACTAAGATTTGATGAATGTGTACGGTTAATTCATACAATCGGAAGACGAATTTTTATCCTTCGTCGATCGTATAATTCGGACCGATAAACTAGAAAAAACGGTTTAGACAAATTGCAAGACCGAAGAAAACGAAGTAGACCAATTAATCGATACTTAGATCAGATTAAAAAACTAGACTATGAAATTGATGCGCAAAATAAAGGATCTAAGGTAGTGGCGTTCAATCGTCAAAAAAATCAAGTCGCGACGTCCGAAATCAGACTGAGCGGAAATCAGAGATTTGCATGCACAATTAACACTTCCTTTCCCCCCCCCTATAATTACAAAATTTAATCGCCTCTTAGAGCCATTTCGAAAATACGGCAAAAACATATGCATTATATTTATATGTTTATTAAATACGCAACGACTATTTACCTTTACCATTGTATTCGAGCAATTTTTGACGGTAAGCCGTACGTAACTGTTCAGCCCTGTTAACGTTAGATAATTTTAGAACATCTCGTGAATGGTAACGTAAAATGTTAAATCGTACAGTTTCTTGTAATCAATTGACAGCAAACTGGTATGGAACGCGCACATTAAAAACCTCAAGAAATCAGCTATAAAAGGTCTAAACATATTGAAGAAAATTAATAATAGACATAACGGAGGCGATCGAAAAATGTTATTACTGTTATATAAAGCATTAATTCGTTCTAGATTAGAGTACGGTTGCCTAGCATTCGCCCCTGCGGCCCAGGGGTTACTGAGGTCCTTGGATACCATTCAACATTCAGCCGTCCGAATAGCCACTGGAGCTTTTCATACTAGCCCTACAGCTAGTCTTAATAGTGAATCGGGATTACTTCCTTTATGTTACCGAAGGCAAATCCTGACAGGTAACTTCCTCACCTCCACACTTATCTCTCCAAACCTACCGTTCAATGATCTTTTGTACAATATTCCAAGCTACAATGGAATATCCATAAACATCCCTAAATATGCAATTAGCATCAAAAATAAATTCTTATCATTATTTTCTCAATTTAACAAATTCATTCTTAATCCCCCTCTTCTTCCAATATATACCGACCCACCTTGGCTTTTGCAACCACTCCATATAAACTTGAAACTTACCCACCTTTCCAAGCTTTTATGCCCATATACTTCAAAACTATATTGCTCTTGAAATCTCCAAATATAAGGACGCTGTGTGCTGTTTTACTGATGGCTCTAAATCGGGTAGGCGTGGTGTGGGGTCTGCCTTCTCGGTACCCTCTGTCATTCATCGCTTTCGACTTCCTAAGTCCTGCTCCATTTTTTCAGCTGAATCCTTTTTGCTATATTCAAGTGTCTAGAGTTCCTGTCCTTGACGCAGTCTTCTTCTAAATTCCTTATTCTTTCTGATTCACTCAATGTTTTAAAGTCTCTCCACAACCTATATACGGATAATGCACTTCTACAACGCATTCTGCTTTGACTTCCTTACTAGATCTCAAGTTTCCATAGCTTTCATTTGGATTCCCAACCACATCGGTATTCCTGGAAATGAGGCTATTGACCGAGCTGCCAGAGAGGCGTCTTTGCTTCCACACATTTCCGCTCGTCTCTCTCTCTCTCTATAGTGACGTTAAAGCTTTCCTGAAATCTCTCGTAACTAAATCTTGGTGTCGTGCATGGAAGTCTAATGAACAAAACCGCCTCCTTTTAATCAAACCTAATCCACTATCCCAACTGCCATTTCCTTCCCAAACAAGAAAGAAAAATGTTATCCTTACAAGACTCCGTATATCCCACTCAAACCTTACCCATTCCTATCTTCTTCATGCACAGACCCGCCACTCTGTCCCTTTTGCCAAATATCTCAACTGTTCATACCCCACATACTAACATCCTGTCATGCTCTCACAACATTAAGAATCCAGCACAGCCTTCCTTCTTCTTTACCTCAACTTTTATCTGAATCTACTGACCATATTCATAATGTGTTCCTGTTCCTGGATTCACTGAGCCTCTTAAATCAGATCCAGGACCACAGTAAGCCTGTGGGCGCATATGGCCCGTTAGTGCAGCCGGCGCCCGTATAATAATAATAATAATAATAATAAAATAAAAACTTAGTCTTGAGGTTTTTATTCTCGAAAAAAAGTAATCACAGAAAAGAGAACAAAAATTCCAGACGACAACCATTAAAAAAATGTTATTCCCATTTGAATGATAAAAATATTTTTAAAAAAAGTTACCTTAGTCATTTGTCAAAAAAAAAGCAACACTTTTTCATCCGGTATAAAAACTTCCTCGAAAGCTTAAAAGTAATTCTTAAATTGAAATTTCATAAAACAAAGCGCCTTCATTATACGCGACTTTAGATTCTATAACGGCTTATTTGAGTACTCTTCAAATATCTAATTATTATTTTTTTAAATTACGGACGACAAAAAAATATTATTTAAATTAATCAATTTTCTCATTTAAATTATTATTATCGGTTTCTTTGGGGGTTATAGATTCCCCTGAAATCTCTCATAACCAAATCTTGTAGTCCTGTACGGAAGTCTAATTCACGAAACCACCTCCTTCCTATTAAACCTAATCCACCTATCTTAGTTATCATTTCCTGTTCGATCGAGGAAAAAAAGTGTTATCGACTTTGAATATCCCACTCAAATCATACCTATGCCTATCTTCTTCGATGCACGGATCCTCCCCGCTGTCCCGTTTGTTAAACGTTTATTCCCCGCATACTACCGAGCACTTAGAATCCAGCTTTTATTCAGTGCGTCCGTATTTAAAATGTAGCGTGACATAACCGAACTCGGATATTAATTTTTGCCGAAGAATTACAAGTAAAGGTGGTATCGAGACACTCTTATTATATCATTATTTTATTTTCATATACCGATTCTAAATAAGGTTGCGTAATTTTTAACGAGTGAAGATCACCAAGTAATCCACTAGAATTCAGCTAATCTTCTTTCGAGATCCGATGCTAGATGTAGCGATCTCGGGAAGCAGTGAAGAGTTCGGATGAATTGTAATTAAAACGGCGGTAAGGTCAGGGCGTAATAATAAATTAGTTTTCTCAGAATAAATTTTACGTCGGAGAAGAGTCGTGTTCGCAATTTTTTTTTTTTCAAAAACTAATTTTGCACGTTGTTATTTCATTTAACACGGGTAGTATCTACCGAATCATCCTACATCGGACACGTTAATTATCATTTTTCGAATATAGGAACATGCACGTTATTAGGAAACTTCGTGTGGGCGTTCAAAAAAAACACACGCTTAATAATAATAATAATAATAATAATAATAATTACATGAAATATATTCGTTACTACACATGAAATAAAACAAAATTCTTACGATGGTTGTCTAACGCTATAAATAAACGATAATATTGTAATAATATGCGATAATAAATAAAGATGATATTAACAGTTAAATAGTTCACGAGTAACAATAATAATAATAATAATAATTTCAAATTTTAAATTTTATTTCAAATTTATTTATTTATTTAATAATAGATAGAATGGAAAAATACACGGTATTTGTTACATATCTATACGTATACATATATATATATACATACATACATTATACTCATATACATACATAGATATAAAACATACGCACACATATATTCATATACACATATATATATATATACATGAAACAGATATATACACCTACATGCTTATGAATATACATAAACATTTTAGATATATACACACAGGTAATATGTAGATAATGATCTTAATACTAATTATAATAATTCCATTACACCATAAATATAATACACAGTAGAATAATAATAGTAATAATAATAATAAATGAACAATAATAGTTGATAGCTATATTAAATAAATAAACTGATAATAATCAATAATAACGATTAATAATAATATTCAACGATTAAATTATCAACAATAAATAATAACAATTAATAATAATCAATAATTACGAATAATAATAATCAATAATTACGAATAATAATAATAATAATAATATTAAATAATAAATAACGAAATGTTTTTATGCCGTAACCTTGTCCGCCTTTATTTTCGATCAGTTTAAATCTTCGGTGCTAATTTAGTCTGTGTTTTTTGTGTGTGTTTTTTTTAATATTAATAGATCGCGCCACGTAGGTGAACTGTTAGCGAAACTTTTCATTATTTTATTTTTTTATTTTTATTTTTTCGCATTTTCTTAACAACCGACAATTACGATCATCTACTCCTGGCTAAACGATCTTTCAGCGATTCTTTTATACTTTTCAAATAGTCTTCCGCTATTCCTAAACCGGACTAGATTGGACTTTAACGGAGTGGACCGACTTAATAATGACCGGTCTCGTCTTAGTTTTAAACGCGAACAAATCCCCAGAAGGTAGATTTGAAACCGACCGGAGGAGTAACGTCCCACGAACGTCAAAAATTAACCGGAAAACTCAACGAAATCTCTACTTGAATTTAGTTAGTGATTGTCCGCGTATTAACGAACACGTACAGTAAAGTAAAGACTATCCTGTAAAGGGGGCGGTAATAAAATAGCGAATTCTGTTCGTATCGCCCCGAGTTACTATGGAGGACGGGAATTTTTGACTCCAAGCTAACTCTCGGCTCGGTAAATTAATTCCGGATAATAAAAATGTCTTAGATTTAGTAATAAAAACCGAGACTACGATGCAATCTAATACCAATTATAATCGCGCGCTCTTGAAAAATTGTTAAACGATTGAATGAAGTTCGATTTGGTTTTTTCGAAAGATATTAAGGATGTAAACGATTCGATATAACTCGCTGAAGAAACCGGAATAATTAAGTAAAACTCGCGATAAGAAAATAGGAAAATGTATAATAAAGAAATCAAATAAAAATCATCCACAGTTACGAAGTGGCGGAAAGATTTGTTTGATCCTCGCTAGAAAGTGAAGGAGTATGCTGGAATTTTTAAATTTTTTCAATAGTCAGGAACGTGAACGATTAAAAAGTTCGCCCAAAGTCGCGTCGATCAGTTTTAACACGCGGTGCCGGTGGACGATGTCTTATAGTTTTATAAATTTGAGAAAAAATTACAGTCTAACTTGAGGTTTTATAGGTCGTGATGCGTGTAAGTAAAAGTCTTTGGTTTACGCGTAAATAATACATACAGCCACAAAAGAAGAGAGAGCAACACTTTCGAAAGAAATAAAAGAAAAAATTAATCACTGCGATGTTGTAGAACCGAAACTTTTGGATCCAACTATTTTAATATTTAGAACGAAAAACATATCTGAAGAGGCCGCAGAAGATTATTTTAAAACAACTACAGGTCAAAAACATATCGCAATAAACAAGGCTAACACTGCAAAAGGCAGCAGACCGTATGTTAGACTTGTCCCGCAACAATATACACGTCTCCCAGATGAAAGAAAATTAAAAATCCAATGGGAATCATTACCATTTGTTGACGCATTCTCAGTGCACGTCGATGCAGGAAGTGTAAAAAGTATGGACACCCGGATAAGTACTGTAGATGCAGCGAAGACTATATAAAGTTTATAGAAGAATTCGACAATTCCGGATGCTGCTCAAACTGCGTTTTTAGTAAAATTAGAAGTAACTGTAATAAATATAATGTAGTCGATAATTTAAAGAATAAAGATATATTGTCTAAAATTATGGGACAGGTGGACCATGCGGCATTCAACATTACCCATTATATATCGAAAGAGTATTGAAAATATCAAATCTAATACAGACTTTGGCAACTAAGCTAACCTATCTAAATATCGATAATAACCATGCCTGCCAACTCCTAAGAGAATTTTACAATAAAAATTACAACCTAGGAATAATTGCTGAACCTTACTGTTATAAAGAAAAAATGTTTATCAAGCAAAATTACACATCTTATCTCAACAATAGAATAATGTTTATACTTTAAAATAATCTAGCACACAACTTACTTTACTGTAAACATAATTTGCAGTGACTTTCATACCTTTTAATTTTATGTTATATCTCCCCAAATAAACCCGAGGCAAAGTCTATTAACTTAATATATAAATTAATCAAAAATAACTCCCACTACAAAGCTGCTTTGGTTGGCGACTTTAACATACGCCTACCACGTTTTGAAAACCATATTCCAAACAATAAAGATCGCGTCTTACTTAATGAACTCGTCTACAGCATGATTTAATATTCGAACACGAAAATGTTCCAACATTCTCAAATGTAATCGATTATTTAATAGTATCGTCTAAATTTGCAGACTTTAAACTGGAACAGTTTGATTTAACACCACACAAAAACATTATCGCCTCTTTCCCATCAGATACAAGAGTTGAGAACGAACCTAAAACGTTCCTAAAAACAAGCTATAAGAAATTTAATAAAGAACTAAGGCTATAAGAAATTTAATAAAGAACTAAGGCTATAAGAAATTTAATAAAGAACTAAGATGAGTACCTCGAAGCAATAAAAACAGAAATTAATAACTGTTAAATTGCAAAATCAATGATTATAATCATTACCTTTCATCCCTTATTGGACAATGTCAAAAGCCCACTAAAGTAGCTTCAGCAGACTGGTGGAATAAATAATTACAAAAGCTCAAAGAAAATATAAACAATATCAGACGACTAAAGTCCAAAATAAAAAATCCAGCTAAGCTTTTCTACATTTTAATTCCGTCCTAAATGTTCTCAATCGAAACTATAAAAAAACTTATAAAATGAAAACAAGATATAACTTACGCAAGGACATGATTTATTGCTCCACCGCGTTGGGGAAGACCATATAAAATTATTTTTGGTAAAACCCATATAAAATTATTTTTGGTAAAAACCATATAAAATTATTTTTGGTAAAAACCATATAAAATTACTTTTGGTAAAAACCGAACTACTCCTATAGGCGAGATTAAATTAAATAATCAACTCGTCTCTACAGACGACTAAAAGTGCAGTATCTTTCTTCAATACTTTTTTCCAGAGAAAACTGATATAAAGTTAACACCGCTAGACACATCAGAGAAAAGGCAACCTATTGTTGATTATGAAACTTTATGTAACATTATAAAATGTTTAAACGACAGGAAAGCTTGCTCTGGGGATAGAATAAGTAATAAAATAGAAAAGCTAATAAACATAAAACATAATAATCTACTTTTAAATCTCATAAATCAATTTATCAAGCTACAGATCTCGCCTAACTGCTGGAAAATAACAGATATTAAACTAACTGCTAAGCCTTGGGAAGGAACTTTCCCAGGTCACTTCCTATAGACCCATATCTTTACTAAATTCTCTCAGAAAAGTTTTTGAAAAAATTATTAACAAACTTCTTCTTACGGAAATTATCGACAAAAACATCTATCATAAAAGTCAATATGGTTTTAGAGCGGTACTTTCAGCAGATGGTGTAGTCTTCGAACTAGTTACCAATATAAAGAACTGTATAGCTGGTGGAGATACGGTGATTGTCATTTCATTTGACATTAAGGGCGCAACAAAGAATGTGTAAGTAAACAAAACTCCGAACTTAACTGAAATACGGAGTTTTCACCCTGTATACAAAATTATATAACACTTTATTAAATGAAGAACTATCCTAAGTATAGATAAGAGAATTTAAGAATACCGAGTTTCAGAAGGAATTTGGTCCGAATTCTCTTAATTATAACACGCCAGTTCTTTACGCGTTCGTTTATAATTAAGGAGACTTATTTTCAGAACCCATCTCGGTAAATTATATTATACAATGTAGTTCCAGCGCATATAGCTTGCAAATTCAGTCTAAATGCTCGATTATTATTACCCAACAACGCGGTACTGTAAAAGTTTCGAACTAGTAACTAGTCACTGTGGCATTTCCATGAACGACGGAGTTGATATATTGGCGAAACACGCTATTACATCTGCATGTAGCTTTCCGTATATTTCCTTAAGCGACCTCTATAGTACGATTAGAGTGAATAGTTCAACCGACTGGCTCGAATGCGTAATAAGTCAACCGAAGGTAGAATTTATAGCATTATCCAAACAGTATAATTAACCGCGATATAAACATGTCCTTTTTATTATCCACATTTATTTGTCATCGTTATATGTACTTTAAGCTCTGGTCACTCTAGGGCAGCACGTCGTCAGGAATGCTTCTTATTTCATCGTACTAATCGTATTTTTGTATTTTTTCATCTTATTGTATTTTATGCCTTTTATTGACGTCCGTGTATTAATTTTTTAATTCATTAGCTAATCTCATTTACCCGTGTCGTTAGTATTTTCTTATCTTTCCTTTGAGTTTTTTTCTCAACTTGTTTTATATAAATATTTTCAAAATGTTTAATTTATTTCATTTCATAGATATTTATCTATTGTTTATGTGGCCAAGTTGTACGTTTAATTCCAGGCCACAGAAAAACAGTAATAATAATAATAAGATATGGGATAAACTTGAGATCACGGGTGTGCGAATAGCTGAAGTTCTTAATTAACTCTGTTACGCCGTTTCAAGCGTACAAATCTGAAACAGTTTTTTTTATCAGTTTGCGAATCAGATAATTTACGTATAATTCTAGTCGTTCCTCGCAGTAATTGCTCCACTAATCGATGCTATTTTTCATATATCACCGTTGTCATATGTTATGGAACGCCGAGTATTGAACGCAAGATTTCATGTTTAACTATATTTATGATTGCGATATGCAACCACTCATCTTCTCTATACCATCGGAATACCAGGTAATGGGCCTTCCTTACTTCCTTTATTTTGTCCATTCACCACCATTGTAGGACTCGTTTTGACCACCCTATTGTCGTTTTTTCGGTCATCATGAGCAGCCCATCTTCATTTTAATATACATTAAAATTTAAAACACGCCTAAAAAAAATTTGAATCATCTATAGCGATCTACTCCAGAAGTATTCACTACTCGTACGACTACGAGTTATGAGTACTCAATACTCAATGAGAGTATAAGGAGTTGAATACCGTCGATTATTTTAAGAATCGATTATTATTACTCGATTTCAGTAGTCGACTAGTTCTAAGACGCGAAAATTTTTTTTTTTTGAAGCAGCAGGGAAAAATCTTCAAAAGACACCGATAGCATATAAATTTTATATTTTTTTATTTACATAGTGCATGCAAAATGCGCTGCTGCTGGGGAACTAAAGTCAGTGTGTGGGATTTTTACGCACCAAAAACCTCCTCCTCTATTGAAAAAAAAGGAGTTTTAAAAGAATAATGAAAGCCATTGCAGAAAGCAAAAACCTCTACACTTAAAATTAACTTAAAGCGACGAAAAAGGGGATGAGAATAGGTAGTCCCTTTTTCCATCAAATAAAGAATAACGAGTTTGTACAAAAATTAACTTCTAACAGAAAAACAAAATAAATACTAAATTAAAAGTTAAAATAAAACCTTCTAACAGCAAGATTTAAACAAATAAACTTATAGTTGAAAAGCTATTATTCATACCTAATAGAAGTAAAATACGAAGAAAAAAAAATGAAATGGTTATTAACTTATATCCCAAAAAAAAAAAAAAAACACTCCCAGAAATGAAAAAGTAAAAGACAATTAAATAATAAAATAGTAAAATATTAATATTAAATAGAAACATAAACAGATAAATGACCTCGCTACGAATAAGTAATGGAAAAATTAAACAAAAAAAATGGAACAAAACAACGGTATCGGGGTCACGGTTGATTTAGACGTCAGTTGCGAGCAATGGAATTTTGTATTTTCAATTTTGAGCGCACGATCTGTTCGGCCAGCAAAAGAAAACTTCCAACAACGTTCCTACTAAGAGGATATACATCCGTTCAGTCCATACCAACTTGGCGAAGAAGGGCGGTAAATGCAGGACAAGGGAACAACGTATGATGTACGTCGTCTACCTCACCTGCAGTACAACACGTGCAGACAGAATCGCTAGCAAGCTGGAATCTATGAAGACAGGAACCAAACCTGGCGTGACCTGACAACACCTGAGCACTGTAGAAGTTGACGTCAAACTTAAGCATTTTCAAACGTAAAGAAATATCAGGAAGAAAACCATCTGCCAGTTTCAGCTTCATCCCGCCTGTGAGACACGAAAGTTTACCT
Source organism: Coronaproctus castanopsis (assembly GCA_032883995.1). Lineage (NCBI taxonomy): Eukaryota > Metazoa > Arthropoda > Insecta > Hemiptera > Monophlebidae > Coronaproctus > Coronaproctus castanopsis. Next base: position 292,585,801 of record CM065052.1, read on the forward strand.
GATGTGTTCCAGTTTAAAATTCAACCAAAACGGCGACTTAGAACACCCGGGGAAGTTCTTTTATAACTTTTTTTTTTTTTTTTTAATATACTGCCTTTTAGGAAGGCAGTTACACAACTACAATCTTAACCTATAGGTTAAATAATTAGTGACTTTGATCGTTTAACATGTTGTGTATGCTGATCCAGTGATCAGTTTCCACTAATACTAACTAAATATTAATTATGAAAATCGTGTTCAATAAAACTATAATTATTATTTATCTATGAACTAGGTCTACTGGATGTGTTCGCTTAAGGCGTCTCACATCATTTGAAGTATCCAGTAATCAAATAGCTTCTTTATTTGTGTGACCATGCAGTCTCTGTTCATGTTTGACTGCAAAGTTGTGAACGACGTCATCAACCTGTTGAATCTTCAGATCACAATGAATATTAGCGTTCCGCTGGAACCATCGTGCGTTAACCAGCGTCCGAAGAATTTTATTCTGTTGACGCTGAATGATGGCTCTGTTGGAAGCAGAAGCACAGCCCCACACTTGAACTCCATATGTCCAGATGGGTCGTAGAATAGTTTGATAAAGTAACCTCTTGCTGTACAAATTTAGAGGTGACTTTCTACCAATTAACCAGTGCATCTGATTCATTTTGAGCTGTAACTGGTGTTTCTTTTGCTTAACATGTGTTTTCCATGTTAATCGTGAATCAAGATGAATGCCCAAATACCTTGCTGAACTAGCAAGAGGTACTTGAACATTATTTATGTATATATTATGATTCACGTCGACAGGTCGAAACGTGAATACAACATGGATGGATTTTTGTTCACTTAACTTGATTTTCCAATCTTGCATCCACCTAACTATCTTGTCAAGGTGTCTTTGAAGTACATCTATTGCCTCTATTTGGGTGTCTCTGGTTACCATGATGACAGTATCATCTGCATAAGTAGCAGTAAAAATCCCATCTGTGGTCGGAATGTCCGCTGTATATAGTGTGTACAACATAGGACCAAGGACACTTCCTTGTGGTACACCAGCACGTATCAATTGAAAATTTGAATTCGCTTCTTCATATTTTACTCTGAAGCGCCTATTTTCTATGTACGACTTCAGCAGTTGACAGAAGTTTTCTGGCAACATTGTGCTTAATTTGTGCAACAAACCTTTATGCCATACTCGGTCGAATGCTTGTGCCACATCTAGGAATATAGCGGCACAGTACTTTTTTTTCTTCGAGTGCTTTTAAGATGTACTTAACAACTCGATGCACTTGCTGGATTGTCGAATGATAACTACGAAAACCAAACTGATGATCCGGTATCTTGGCTTCCACCAGTGGCTTAAGTCTTTTCGAAATAAGTTTTTCAAGTAGTTTTGATAGAACTGGCAACAGTGATATTGGCCGATACGACTTTACATTTTCTGATGATTTCTCAGGTTTTTTCAGCATAATGATTTGAGCCGTTTTAAAAAGAGTTGGTATATACTGAAGTCGAAGACAGGCATTAAAAAGATATGTAGTTAATACAACCGCTTTTTTTTATATTTCCTGCATTATGGATGGTGAGATTTCATCAATCCCTGGTGCTTTTTTTTTTTGGATTGATATGATCAATCTCTATAGCTACTTCCATTGGTGTAATATATCGAATTGGCTGGCCAGATTGGTTTTCCATTGTTGTGTCAATATTTGATGAAATTTCATGCGGCTAAAACACGCTGGCTAAGTACTGTGCAAAAAGCTCAGACTTTTCTTTATCCCTACGGACCCATTTTCCGCAATCATCTTTTAGAGGCGGAATTTGGATCAGAGGTCGCTTAAATTTGCGAGTTGCACGCCAGAGGGAGTAATCTTTATCCTCATTCGGGCTCAAATTTTCCAAAAAGTTATCAAATGTTCTTTTTTTGATTTCTTTTATTAAATGATTTAGCCGATTGCTAACACGGTTAAAGATATTTTTATCTTCAGGTTTTCTTGTTCTATGCCAGTTACGCCTTGCTTGTCTTCGCTCTTTGATCAGCCTGACCTCCAGTGGATAACATTTTTCTTGTGTGGTATTGTTAACGACTGGTGTTGCTGCAATCGCTGATTCTTGGATTATATCCACATACCGTTGACACTGCAGTTCCAGTTCCTGTTTTGTTTTCAGATTTACTTTCAAATCTATACGGGAATTCAGTTCATATCTAAACTGATCCCAATTTGTATTCTTATTAGTCAACATCCGGCGTTTTTGCTTTCTTATTACAGTGTTACTAAGTGTAAATAACACAGGTATATGATCAGATGTGAGTTCATCATAGTTCTTGACTTCCACATAATTTGCTGAGACATTTTTGGTTATGTAAAAATCTATCAGATCTGGAACCTTGCTGGAATCAGATGGCCAGTATGTTGGATTTCTAGATGATTGAACTTCACATAATTCAGCACGAATAGTTTTAAGTAGATTATTTCCTTTGCTTGTTATTAAGCGAGACCCCCATGCTGTATGCTTTGCATTAAAATCACCACCAAGAATGAATCTATTTCCTAAGTGTTGGAGAATTTCAGCAAATTGTTCTTGCCTGACATTATGTCTACGTGGGCAGTATGCTGCACCTATGCGTAGATCTGCATTATTATGATTAACCGTAATGTTGGTTAATTGTATGTAGTCTCTACAAATTTCTTCATTCACGAAATGTTTAATATTATGTTTAATTAAAATAGCTTAACGACTACTCGATTAAGAGAGGTGCTAAAATCGGCAGCTACAAGGAGAAGTTGAAAGAGTCATCACAGCGAAAAAACTGTGCTAGGACTGAATGTTTAATTAATATTACAAAAATTTAAATACAATATATCAGAAAGAAAAAAAAAAACATCACCGGAAGTTGTTGTTCGACGGTTAGATTAAGAAAATTTGTAATTTCGATAAAATTGAGAACTTTTAATAAAAAATAAAAAATAAAAAAAAGTCCAATAAAAAGGGGAAAAAAAGACAACCACGTATTTAACCTTACGTCCTTTTTGTGAACCGAAAACTACTACCGTAGAAATATAGTATAATAATAATAATAATAATAGTAACGAGTATAATTATTTTATATCGGTTGGCGGGGGAGTACCTGTAGTTACCTGTATGACGTCATACACAAGGTACAGTTCGCCAGTACCGGTTTCGGTTTTCGGTTGGATTGGATGGCGTTTATACGATACGGCGCGCGCGCTAAGTTCTCGTGAAGGAAGTCCGATTACCGAGCTAGCTATTTTTTTCCAAGACGATATTATTATTATTCAGAGTCGGAGGAATCTACTGACGGTGTACTGGAACGGGCGCTTCTCTACGAATTAAGCTCGTCTTCTCGATCGTGGTTGTTTAAGATTTTTAATCGTATCATCGTCACGGACGAGAGTTCGTCGTACTACCGTATTATTACGATTTCTCGTGTACGTAATTTTATATAAATTAAATTTATTAATTTTAAATAAATTCTTCGTTTTATATAAATTATCAAAAAACTAAACTTCGATCGGACGACAAGAAAAACGCGAGGAGTTTTAAACTCCGCCATTATCGGAGGAAACGCGTGTGTTTTTGCGCGATTTATTTTTTTAACATATATATAAATTTTTAAATTTTAATTAATCCGAACATCTCGTGATATTCGCGAAAGATCGAAATTAATCGAAATTAATCGGAATTAATCGGAAGAGACTTTATAAACACGGTGATGAATTCCCTATCGAGCTTCATATAGCGAAGCGGTAGGCCATGAAGTTTCTCGATGGTAAGTAAACTAAATCTCGTAACTATAGTCTATATGATGCGAAATTTTATTTTAAACATTCTTTCGAAACTTCGAGACTTTTAGAAAACACTCGCAGTTTTCATTTTGTAAATTCGTGAGCATTTTCAAAACGTCGCAAAGTAAAGCAAATGAAAAAAAAAATTGAAAAGTTAGAATTAATATTTCCGTAATTTCGATCTAAACCGCACATCGTGTTCTTTTAGCTCGTAATCACCTTCACATGTTTGATATTTTCTTCGACGTGATTTTGTTTTTGTGTTTGGTAATATCGTGATATTAAAATGATATACAAATCAATTCGACTGGTTTGATCCTATCATCCCAGTCGTGCATTTTACCCCAGCTGTTAGCGTTTTCGGTTCAATATTACTCTAGCTTTATCGATTGTGTCCATTAACGTGCCAGTCTTAGTGTTCCTTTCGACCTGCGCGCGAGAATTTTTCCTTCTATAATATCTTTCAATTGGTCATCTGGTAACCCATTTCGTTCTTGTATTTCTAATCGTTTTTAAAAGTCATCCTTTCTCTTGTACCCGGACTGGTTAAAAACTTTTTCATTCGGAATTTTATCAACTCGCGAAATTTTTACGCGTCACCAGTACCACGTTTCAGAATCCTCAATTTTCTGTAAATTTCTTTTGTTTGAAATCCGTGTTTCCACCGCCGGTGTATATATATATATATGACTTAAAAAATACGTTCTCGTAATTCTAAAAAGAGCGTGTTCCATATTATATATATATATATATATATATATATATATATATATATATATATATATATGTATATGGCCCGGTATTACCCATTTAGCCAGTTTTCTTTGATATATATATATATATATATATATATACATTTTAATTACTTTATTCGCTTGCATTACCGACTGCAACAGTTTTAATGCCAGTAGGTCTTAGAGTTGAACTATTCGAGAAGGTTTTGTCACTTGTTTCACTCGTCGCTATTTGCCTATTAAACTTCAAAATTGGTCTATCGAAATAACATGTTTTGCAAATTTTACATTAGAATAAATATATAGTAAAAGTCTAAAGTTGTGAACAGAGACGATGACCCACAATTCTTTCGTCTATCTGAAAATTAATAGAAGACCGACCGGCTAAATTAAATCATTATGCACCGTACTTCTAAAATCAAATTTTAGCGATCAATTAGACGAGTAGCCGGGTTGGTTAGAAGACTTTTTTTTTTTTTGCTAAAAATTCTGGGCCCCCACTGTAATTCGAGCTTCAGTTGTGCGAATAGGAGCATCCACTGATACACTACGTGGCACGTTATGTAAAATACACCAACGTGATGCACACTGTATATATATATATATATATATATATATCTCAATAATCACGGAAGGTACATTTAAGTATATATTTTTTTGAAAAGTACACTTAGTGTTTATAAAATTAATACTCAAAAATATTATATATATATATATATGTGGATGTACATGGCGTTAGTTAACGCGGTATAGTCATAATGTGTTTATAATAGAAAAAAGGGACCCTAAAAGATCTACCGTTTCTCACCTGTTTATTACATTATACACGTTGGTCCGTTCAATATTTTGACACAGCTGGATTTATTATCAATACAAACTAGAGCGGTATAAACTCCTGGGTATGCCAAATGTTATTCCATTTTATATTATTATTATTTTATTATTATTATAATAATTACATATATTATGTTCATACATATACATATATATATATATATATATATATATATATATATATATATATATATATATATATATATAATACCAAAAGATATACTTGAATTAAATGTATATAATATTTTTAAATACACTGTTAGTTGCTCATTTTAAAATACCATCAATAATTTTCTTTTAGAAACGCAAAATTTCTTATTAAAAGGACGGCCGACCCAATTTAGAAACGCCGCAAATAAATTATCTTACGACAAATTATTAGAAATAAAATAATTGACAAGATACAAAATATAAGATGGGAAAAATATCCGGTCTCGAAATATTTGTTTCGAATATTGCACAATTACGAAGACATAGTTAAATTAATTGTATGGAGAATTAAGACATATACATATATATATATCGAGAAAAAATTGAAGCGTGATGATAATTGTGATATTTATAACAATAATTACATTTATAATAATTATCGGTCACCGTAATTTATTTAACAAAAATAATTATATTATGCAACGTTAAGTATAAGACGATTTGCAATAGTAACTAATTTAAAAATATAAAAATATTCAGGATAGATTTTTTATTTTTGAAAACGTATATTTGTTTAAATTTACGAATAGTACAAGCACATTTATATAGTAACAGAACCACGCCTTATAATTAACATTTCGTAATTGTTACGTCAAACATTTACTTGTCGACACCTTTACTTATATATAATTTACATGATCTTAATATAATTATGTAATAATTTTCATAACTTAGATATATTGAATTACACTCACACTTGTTCCCACTGACACATCAGTTGCTCACATCCATTTTCACATTTTCACTCACACTTCTTATTTTGAATTTCCTTGTTATGTAATTCTTTTAATCCTTTATATATATATATATATATATATATATATATATATATATATATATATACATATATATATATTTTGCACTAGTATTTGTAGCAGCACTTTCGTAGCTTCGCTATTCTCAATTCCCCCTGAATTTGTTTTTTACAATGCCCCATTTTCCAGTTTTTCCTTATTTTCAGTTATTATCTATTATTTTATTTACCACTGTTTCATACATCAACAAACTTTTAATAATCTGTTTTTTTTTTTTTTTATTTTAACATTTGTCTCCTTTAATAGGTCATTCGAGGATTTCATTTAACATTCCTGTCATAATATCATTTGTCTATTTACGCGTCGTGTTTTGTCTTCGGTATCGGTACTCTGTATTTTAATTGTTTCCTCAATAAGTATGTCTTCTGTACACTTTTCTCATATTTTATATCACATTTTTCATTTATGATATAATTCCATATTTTCACTAACAAATACAGACCATTTGCATCTAATACATTTAATTCGTTTTTTAATTCACTCATTGATTTGTCTTCGCATCGAGTTATTAACCTCGAGCATTTTTTTTTTGCAGTATTTTAATTTTTTCTGTGTATGTTTTCTTAGTTAATCCCCGTGCTTAAATGCCATACCTTAATCTTGATTCTACTAAAGCATAATATACCATCTTCAGTGTATCATTTCCTACATAGTTCCTTAGTGTATCTATTGCTCCTACTACAACTAATATTACAAAAAAAAAAAAGGAGGAAAACCAGCAACATAGATCCAAAAAATAAAAATGTGCAATGCTCTTACTTATAATTAGGATATTTACAATAATTAACTAATCTAGAAAATGAATTTTATGAGACGAAAATCGTACACCTTGTATATATATATATATATATATATATATATATATATAAATAAATATATATATATATATGTGTGTATAAGAAAGATAAAAGAATTCTGCGTCGATGTGTATAATTTTTTTTATAATTTATTTACATGTATCTACTTCGCTGATTTCGGTCATTGCGTCATTGGATTCGGTTATGACGTCACTGTCTGTATTCTTTGGTATTTTGTTCTTATGTCCACTTGATAACGGCTTAATGGAATTGGCAGGATTTATGAATTTATATAAATGAAAATTTTGAGATTTTAACTATTTTTATATTTTTTTTAAATCGCTACATTCCGCGCTGTTGAAATTATTTTTCTGCACATTCTTTCAATTATTTATTCTCTTATAAAAAAATTGTTGAATAAATTTTTTATCGCCCTGTTAGCGGTTTTAATATCGTTAAATGTAGGATAAAAAATAATATTATTAAAAAAAAGTTAAATCGTTTAAAATTACGTCATAAGCGTGTACAACCAGTATTAAAAAACGACCAATATACTTTACCAGGAATTTTTACGAATAGAAATCGGTTAATACATTTATCTGTCTATCTCTTTATCAATCTCTCTCTCTCTCTCTAGTATACGTATATATTTCGTTCACGACAGATTTGTTTTGGACTTGGACTACATTTCTCTTTATTGAGCGGAATAACCTTCGATCGTATCGTATCGCAGAGTATGTGTCGAAGTAGTTGACCTCTTCAGTCGTCCGAGTATGTCACCTATGGTCTATTCTATTTTTAAGAAAAAAAAATTGCGTGTGAATTTTTCCTCGTAAACGGTTTCATCTATGTCGCACTTATTAATTTAAACTTCTTTTAAGGTTTTCCTATTGTTTTATTTTATTATTAATAAAACTATGTAACAATTTATTTTCAGTGATAATTTTATTCGTGTTCATTTATGAAACTACGTAGGTGACGCGATGTTTACGAAAGTTGCGTTACTAATTCTGTTGTCCGTCATTCCATCCCGTTAACTGTTCGATCGATTTAATAATATCCTCCTCACGAATGCTTAACTACAGGTTATTATTATTATTATTACTATTTTTACTTTTTATTTTTTTAATGGGTGTTAACCCATATCTATATATTATTGCATATAATAAAATGAATAAGACGGGATACCCAGACTAAAGACAAAAATGTAGAGATGAGTAAAATTATATGATGATACCGGTAAAATGTAGGCATATGGGTGTTTTGAAAAGTTTGAAGTGCTTGATAAAAAGCAACTCGAAAATTACTATACGAGGATTTCCACCACAAAATTGGTATCCATAGAATGTGTGCGTTATTAGGAGAAGTAACAAATTTCAACTTATATATATATTGAAGTGGGAAGGCGACTACTCGACAAATGTAATTTGATCGCTTCGACTTTAATATTGCAGAACCGTGGATTAGCAGAGGTATGTCGGTTTGGATGGATTTACACAATGTCTCGCTTGTAAATGGATCATCAGACCACAGATTTTTCCAGTAGTACTTATGCTCAAGTTTAATATAGGTTAAGGGATCTGTAGGAGGGAGTATAAAATAACAACGTTCATAATGGTTCAGGCGACCCAATGATCGGCTAGTTTATTTCCATCGCTATGTCCAAGGATCTAAACAAATCTAATCGTCATTCCGAGCGAGCTTAATTGGCATACATAATTAGAAGTTTTATAAATAATTAACTAATAAACGAGAATTGAGCTGCGAGTATTGTAATACTTTTAAAATCCGAGCGGATTAGAATTTATTCAAGTTCGGCCGATAATTCATATTTCCCGCTATATGTCCGAAATATCTTACCGCATTTCTGCTAATTGTTATTAAAAGGTCGGTATCTATTTTTAACTCATCGATAGATAACGGACTTACGACGTGACGTCGGTTGTAAGCGGAAAATTTTTCGATTATATATGTACACGAGACACGAATGTCGAATGCAAAATATAAACAATGTATCGACAGTTTTGAAATGTGGGTTTAGAGACGTATGCAACGAAGGACAGCGAAGCAAACACAAGTTTCCATTTTGCGAAAAAGGAATATAGATAGATAAATAGATAATTAGATAGATAGAGAGATAGATAGAGAGATAGATAGACAGACAGAAAGATAGAAGTTAGGCAGCTAGATATTATATAGATAGGTATATACATACATACATAAACAGACGGACAGAAAGATAAATATAAGATATTCAGGTAGATAGATAGATGTTAGATAGGTAAATAGGTAGCTATACAGTTAGATAAATAGACACATATATACATAAACAGACGGATAGAAGGATATATATATAAGATAGTCAAGTAGATAGATAGATAGATAGATAGGTAAATAGACAAGTAAATAGATAGATAGGTAGCTATATAGTTAGATAAATAGAAACATACGTACGTACATACATACATACATAAACAGATGGATAGAAGGATAAATATAAAATAGTCAGGTAGATAGATAGATGATAGATAGATATATAGATAGATAGATAGATAGGTAGATAGATAGATAGATAGATAGATAGATAGACATAAAGATAGGAGTTAGGTGAATAGATAACTATATAGTTAGATAGATAGATAGCTAGTTAGACAAAAGTATAGTAGTTAGGTGAATAGATAACTATTAGATAGACATATACATACATAAACAGACGGACAGAAGGCTAAATATAAGATAGGTAGATAGATAGATAGATAGATAGGTAAATAGACAGGTAAATAAATAGGTAAATAGTTAGCTATATAGTTAGATAGATATACAGATATATACATGCATACATAAACAGTCGGATAGAAGATAAATATAAGATAGTCAGGTAGATAGGTAGATAGATAGATAGATAGATATATAGGTAAATAGTATCTGTATAGTTAGATATATAGACACATGCATACATACATGTATACATACATAAACAGACGGATAGAAAGATAAATATAAGATAGTGAGGTAGATAGATAGATATATGATGGATAGATAAATCGATACATAGGTAAATAAATAAGTAAATAGACAGGTAAATAGATAGATAAATAGGTAGCAATATAGTTATAGATAGACACATACATGAATAAACAAACGGTTAGAAGGATAAATATAAGATAGTCAGGTAGATAGATAGATGACAGACGAATAGATAGGTAAATAGATTAGATAGGTAGATAGACAGAACGATAGGAGTTAAGTGAATATATAACTGTGTAGTTAGATAGATAGATAGATAAATACATACATACATACGTACATACATAAATAGACGGGCAAAAGGATAAATAAGAGATTATCAGGTAGATAGATAATAGATAGATAAGTAAATAGATAGATAAAAGTTAGGTAGATAGATAACTATATCGATAGATACATACATAAACACACTGACAGAAGGCTTAATATAATATAGTTAGTTAGATAGATAGATGAACATGAGGTTGATACATGATGGACAGATAGATATATAGTTAGACGAACAGAAAGATAGACAGATATGTATAGGTAGATGGACAGAAAGATAGATAGATGATAGATAGAAAAACAGATATACCGATAGTTGGATAAGATCGAATGGATAAATTTTTTTTTTTTTTTTTTTAAATTTACCTGTTACAATCTTAACTTAACGTTAAATAAGTAACTATATTATAAAGCTTATCACATAACACAGAACATATCTTATTACGTGATACAAACGAGTGTGAAGCCGTTAGCCCACTGGCTAAAGCTTCCATAAAAAAGTTTATCGCCTACAAGACTAGGCCTTGCGGTTTATTACGCTTAAGGCGTCTAATGTCTAATCGTGTGTCGAGAAGTTTCACTGCTTCCACGTTGACATGATGGGAAAGCCGTTTCTCGTGCTGCTTAGCGCACTCCTTGATTACATCGTTAACGAACATGATCTGAAGATCGCGGTGTATATCATCGTTACGCTAAAATCGATATGCGCCGACTATCATACGCAGGATGACATTTTGTCTCGTCTGAATCTTGTCACGATTTGCAGCCTTAGCACATCCCCATAGCTGAATGCCATACATCCAAATCGGTTTTATTATTTGTTGGTACAGTAAACGCTTACACGATACGTCCAACGTAGAATTCCGACCGATAAGCCAGTACAGTTGACGCGTTCTAGCCTTAATCTGTTTGATTTTGGATCGGATGTGGATTTCCCACGTAAGGCGCTTATCCAAGTGTATACCAAGGTATCGAGCTGACTCTGCTTGTGGGACAACTCGATCACCCAGATAAACCTTATGCTGCGCATCGACTTTGCGATAAGAGTAAACAACATGGACAGATTTAGCTTCATTCAGCTTGATCTTCCATGTAACTGTCCAGTTTCTAACTCGGTTGAGCGCGCGTTGAAGTTTTGCTGCGGCTTCAGCTTGACTGTCGCTAACCGAAAGTATAGCGGTGTCATCAGCAAAAGTCGCAGTTGTTGTTTCGTCATCTGTAGGCAAATCTAGCGTATACAAGAGGTACAAGATAGGTCCAAGAACGCTGCCTTGTGGAGATCCAGCTTGTATACGGTAGAATTTTGACTCAGCATCTTCGTGTGCCACCCGAAACTGGCGATTAGCCAAATACGATTCCAGAAGTCTACAAAAGTTCCCTGGAAGAATGTTACTCATTTTGAATATTAGCCCTTCGTGCCAAACACGATCGAACGCTTGCGATATATCTAGAAAGACTGTGGAACAATACTTTCCTTCTTCGAACGCTTTTTCGATTATAGATGTAAGAATGGATAAATGGAAAGAAAAAAGTAGCGTAGATGACGTCAACCTTATCACCGTTCGATTTAATTTCTTCTTCGATTAATACTAATAGTATTTCTTTCACATTAAGCCATGGGTAGAGCGTGGTAAGGGGTTCACTGTGAAAACTATTCACGCCTAAAAACGGATGTCTGTATGCGACGGCGACGAAATAAGTTAGTTGCATCATGACGGATACGTGATTTTACACGAAAATACATTTTATCTTCGCGTGGTTAGAGTAAAAATTTTTCAATTTTCTTTCTTTTATTCGCCTTGTTGATCGGTGGTTCATTAACATCTAATAATCGGTACTTGTTGTAATTACCATCATCATCATTATTATTATCGGTAATAGTAGTAATAGTGATGATAACAGTAACGTCTATGCAATCAGGATGTATGCACGAATGCTTCTTTTCAATGTTACGTAAATTTATCTACTTGTTGTTTAAGAATTAATAAAAATAACTCTCCGTATCTTGTCGACATTCGACAGGATATTACACGCGCGTCGATCACACACATATACAACGTAAAAAATATACATATATATATATATATATATATATATATATATATATATATATATATATATATATATATATATGGAGAGAAGAAAAATGAAGTGCAGACGTAAAAGTAAATACACTCTTTCCTGTGGTTTATACGCTTGATCGTTCACATTCCTAGAATTTACCACCGATTATAGCCAAGACGTTTACGTATATTTTCCGGCATTAATGAACCGATGAAGGTAAGGAAGGTCGACCCTTTTTATTTTTTTCCCCGGTTTGAAAAAAATTAAATTAAAATTAAAATTGAAATTTTTACTTTCATTAAAAGGCGATGAGATGAAACATATAGGCTTATTATAACGCGGTGTAAAATGGGCACCGTAAGTGTATTACCTTTACGTAATAGAAACCGTAGAAAAACCCATTGTGTAACTTAATATCTCTATTAAAGCGGCAATTATACTACAGGTCGAACCGATTTTCTTTGATATTTTTTATACTATAATTTTCGAAGTCTTGCATTCCGTTTCCCTTTATCATTATATATATATATATATATATATATATATATATATATATATATGCAATGTATACGATCAGTAGCCTACAGCCAAAGAAGTGGCATGACTGTTAAATTAGTCTCGTTCCTGTGGATTCCAGCTAATGCCGGAATTCCAATGAATGAGCTACTAGTAGATAGAGTAGCAAAGAATGCCGCTACATTATTGCCCATCCCAAACGTCGCAATTCCAGCTATTGATGTACGTAATTATGCCATATCAAGACTTTTGGCAACAAAAGTGGCAATCGACCACCACACTTTAAATAATCTTCGCCAAATCAAGAATTTTACCTTAGAAGACGTTATCCTCAGCAGATTGCGGCTGGGTCATGCAACTCATTCACACCTGATTAACAGAACTCCGGTTCCTCAGTGCCCCTAACGTCACGCTTGTCCTCATTGACTGTCCTTTGTACTCCTCACCCAGATTATCTCTCAACCTTCCCTGCTCATTTCCCCATCTCTTCAAAGATAAATACTCCTCTCTTACTAAGAAACTAAAATTAGAGAACTTTTTAAATTTCTATTCTTCGTTTTAATTATTCGTGTAATCTTTAAAAACTTTCCGGAATTCTTTATGAATAGTTCAATTCGAAATGGCCAATGTTCGTCTAGAAAAATTTTACTTTCAAAAGTCGACGTATTAGTAAATTTCTAGAGAATTTAGTTTCGTCCGGTATTGAGCGAGAGAAGAATTTATGATATTTCATCGAATGGGTTCATTTTTTTACATACATCAAATGTTGGTAAGTAAAAGATTTTCAGATTTTTTGTAACGTTCCATAGTAAATGTTTCATTTTCATTAAAAAGTAACAAAAATGAATACCCGGAGCGTCGATACTGATAATTGATCGTTTATTATTTCCGCAGTTCTTCGATTAATTTTCTACAATTTTGTTTTAGATACAGAGGTGTCTTCGTTCACGACCAGTTTATTCTTAATCGGTACACTACTTCCCTTTTTTATACAATAATAATATAACAACCGTTTGTACATTCACATTTTGATGGACTGTGCGCCTTACGTTTGTGCAGAATTCGAAGACAAGCAGACAAACATGTCGCCCGAATTACCGTTTATACGAATCCCCAGTTGCTACTAATCTGTTGAATGAAATACAAGAGTTGTGACGAAATAAAACATTAGACTTTGTCCAACCAATATAGTATTACTGATTACTACCCTTTCGGCAAAACATCCCTCAACCTATATTTATTCGCTAAAATTTGTTAAATGTAAGATGGGAAACATGAAAAAAAAATGAACAAACGAATGTGTTCGCTGAACAGTCCGAAAATTACTAGATCCTTTCCTGTCCTAACACTGTATTGAACTATTATATTTTGTCGTTCAATAATCATATAAATTATCGATAATCCTTATAAAGCTATTCGAATGCTTTTACCTATATTGCATCGGAGGTCGCACCTTAATAAAACACTACTATATATAACTATTATTCGTCCCCGGTTAACATATGCGTGTCCCGTTTGGTGTTCAGTTTTTAACAGTACATATTATAAATGACAATTATTACAAAAGCGTCGTTAACCAGGTTTGCCAGGATTCGAGATATTATGCATTCTCAACTAAACCTTTAGCTGGTATTTTTCTATATCAACAAGCTTGCTAAAAAATTTTATGAAAATTGTAAAATTCACGAAAATGAATTAATTCGGGTTATAGGGGACTATAATATGGCCAGCTTCCGTAATATACGCGCTAGAAACATCGCCGACTAAAACACCGATCTTTAACATAATTTTTATTTGTTATTTTATATATTTATTTACTTATTTATTAAGTAAATTAACTGTAATCAATTTTTTTTTTTTAAATTTAATTTATGCTATTTGTATGTCTTTCTCTTTCCCTTTTTTTTGTAGCAGATGTTTTTCAAACTTTCCTGTATATTATCATCGTTGCTTTTATACGTTGCTTATTGTTATTATTATTGTATTAGCTACTAAGGGTTGTAATTCGGTGTACTTAGTATACAATGTGTTGTATTTCATGTTTACAATTTAAATAAATGATATTTCTTCTTCTTCTTATATATATATATATTTATATATATATATATATATTTATATATATTTATATATATATTTATATATATTTATATATATATATATATATATATTTATATAGGTATCTATAATAGTTTTAATATTTATTAGAGATGTTTGTACTAAATTTCACGGCCGACTACATAACTACATAATTACGTAATTACAAGAAATATAAATAACGCGATATTTTTAAATATTATTACAACGAAATAATTTATTTATCATCATTGGCGTATCATTTAACGTGACCTATGCAGCCGTGATTTGCATATACGTTTATCTTGCATCGCGATATTCTATCCTAGATGAGTAACATTCGAGTATGATATTCCCGTTATAAGACGGTAGTTTGTCTACATCTTCTAGAATACAGATGGAAACTATATTTATATATAGGCGTAATAGTCTATAGTAATTTTGTTTCGCCGAGATGATTATCAAATTTATATATTTGAATTTCTTTCCTCTTCTTGTGTCCACCACTGTCTCATTTTTATTCATATATAAAACATATATAATATATATATGTATACATTACATTATACGTATACTGTGGTGTATGCGAGCAGTATGCGAAAAACTTGATTGCGTACTTCCATTCTGAATGTCTAACCTGTCTTATTTATTATGGATTACCTGCGCGGTTCAGGTGAAGGTCTACATTTGGCCGTTACTAATCGTCAATTTCTTAGGAAGTATTTTCGATATATCGACGCTATTTCGCGAATTACAAGAAATCGTTTGCAAATGGTTAACGGACTTTCCGACCTACAATAAAGAAACACATAATAATGTAAACGCCCTTCATAGGATTACACGCGATAAGTGAAATTTTTACAATGTACGTGTTATAACTCACCCACACACACACATATATATATATATATATATATCGTCCTAGCAGTGGGATATCTGCTATGACTATTCACCTGGAATTCTTCTCACTACTTACGTGTTTACGAAAGGAAGTTCCTTTAGATGTTTATTAAAGACTGGTAGTCACAGAAGACAAGTATTATGTGGATTACAAATCTCGCCCGTTAATATCCCATCGGTGAAAGCGACTATTTTTATAAAAAAATTATAACAACAACGCTAATAATAATAACAATAATTATAATAATAATAATAATATAAAGTTTAATTAATTAATTTCTTGAATTTTAACAACGTATTTATAATTATTTACTATACAGTGTGAAACACGTACCGATATGTAAATGTACGCCCACATATACACACCCAAAAGTATCTTCCATCAATAAATTTATACTCGTATATATATCTACGACCACATATAATAATAATAATAATAATAATCAAATCAAATCAAATCTTTTATTGTGCACATTGTTACAATCATCGTGGTAAATATCGAATAAATGCCTGTAACTGCGCAATAATGCACAAACAACAAAAATTAATAAATAATATGTATATATATATACAAACAACAACAACAACGTATATTTGAACATAAGTCAAAACCAAAAATTTTAAATAATAATTACGTAACGCCAAGGATGGCTCGCCGTACATCAGAAATAATACAAAGACCCGTAATAAATAAAACAAGTAATTATACTTATACTTATAATGACGGCAAAAAATAATTGAAAAAAAAACTGTACAGCAAAAAACCAAAAAGTTAAGATAGTAATAATTAAATAAATAAAGAAGGAATATTAATTTCTAAAATAATCGCCATATAACGTTACAACAGGTTATGTTTGAGCCTCCTATGTTTATATTTACTATACATAAATTGGAGTTAATCGTAATTACCGATGGTAGAAATTAAACTATTATCGTCGATTAAAGCAGTCATCGCAGAACTTACGCGTTAAATTTAAGATATGGTCCTTAATATAAGGCATATTTCAGTATGCGTGGATGATTTTGTGGTATCTAGGGATATTTAGCACACATCTGAGACACCTATTTTGAAATACTTGTAACTTGTTAAAGTTTGTATTTGAAATAAAACTAAAAGCTAGTACGTCATTATGGGACGTATAAGTGTTTTATGCAGAATTAATTTATTATTTACATTAAGAAATGATTTCTGTTGATTAGTGGATATATGGCAGATATACTCCTGCTAGCTTTCAAGGTAGTATGACTGACATGTTCTGAAAAATTTAGTCTGTTATCCGAAACTAGCCCGAGGTGTCGAACATGTTTTGACCAACTCACAATGGTAGAGTTGACCTTAACTTCGGCAGGTAACGTGGGAGGCCTGCTGGTGAAAAATATAGCCTCCGTTTTATCACAATTAATATCAATTTGGCATTGTTTATAATAACGCAAGACACAATTTATTCCTGACTGTAATTTATTAGTAATTGCTTTAGGTATATAAGAAGTACAGAGAAGAGCTGTATCGTCTGCATAAAGAGCAGTCTGAATATCAGGTAGGTTTGGGAAATCAGACAAAAACAAAGTAAACAGAAAGGGACCCAGAATACTATCTTGGGAGACCCTCGCTGAGCACGTTTTCATAGTAGACTTTGAATCATTGATGGTAACGTAAAATAGTCTGTTTGCTAAATAGCTGCTAATAACGTTGATTACATAACGAGGAAACTGATATTTTATCATTTTGTAAATAATACCTTTACGCCAAGTAGTATCGGAACCAGTATGTTTATTACGATTAAAATTATGCGTGATAAACTCGGTGGATTCGTGCTACTTGTTGGGTGGTGGAATAACCCGCACGAAAGCCGAACTGTGTGTTTGGGATGATTTTTTTTTGGTCGTCTGCATGAAGTCTTAAACGGGATAGTATAATTTTTTCCGCTATTTTGCTTAGATTGCTCAATAAACTAATAGGACGTATGTTACTTGCACACGAGGCATCCTTTCCGGGTTTGGGAAGAGCAATAATTTTGGCTATCTTCCAACTGTTTGGATAATAACCGAATCTAAAGATAGCATTAATTAAATTTGTAAGTTCAATAACAGCTTTACATATACACAATATATAAAGGCTCGAAACGTTTTATTTATCCATATACTCCAACGTATACTTTAAACCACAATGAGATGAGCGGACTACATAAACACAATATTTTATTTTAATTTTTTATATAATGTGGAATGTAGTGATTTTGTATAAAAAATCAAGTGAGAATTAGTTAAATCACTAATATTTATTTTCTTATAGAAAACACAAAGCTTTTCAACATTTACGCCATTATCAAGTGAAACATTTTTAAAAAATCATAATTTTAAAAATATAAATTAAATATAATTACTTAAAGGTATTTGATGGTGATTGTGAAAATATACTCCAAAAATGCTGATCTGGTTCTGTTCTGTCTATTTTTTGATTTGTTGAAATTTAACATCAATATATTTAATTTATATTTTTGAAATTATGACTTTTTAAAAATGTTTCACTTGATAATGGCGTAAATGCCGAAAAGTTTTGTGTTTTCTATAAGAAAATAAATATTAGTGATTTAACTAATTCTCAATTGATTTTTTATAATATTTTATGACTAAACGCGCTAATTATACTGACACACACACGCACACAATAATAATAATAGTAATAGTAGAATAACCGGAACAGAAAAAGCCGAATGAACAATCGAATTGTATTGTGGACCATTAAAAAAAAAGGAATCTCTTTCCTCTGTACGTTTATTTTTTTCTTCTTTCCGAAATGGACGAAAATTATTTATTCCTCTACTTCAATTGCTGCCTTAAAAATGGAATCTAATTAATTTCTCCAATTCACATCTGATGAAGCCCCTTAGCAGACACTTTGTAAAAATGTATAACAACCAGGTGCGCCGACTTGAAAAAAACTTTTGGGGGAGTAATCATATTTTTTTATGTTCAATTGTTTTCTTACATATAAAAATCATATATATATATATATATAATGTTGATATATCGGAGAGTATAAAAGTTTTCTATTGCAAAGATTTTCGACAGTTACGTCATTATCAAGCATACACAATAAATCTTACATATAAATTACCCGAATTATTCATATAACGACAATATTTTATATATTTTTATGTCCAACTTGCGGTACTGAAGAGTTATAAACCTTGAATAATGAACATTGAACGGGAAAAAGTCCTTAATTAATAACCATTTAGGGGGACACGGCACCGGAATAATAACTTCCCAAAGTGTCGGCGCCTATTTTCGTAACTACGTATCAGCTAGCGTAGGATATTATTTATTTATATAACAAATCGAGGTTCACATCGTATAAAGAAATCATATTCTTTGTAAATAAACAAAAAAAAAAAAATATATTTCCTCTATTACGATTTCGTGGAATATATTTAAAACCGATGACATAATACCTCGTGACTTATTTTGTCTACCTGAACTAGATGCATTAAAATTAAGTGACAGACGTTAATACGGAAATGTCATTATTACGGATGTCCACTTACAGCGACACGAAGTATCAATTAATCAACGACCGATGAAAAAGAATCGTCATTTCTAGGAGTCAAGAAATTCTCTATAAATCTAACTTGAACGTACGTTTCCGTTAGATTAATTACAACTTAGCTGACTGGGCAGCGAAACAGGAAACAACGATGTTCCTCCAGTTCTGATGATTCTACAGTAGACGTTATAAAACAATAGACGCGTCACGCGTGAAAGCGAATACCGGAATGGCCGACGATAAGTTACAGTCGAATCGGAAGTAACTCGTTGGGAAGTATCGATACGATCATCTCCTCGAGGAAAAAGTGGTTCTAACTCGGCTAGGCATCGGGCATACAACAAAATCTATCCTAGAATCCATCGTGCTAGATATAATCGTGGTCCGGCATTCTTTACGAAATGTCCTTCGATCACGAAACCGGCCTAGCCGCTATCTACGATAATCCGAACACGATCGAGATCGAACATTTTAAACTATTTCATCTCGCACGTATTAACTCTCGCGACGCCGTTAAAGAAAAAATGCTAATCGATCAATTAACCCCTCCCGTTTCAAATGTGCAAACTACGAGTATCTGTTCCGAATTAATTCGTCGTGTAACGGAGCCTAAATGTGCGGGCTCATCTATTCAAACGTCGTAACAACATTTATCATGTATATATTGTGAGATGTTACGATCTGCTTCGTGTTAAATAGATAACTCGCGGTTGCAATTACCAATTCTATACCACCGACAACGGTTATCGCCACAAATTAGTCAACAGTCGTTAGGTACGAATGCGATTTCATCTTACAAACAACAAATACTCTCATCTCACCGGCAACCAATATGCCTCGTTTGTTGGTCCATTAGAAAGTTTTTAACGCACTTTTATTTATTGATAACGGTTGCGGTTTTACTGTTTCTCTTCCTCTTTACTTACAGCCTTTTCTACAGTCACATATCTATTATAAACGCCTCATCACTAAGTAGTGTATAAAACATGTTTAAGCTCGATGATTATCATCGTCGAGACAATTTCATTTTGGGTTTTTTATTGTTATTATCAATAACTGGTACTCTTCACGTACAAACACGTTCTTCGTTGTTATATATATATCTATTATATATATCTATTATATATATATATATATATATTCAGATGTAAATCTGGAACTGTTGAAAGAATTTCAGTTCGCTTTTACTTTTTTTGTTGTTGTTGTTGTTGTTGACAACTCTTACTCAGTATTATTTCACCTTACCGTATTTCTCCTTGACACACACACCCACCCAACAATGCAGCCGGAAGATGACATTGCGTACAGTTTTCGGGTTCTGATGTTAAAACGGTCACAATCTGCCGTCGTCTCCCGATATTAGGCGGTCGACGACGTCCGATGTCCATTTTTGATGTTCTCTAAGTACGAATTCGATTCGTACGATTAACTCCGGCTAAACTGATGATGAAAATGCTGTCAGTTTATTTAATATATATTTTATTTAACATATATATACGAACTGTTAGAAATTATCTCAATGGTTAAGTAAATACAAATTTAACGAATAAAACAAAATAAGCAAATCTATTCACCTATTCCGAGCTTCGCAATAGATTTTCATTCAGAGTTGCCCCCTCCCCAAAAAAACGAACAAAAAAACTTGCTAACTGTTTACTATGATATATTTTTTTTTTTTTTTTTTACTATTTAACTTTTGCCGGGTTTTGGATTTGTTCTTGTTCTGTACGAGGTATTTCCAAAAAATCTCTGTTGATGTTATATTTCTTTCTGACGTCATTAATTTTTTTAAACGGGTGCTTTCAGGTGAATTTTCTGCTTCTTTACATTCTCTGCAGATGCTGTCGTTAGTGAACCTATATTAAATATATATATATATATATATATATATATATATATATATATATATATATATATATATATATATATATATATATATATATATATATATAACAGTCCGGTAAACATTTAGGTCCTAATATATGGCTCGGTTTTTTTTTAACGTCCTCTAGAAATAAAAATTATGATTTCGAATTTTCTCGTTGTAATAATTAGAAAAAAAGTAGATAAATTTTTTCAGAAATTTATTATTATTATTATTATTATTATTATTAATAATAGGATAGAGAGAATAAACGATAGGCGTTCTCTGTCAAAGTCTATTCTTCTCCTCTACGTCTTCTTTTGGCGATCATCTGAGCTATTGTTGGCTTGGATGTTGCAGCCTTCTGTAACTCTTCTTTTGAGCATCCATACCATTTCCGCAAGTCAGCACGATGTTCTTCTTCTTCCTTGTCTTCTGCCTTCTATTTGACCACATTTAGAACAAGCTCGAATGTGAAGTTTTGTAGGCAGTGCTGCTTCTGTCTCATACTGGAATTGTCTGCCTGAGATTTTCCACTAGTAGCCGCTCTCGGTATTCGCAGCCTGACCAGTATATCTACTACTGGTCACTCCACTATCTACCATCCGTGGCCGCGCCCAGTTCCGGTGTCATATTTTTTTTTTTTATATATTACATGATATTTAAACATTATTTTATATTATATATATATACATTTATTTCTAAATGGTCCCCATTCGGAACTTAATCGGTGTGGGGCAAGTCTATTCGTGAAGTTTGTAAATTTATGAAGGTGAAAGGTACTACACTGGAAGGGAAAGAAATTTGAAAAAAAGTAATTAAACAATTATTGCGGCGATGAAATATTATAAGAGGGAGTATTAAAAGTGCAATGTTAAAAAGAAGCATTTATTTTATTAATTATTTCGTACCCGAAACGACGTAAATAACATTATAGTCCTAAAGTTGACATAATTATAAAATAAATATTAAATTATGGGGAAAATGGCGGGGAAAACCGGCAACATACAACAAAATAAAATCTCACTAACGATAGTACTAAATGTCTAAATTGCAATACAACGTAAAATTATTAATTAAATAAGAATACGTTAATAAATTAAATTAAGCGACGTTTAGGACGCCGATATTTGTAACGTGTGTAGTGAGAGGCTAATTCTGCAACGCAAACATTATACCACTTGTGTTAGCATTCGGTAAGTACAGTCGGAGATTGAAACCCAAACTCGGCTAAACGTCGGTCGAATTATAGGAGTGTAAATTAACGTTTTGCTGACAGTATTAAGATATGACCTCCCGATGAAATATAGGAGAAAGCATCCGGTTGTTTTTGTATGCGCTATCTCATAGACGAGTTTATGTGGCTAATGAAGGTTAGAGTAACCGCGTAAGTATTTTTATTCTCTAGACCGAGGGATACACGTTAAGAACAACATTAGGTACTGATTTTGGGGGCTTGTAATTATATCTTCTCCGTGCCATTGGCATGTAAATTTATAATGAACAAATCTTTATCGACATTAAAGTCAACACAGTTGACTGTGCTAAATCTACCACATTTATTACTAGATGATCTTGTTTCTCCCGTGTCCGCAAATACAACTACTCCGATTGTATCTATCCTCAAGCAGTTATCTATTTCGTCATATCGGATACGTGCAACATTGTGACATCTAATGAAAGGGAATAATTCTATATAGTCGGGTACTTGACTAAATGATTGTACAGGATTTTTATCTTACCTAGACATAATACAGAAAATATTTTAAATAACCCAAATACACAGCTATTAATGAATATAAAAGTATTCGAACGAGTATTAATTTGTGAATACGTTTCAAATCGAATAATATCGTAATCGTTTTTTTTCTTTTGCGCCCTAACGATCGTAATGAATCGAATACGAAAGATTCGTTTTAAACGCGTGGTGTATAATACGATAAAGAATCGATTCGCGACATTGCTCGTAAGACGATGTACGTTTCGGGTCAATAATTTCACAGAGTAGCACGCGGTCTATTATTTTTCCAGCAAGCTGTTGAAAAATAAATATCGTCGTCAAGCCTGAACTTGTGGGTGTCTGGATGAAGTGGTGTAGCAGCTGTAAATATACTTTATAATGTACACGCATATATATATATATATATATATTACACATGCGTTATATTTGTATGTTAACGTTAGGAAGATTGATTGCTTGGTAATTTACACGAGGCGATTACACACACACACGCGCGCATTAATAAAATAGATAAATTATATACGTGTAAACATTCGCTATACAGACTTAATTCGTAAGCTTATTTAAAAGGTTACGATTATGAGTTCATATTATTTCCTAATCAACTGATTTAGTTATTTGATATTACGCATACATTCCCTCTACATACACCTACATAAATATTTGTACTCAAGATATTAGCATTGAGAAAATAGCTTTCGACGATAAATATACACTTATAACGCAGAAAACAATGTCCTAATAACACTAGGGCAAAAACTTTGTGTGTCGTAGTCGATGGGACTATATAAACATGGACTTGAAGCAAAGAGATCCAGACAGATTAGAAGCCTCGGAAATATTAGTTGGGTAGAAAAAATGAATAACGAAAAAGTATACTACGAAATATCCGTAAGAGGCCACTTAAGCGGCTAGGTCATGCATGACGGCAGAATCAAAATATCCTGATGAAGGATTTGAAGACAACTTAGGGCGAAATCCAAATAGAACAACACGAACAACGTTCGTCGACACAGTACTAAAAGAAAGTGGAATACCGACTTATTCGGAATTAAAGAAGAAAACTTGCGATCTTAGAAACGATTGGTGCGAACCAGCTTGCAGGTTGATATATTGATGATGATGATGATGATGATATATGTATATAATTTGTGTATTAGTTGTAAACAATTATACAATGCATCAAAAATATTATTAAATATTATTGAATATTATTGAATATCTGAAAGTGGTGAAAACCGTAACTTAATATATAGCGCTAGTAGCGAAGAAATGTCGACGATTAGGGAGAACCTCCAGTGGTCTGCACTTCAACTTGCCAACAAACTGCGATCAGTTCGAGACACAACATGCCTCCAGATTCCATCTCACTCGACAAAACAGAAGAGATGATGTTGTACTTGCTCGTCTGCGCCTTATTAATATCTCACACAGCTATATCCTACAAAATCTTCCTCCTCCTCTTTGTTCAACCTGTAATGTCCTCATTACCGTCGAACACATTCTCCTTGAATATGTGCAATTCAACTCCCAACGTTCTATCCTCGACAAACCGCTCAAGCTCCCTAAACATTCTTTCCTATACGCAAGATACTTCCAATAGTTTATTAAATTTTCTTAAATCCTCCAATTTATATAATCTAATTTAACAAGCCGTACTTCCAATTTATTCTTCCAACTTTCCACTGATTCTCACTGACCCTACGTTCTCTCCTTTCCCGTGCCTCTGACCTAGGTGCTACTGTAAATCTACAAGTAGGTAATCGGATAATCGAAATCCCCAGACTCATCAGAACGAAACCAGCCGTTGAAGTTAATATAAAATTTAACCACCCCCAAGTGGATGGGATGTTTCTTGCGATGCAGAAATAGTTACAAAATTTACCAAATTAGCATTATTAGCTAGGTGTAAATTAGCAAATATAATAATAATAATAATAATAATATATACCCCCCGTTTATTAGGGCCAGTCGACTGGGCTACCGTGTGTTGGACAACAACAGATGGTCCAAAAAAGAAAAGTGTGTAAATACGTAACCAGATGGCGGGTGTGAACGTGGACAACGCGTTAGAAACAAGGACGTACTAGAAAGGTTGGTAATGAGATATCCGTTCTAAAAGATGGAAAGTCATTCGCTCTGCCAACTACTCGGTCGGTGTGGTAAACATATATATATATATATATGTATATACTGTATATAGTTCTAGGTGCAAGGGAAACGTAGCAACTTTAGATGAAAAGAGAAGCCAACGATAATGGTTGTATTCCGATTCTGCTGCAGGTTATTTCGTAATATTATCCTCTACAACTCCTTCGTTGTATTCGACCGATTTATATTATTTTTATTTGAATGGTTACGTTATTATTGTTCGCGTTACGTCGCTACGAAATAGTGCAATGTGTTTATATATACAAATATAACACATACACTGACCATTACATCATTATGTATATATATATGTATATGAAAATTATGTGAACTGTGTATTCTTCTTCAGTCGTTTACTGATGAAAAACAAGTATCGTCCATTATCATCCTACTAAACGAAATCCATTGTTCTATCTTGTCCACAAAAGATATTCCGCGCAATTTAACGATTAGACAACAAACACGGACTATCGTAATGACCGGCTTCATTCTAACAGCCTATTTTATCTCCTACTTATCTTCTTCGTGTTGCGACGCTATAGAGGCAATTTTTTCCTAAACGACAGTTTTAAAATTTCGGGAAAATTTTTTAAATTTCGTCGAAAATTTAGAAAATTCTATTTTATACCTTCGATATCTCGAATAACGTATTCGATCGAGTCGCGGCCCGTTGTACATTTCTTTAACTATATATTAGAGCATCATCATCATTATGGTCGTCGAATCGTAAATGTGTTACTGGTATACCGGTGTAGGTCTATTTTTAGTATACAATATCGCCATTGCTCAAAATGGCTCGAAGACTGCGGCTGTAGACTTTTATTCTATATTACAATTTAAATCGCGTCAGAACCAATCAGGCTCGTTGCAAATATTTAATGAACAAATGGAAACTGTCGGAAACGGAGCTGTGCAGCTGTGGCCAGATCCAAACCATGTGGCACTTTATCAATTCGTGTAAAGTAAATAGCTTTAATAAAGGACCGATGGGGCTACATTTACTAGAAAGACTGGCTGTCGAACGGAAATTTATAACTCGGGATATCTCTTAATAAGCGCGTAATTTATACGGTAATAATAATAATAATAATAATAATAAATTCTATATTGCGGTAAATAACTGTATATGTGGACTTTATGAATATCGTATGGGTGAACGTATGCTACATTATTGCTGAATGATTTATATACGCATAGTATCGAATCGGCGAAAAGCACGTTAGCAAAACTGGCACGTTAATATGGAAAGACCACTCCGTAACAGTAGTAAAAGGAGAATAATGGAGACACTGATATTCTCGGCAGCAAGCAACGGCTCGGAATCGTGGAAGATGAACAACAAAATGAATAGACGAAATGATATGTTATAGACGAGTGTTCGGAACATCTAAAGCTTCAATATTAGAGGAGCTGGGAATAGATCGAAAATCGGATTAGTGCGAGTGACGAGTCTTTGAGATTCTTCGGTCATATGTGATAAAAATGATTATATAATAGAAGGTAAAAGAAATAGAGGATAATCTCTGATTACATCGAAACATAACAGCTGATGGAAGCAGCACTAAATCGAGTGAAATGGAAAAATTGTTGAAATTTGATAAAGTCTGAACACATATAATATGTATATCTAGCCGTGTAAAAGATCGAGGCGGTGAAAGCTCTAAGTAGGGTAGAATTAAGCGGCGAAAAACAATAATTGAAACTAAATCGGTTTATATGCTGTCTAAAATATAAGCCTTCAACTATTTCTACACACACACATATATATATATATATATATATATATATATATACACAATAAATGACGAGGTAATTTACATTGAAATCGAAGTATCTAAATACGAGCAATGTGTGGAGCTCCGAGATTGAAACCAGGATATGAGTGCTCGAAAACGTTTTATTTAATTTAGAAAAAAAACGAAAGGATTGACATTATCGGAAGATATACTTTCATACGATCGAGATGTTATCACGGATTCAATTAGCATATTCAGAATTTTTATAACTTTATATGAAAGGTAATTGATGTTAATACGTGACTATTATATTTAAAAATAACTATAACATTTTTATAATTTAACGTTGAAAGACGTTTATAATATAACCGAGATATCGTAATTTCTTGTTTTGTGCTCACTAGTCAACCTGATGCGAGAGTTGGGTTTTGTAAAGGTTATTTTAT
The DNA here is from genome assembly GCA_032883995.1 of Coronaproctus castanopsis. NCBI lineage: Eukaryota > Metazoa > Arthropoda > Insecta > Hemiptera > Monophlebidae > Coronaproctus > Coronaproctus castanopsis. The sequence continues at coordinate 292,613,314 of CM065052.1, forward strand.
ATTAAAAACTGTTTAATTAAATTGTTGTTAACGCAGCAACTATCCCTAATTTAAATGTTACATTAGTAATTTTTAAATTTTAAAAATAAATAGATGTATACGTATGATACAAATGTATATATTACGATTATTCTATATCAGTTTACTTCTGAACGCGATTACCTTCATTTCAACTACACTTATGCATATACATATATCATATATATATATATATATATATATATATATATATATATAATCGATATATCGATAATTCGAGAAATAAATAACAATGTATTTTTTATCTAATTTCGCATCGCTTAATGGGCTTTGAAATAATGTTAAACCCCTTTCCCCGTCAACTAAACTCGACCAGAAAGGTGATGTAATCAACCTGTAAACGTGCGTCCAATCGTAAAATTTACTCGCTTGTGTCTGCCACGTTATTCTTACAAGTTTTCATTGCAAATAGGAAATGGAAAAAGTGGAAATCGCTATAAATACATTAATACAAGCCAACCCCAGTACACGCTTACAGTCAATAATTGTACAACGTAATCCTCTGGTTAATTTTATCGCGTATACCAGGGCTCTCGTTCTCAACACCAAATCGGTGACATTACCGGTATGTAGTAAAAGTAGTGTAATAAGCTTTAATTCAATATATATATATATATATATATATATATATATATATATAATATATATATATATATATATAATATATACATAATATATATATATACGTATAAAATTTTATCGAGGAGTTCCCTAATTTACGGTAAAACGAGGAGGCGGTTTGTGTATTTATTAATTAATTAGGTAAACCGGTATTCCATAAAGTATACCGAACAAAAGGAAATCAGTCAAGGCTACGTTAATCATTTTTAAGCATCAAGGATGTATGCGTGTATTACGCTACGTCATCTCACATGTTTAATGGAAGATATATATCATATGTGTATATAATATGTTTTTTGTGTCAATGCATTTTTCTGTAATAATCAGCGGAATAAACGCAATCCCGATTATTTTCTGCACAGCTGACGGCAAAAGTGAATGTGCAGACAACGGATTCGAATTTGTATCTCTGTTTCGGATATTCCTTAATACATTTTCATTGTTACGTTTATTAAGAATTTTTCGGAAATTTATAATTGATCGACTGAATTATAATCACCTCATATAACTCGCGTATTAATTACTTTAAAGAGATTCACTGCCAAACGGAAAATCATATATAACGAATTTAAATATTACTTCGTCAGCCATCAAAATTACCGCTTATCGAAGCCGGTTTATGGCGCAGATGTTTTAACTGTTTAGAGGAAAATAAAGAGTGGAACTATTTCCTTCCCTTAGTGCGTCCATCTATCAAATGTCAACTGCTCGATGACCTCCAGATTGACTAGTTGTAGTGTACATTTTTTTAAAAAAACATACAAATTTACCGTAGAAATAGTACAAAATCCGTTATCGGAGCAGGCGAAATGTTTATAAGAAATAATATTAATATACGATCGTAATTAAAAGACAAAAAATATAAATAGGTAAGGAATAAAACTGAATCGAAAATGGGGAAGTCAGGCGAAATATATATATATATATATATATTTATAATGATCGTTGTAAGTGTATTGTAAGAATATATATGATGGTTAATTACATATTTAATAACTAAAATATTATAAAAATATAATATTTAAAAAATATGTCAATAAAACGTGTTCATTATTAAACACCTTCAATTTAGTTGAAAAAAGTTTTAAAATTTCCGTGACAATTAAACCGATATATCAGATCCAAGAGGAGTGGAATTAGACGTCAAAGTTTCTAAAATTAACTAACCCTTTCGGTCATAGTGTTTCTAAATAGGACACGCTACTATAAACCTTTCGCTCGTGATGTCCATTATAGGGTACATGAAATTATAATGATTTATTTTTTGATTGGCGTGAAATGTTCCAATTTTAAAAATACATCCCGAATGAAACGGGAGTATTGTATAATAACAACGGTATAAAATTTATTGGTTTGTGTAAAAATTTTGTAATGTCTGACGGAAAGGGTTAATATATAAATTTTTAAATACTATTTGATATATACATAACTCGTTAATTTATTCATTTTAACAGGCATTATGGAAACCATTATGTATAATGTATATATATATAATATATATATGCATATATGTGTGTGTGTGTTAGGATATTTATCCAAAGGCTAAGGGAGAAAACACCGACAGAAAATCCGCTGGAAGGCAACGGAAAACCACCAGTGTATCTTTCCAAGAACAATTATGAATTCTAGAATATGTAATAACGTTGTGCCATGCGGTCCGACTAGCAATCGGCGCTGCTCGAGGTCCGGGCTCGAGAGTGTTATTAAACAATTAACTGCGGCCTCATCGCTCCGGCAAGTTATAAGACTCGCGGAAAATAGGGACATATGGCGAACAAGTTTGAAAGGAATTGGAACTCATAATTTCACGATGCTCGGACCGAGCCAACGAATATGATGATGATGATGATGATGATATATATATATATATATATATATATATATATATATATATATATATATATGTAATTAACAAAACAAAATAAAAACAAAATTAATCACTATAAAAGTTACTTCATCTTTGACGTTAATGTCGAAAAGCTTTGCATACAATAAATTTTATAGTGATTAACTTCGATTTTATTTTGTTTTGTTAATTCATAAAATCACTACTCTCCATTACATCAACATATATACATATATATATATATATATATATATATATATACATATGATACCGTTAAAAATGTGTTTTGTAAATTGCAAAAACTGATGGTTCATGGATTATTTTTGTTAACATAGCGCATAAAGAATAACGTGTAGTATGCGAAGTAGTAAAGTTAAGTATTGTATTCATGTTTCCTCCTCACTCGCTCGTCTACTTCTATCTCAGCATATTTTTTTGGAAAAAAAGCAAACGTGGAAAGTGTCTATTGGCCAATTGAAAAAGAACACAAAACACTATCATCTGAAAACAAACGACTTTTGTATTATTGTTAAATTAATTTGAACAATTTCGAGGTTGTACCAGGTATTTCCAACATAGATTCCACGTAAAGACGTCAAAAAACGTTGAACATCGAATTGAACGCAATAATTACATTCACCGGTGTTTGTCGATGAAATTACCAGATTTGCTTGTAAACACACAATAAGACTGAAGTCATACCAGCTGCTAGACAACTCTCAGCATTTAAGAAGACGGTTTAAGCGTCGATGAGACTTAATGAAGTAAGGAATAACTCGATGTCACTTAATTGGATCTATAACTCGTGACACGTGTGTTTTTAACTCCATCGTCGTTTTTATCAAAGACTACATAGTCGTCACAATAATCTTATATAAAAAATAAAGTACATCTACGTATATATATATATATATATATATATATAATATACACAATTGTAGACAGATTATTATATATATATATATATATATATATATATATATATATTATAACTATTTTTTAATGTTACTAATCTTTTTTCTCCCTAAATGGAATAGCAAAAATTAAACATCACGACATTTTTCTAAAATCAAGTTATCAGGCAGACGGATAATTAAAAACTTTAAAATGATTATAGAATTTTATAGATTGCTTTTGTATTATCATTAAAATCGTCCAGATTTATTTATAAATGAAAGTACCATTATATCGATATTAATTTATTTAGAGATGTATATACATGAATATATTTAAACGTATATATATATATATATATATATATATATATATATATATATATATACATATATATATTTGTGTGTCTGTGTATCATCCGCTGAACTACTACGTGATCTCATAGATACTTACAACACAATAGTCATGTTTGTATCTAGTCGTCTAATCTATATAACGTGTCCCGAGGCTCTAATTCTCTCATGCATACGAAATAAGTAATTCGTCCCCTTGCGTTTGTAAATACCTATATTTTATATAGATATATCTATATATCGTATGGAAATTATCATCCTATAAGAAAGTGCTTTACGTGTTGCATAGTGTACGGCCATTGTCTTTTACCGTCGTACGGGTTAGCTTATTTTACCGATTCTACCGTAATTGCTAAGGACAAAGACCACACAACGGTTCAGTCGGTCCGGCCTCATGGTCAAATCACCTACCGTCTCTTATAATATATGCGTTAGGACGGCTATTATCGGTTCTAGCCACTTATAAAAGGAATATAAAATTACGGCGTTTTTGTCTCTTTCCAATTAAATTCCGGTTAAATTCCCTGCTCAAGGGCAAAAATATAATTTTGTGGATTAGTTATCGTGAACGCGATTCGTAATAGGGGGGACGATTTTAATTACGGTTCGTCGTTGATAAATAACGATTTTCCGTTCGAATCGTTAGACTCGTAAATTTAAATATCGAATTATAACATTTTACTTTGGAGACATCGTAAATTACCGATACGTGTAGAATAATATTCACTCACACACACACACGCTTACAAATATTGATAATTTACGATGTCTCGAAAGTAAAATGTTATAATTCAATATTTAAATTATGTGTATACATCGGTCTACGTTTAAGCACGCGCCTAATGTTATCCTGTTATACAGTAAACGAAAAAGTGAAAAGTTCGCGAAGATTATTAATTAACGGTCGATAATATAGAGCAATGTGATAAGTGTAGAAAATTTAATTATTTCCGGCACATCGCCGAAGGAGTACGAGTGCAGCAATACGAAGAAAAGACTAGATTAACAACTCGACCGGAGTTCGATCTAACATTTCGTCCAACGGGCGAGAGAACGCAGTTTTACGTTATCCGATGGCTAACATCTACGGTAAGATCAACCGAGAAGACGATAACACGCGGTATAAGATGAAAGTGATGACAAGAACGAACTCGATTCGAAAATTGATCGGCAGTAGATGGGGAGCTAAACCGCATCTATTACGAACATCGACCTTGTCCCTTTGTTACTCTGTAGGAGAGTATACATGTCCAGTTTGGAGCCGTTCCGTATATGCGAAGAAACTTAACGTTGCTTTAAATGAAGAATACAGAGCAGTAACTGGCTGTTTAAGATCAACGTCTCTATCTAAATTATATGAACTTGCTGGCATAGCACCACCAGAAATTAGAAGACACGTGGCAGCGAAGAAGGAAAGATGGAAGACAATTCATGATGAGCGCCACCCATTACACTGTTATACGGGAGTAGCCAAAAGCCGATTAAAATCCAGACGCAGCTTCCTTGGAACACTGGAGGAACTAAAAAATACAGACCACGCAGAAAGACTCCAAATGTGGAAAGCTGACAACAACCAGGCAGCAGAATCACTTCCAGCAGGTTGTCACCTGAATTATTCATCCTGGAGAACACTAAATAGATTACGAAGTGGTACATCTATTTAAATGGGGTTTGGCAGAAGATGATCAATTGGAGCATTTGATCCATCAAAATTTTATAGTGATTTCGGAGAAGACACATTAAAATTTATAGATTATTGGAAAAATATCGGTATATAAATCGACCGGATACGCGAAAAAAAAAAGTTATTTCGCCGAATATTTGGGGAAGAAACTCAGATAATACGTCTTGATCTTAAAGATCGTCGTCTGCTTGTAGTCTTGAAAAATGCTTTTTCCAACTTGCTGACGGTGTTTCATTATGATCGGAGGTACATGTACAAGTTCGCCACCCGGATCCCTATACTTTAAGCCGATATAAATATCCAGGGTGCACTATAAACGAGCGTCCATGGGGTATACCCTGAAAATTAAAAATTGCGACACACTTAAGGTAAAAAATATATATATATATATTTATACAATTAACGAAATTCTACTTATATAAGAAAAAATTAAATTCATGATTTATCCGCCTTATTTATGACGAATTGTTTAGAATATTGTCCGATCGTTGCAATCGTTATTATTATTTATATTTTGATAACAGAATTCGCATTAGTGTGTGCCATTGTTCAATAATAGAAAAAAAATCTTAATTTATCGTTTGGGTTTTAAATAGTTTTTACGTAAATAGAAGGTTGAAATATAATTTTACCATATATTCGGTTTTAAAAAAAAAATTGTTTGAACACGGCGTTTTGAAATTTCAGTCGAAGTCGGACGAAACGAAATTTTTAATACTTTATGTTACCGTCATCCGTGTTAATAATATACTTGCTGCGACGCGCAAATCGCTATTATGGATCGATGGATTTTAAAGCAGCCCTTAGATCACAATGTTGATACGCTATCTCGCTTGTGATTACTTTTATATTTTAAAATAGAAAATACCGGCTTCTATATAAACCCATAAAACAACTAATATAATAGTTGAGTTTAACTAAATGATTAGGCATATCCTAGCACTTCGGCGCACCTACTATTAAACACATTACATATATATATATATATATATATATATATATATATATATATATATATATATATACGTCGAACCTAATCGTGTGCATATTTTAATAATATTCTGGATGGTAGATCGCGGTTTGTTAAAGTATTGCCTTATGGTCGTATTCAGTTGTTGTGTACATCTTTCGTTTTCCATAATTTACTCTTCTATGCGCGAGGTAAATGAACTAAACACTACCAACTGCCCAAAGAATGAACGCTGTTTTATTAATAAAAGGGCGTCTCTTTTACATTACGAAGGTGGCAAAATCCTGTTACTTAGCTTAATTGAACTATCGTTATTTACAGACACACACACACACATTACTGGTTTGTTGTATGCTTATTTTGCAGCTCGATGGACTTGAAAAAGGTGTACGTGCCGTTGGCAAAATTCCTGGACGTTTTGTTCCATCTTCGGTTATTATTTGTTTGTTAAATAAATTCTCTTTTATTATATGTGAATCGGTTGCGCGATTTTGTGCCGGTGTTCCCTCTATATAGATTTTAGTTATCATCATCGTCGTTATTACGATATAATAGCTTTTCATATCTGGTCACGCGGAAGAATTCGCCTCACTCCTCCGACAATAATACCAATTAAATAGACAATAATGGTGATGATAATAGCGACGATGCCTGAGTATAAATCCGACGTAAGATATTATTAAACTGTTATTGAAATTTCGAAGGCTTTTTTAATTTCTAGCGATTGTACATTTTTTAAATTGCCAATTAACTATAATTGAAAAGAGCGAAGTTATAAAGAAGAAACTGTATAATGTAACCATAATTGTAGATTTTTGGCCCCATACATACATTTAAGTATAGTCATCTGTCCGAATATATTTTATTTCTTTCAAATTCGCTAATATCGTTATAACAAACCCAGCGATACGTTATCGTTCGACTAATAATTAAATTAAAAATTCTTGTCTAAATCTAAAAGAGATTTATTGAACGGATATTTGAAAATGAAGTAGTGGGTGGTACATTAACCAGGGATCGGAAGTATGAAATAGAAGACAAACCTGTTTGAATGGACGGAATACATTCCTCGGATTAAGCAGAATGGTGCGTGGAATTAGAAATATAAACTGATATCCGCAAGCAAAGGAAATAATTACTAGATAGCCGAATATTCAGAAATTACCTTGTTTGCAAATTAGCAATTAGCTACAGTAAAATCGTGTTATACATGCGAACTAGGGAACATTTAGCTAGAATGAAAATTATCGATTCGAGCCAATTCCGTGGACCGGAAGAAGGATCTCTGACACATTAGATGTATAGAAGGTAGCGAACGGTTTTTTTCAGTGTGCATTGCACAGTATAATGTCATTTGTAGTTTGTCAAATATTTGCAGAACCGTGTTCGCCTGCAGCAAATATTAATCTTAAATTACAAAACAAAAAACTTTTCAGATTGTTTTATTGTTAAATTTTTCTGAATTGTAATCTTAAATTAATATTTTTTCATTTTATATTTTTTTAAATATTCACACGATAATTGCCTAACAGCCGAAAAGCTTTGTGATTTTTCATGAAGAAAACATTTTAGTCATTTTCACATCTTTTGTTGTTGTTTATTATATATTATATATATATATATATATAATATATATATATATATATATATATATATATGTATATATATATAATATATATATATATATATGATATATACATATATATATATTATATATATACATATATATATATATATATATATATATATATGTATATATATAATATATATATATGTATATATATATATAATATATATGTATACATTATGACCATATACATCCGTCAGCGGCAAATACTGTCCATATAAAAAAATGATGACATAGTTTAAGCGGTTGCGAGTTAATTAACAAATAATTAATAATTCGTTAGTCGTATGGAGACAAAGTAATTGCTTAATGTCCCCCAGGCTAATTCACTTATATTTATAGTTGTGTGTATATATTATATATATATATATATATATATATATATATATATATATATATATATGTATATGTATGTATGTATATGTATCTATAGATAATATATATGTATGTAATAAAACAGTTTATAAGTAATTAATATTGCGGAAACGTCTGAAAGCGCCTCAGGACTAATCGGCGGGTAGTCAACGGCACCCGCTAAGTGTGATTTCAATTTCTGTCCTGAGGTTTTTTTCTGTTTGATTATTTACAGTTCGTCTTCCTTATCTATTGTTACTTTCATTGTTATCGTTGCAGGAATATTCATTAGGATTATTTATTGATTTATTGATTTATTATTATTATTACTATTATTATAATTTGTAATAATGAAATCGTCATTACCGATTCTATTTATGGGAACAGGAAGATGTGTCATCGGTATATATCTCGAAGCGTGAGAGCATTGGCATTTGAGCTTTTCAATTCGTTCAAACGTAAATTCAAGGCAGATACAACCTGGTTTGATTAATATCAATTCCCAACATTAGAATAAATTACCAATATAATAATAATCATACGCGCCATCATCATCAATATCTCCGTCATCGTTATTATCATCGATCGAATAAGATTTCTTTTAATCGTTACAAATCATCATTACCATTAATGAGGAAAATAATAATATTAATAATGTACATTCTAAGGTTTTTGATAAGGAAATTAACAATTATGACCTACGTGCACACGGAGATCTTCGGAGAACCCAGTTTTTAAAATTATTTCAAATAATTCCAGATTTATTTAATTGCGAAACTATTTCATTATTGATGCGGTGACATTGGAAAATTGTAGATGGGTTCTAATCGTACGAATAACGGAAAATACGAACAGTTCTATAGAATTTAAAGTAATATTATACAAAATTTCTGCTTCGGACGAAGTCGCGTGTTTCGTAATTAACAATCATCTATGCTCGAGGGGAATCATGCTGCGTTTTTCCCGAGGGATCTGTTTTTTGAAAATAATTTAAAAATGATTACGCTTTAATTTTTTTTTAACGACTTTTGCGTCGTATTTGACGTTACTATTACGATCGAATCACCGTAATTAAACAACTTTTATACGAAGTTGACAATTGTGTTTTCAAATGTTGGTTTCGTATCCATTACAAGTGGACTTGTAGATACGATTAAAAATAACTTATTTACGTACAGGTTTAGTTTCATCTTCTTCTTCATCCGCCATCTCCATTACGAAGGTCGGCGATCGAACAATCTCGGCGCAGCAGTCCAGAGTAATTGAATAGACGAACAGCTAAATCAGCGTCGTAAGTCTCCCATACATGAATTTTGTGAACGACCCACTGATCTCTTGCCGGCGATTTTTCCTTCTATAATAGTCCGCAATATGTTATACTTAGGTCCCTCAGAATGTGTCCTAAGTATCGCGGCTTCCTTTCTTGGATAGAGATTAATATTGGCTTTATTAAAAAATTTTTTATTACCGACTTTTTGGACCCGAGGAATTGTTAATATCCGTGTCTATATAGATATACATCTCGAAAGTTTCAATTCGCTTATTCTAGCGTCTGGCTTTCGCAACCATATAGCGAAAATGAAAATACGTAACATTTCGCAATTCTTAATCGTAGGTATAAATTGAGTTCTTCTTTTTATTCTCGATCGTACTTATTTTTTTTTTTTATTTACACTTGTCCTCAAGTTTGGTGCCTAAGTATTTGATAATTTGATAGTTGAAACCTGCTTCAGAAAGCACTGTATAGTTTAACCGTATCAAGCATTCTCTCGGTTTCTTTGAAAACACTTAATTTTAAGTTTATCGATCGAGAGTAGCTTTTTCATGCGGGTAGCAAATTTATCTACCATTTCCTGTGTTCTGGCTATTTGCTATAATAAAACTGTCGTCCGAATACCGTATATTAATAATCGCACAGCTATTCGCTCTAATTTTATGCTCGTTTTCATCAAGGGCTTCCTTCATAGGTGAAAGTATGCATCCTGAGCGAATCCCTGTTTTAATGACGGTACTTACAGATTCAGTTCCTTCGACTCTAACTTTTGCTGTTTGTCCGCCGATACAGTTGACTTATAATGCGTAAGTGATTTTTGTCTATGGGAATCATCTTTAATATTTCAATTAGTTTGTAGTTCACACAATCAAAGTCATTATGGTAATCAATAGCGCGCGCGTATACGTCTTTGTTCACGTTACGGCAGCACTGTGTACTGAAACTTATATCGACCGAATTCACCTGCTTAAAATGTTATACAGTCTTCGGCAATATTAAACGATTAAAGTAAATTTTTTTACAATATACGGACAAGCGGCTTAGGTTATATAAGAATGATTTAATTGCAGCGGAGAAAGTTTTTTGTCAGTACTTCGTCCTGACGCGAAAATTACTTCTCCATTTGCTACTTGCGTAATTAGCGGCATCGTATTTTGAACGGGCTTGTAATATCGAATCGTCAACTGGTCTAACACGTTAAGATTCCCGAAGTTAATTAACGATAATTCGTTGTAAATAATTCCGTTCCACTTTGTATTCAGTTAATTCTGATCGTTATGACCTGTGCTCTTCGTATATTTCGGTTCTGAGTTGTGTGGTGACCACCTACCGTACTAAATTAATTCCTCAAACCACCAGTCCAGCGAGTACTGCTTCTTCCACTTACATTACCGGGTACTTTACCAAGTGATAAATCTTTTTTTGTAAATTTTCTCCTTTTACAATGTGTTTAAAAAAAAATGGTGGACTTTTATCTAATTTATACGTAATTCTATCGGTTCCTCTACCTTTGTTGAGTTCAGTCCACGGTACACTCGATGTTCATCGGCATACACACATTTCTAACTACGTCTCGGATGCGTAAGAATTTATGTTTTCGTATACACTTACTCGGGAAACAAGTTTTCATGGATGTCGATGGTGGAATTGTGGAAAAGGTAGAATGTATAAATAACATATAGGAAAACTTACAATTTTTTTCCACCGTTTCCGTACGGATAAGAAACAAAAGTTTTCTACTTACTTCTTAAACATTAAATAAAATCGTTATTCATAATTTAACGTAACTTCAACGTTTAAGTTTTGCCAGATTGCAATGAAAAATAAGTTTGAAATTAGTCGTTTATAATAAATCTTTCAAAATATCAGATCTTTAACTAATCTAACTCGGTGGTCAACCTCTTTGGCAATATATCTCGTATATATGGTGTTCTTTGTTTTATATATATATTGTTTCATATTATCGCGCTTAATCCTTTTAGTCGTACGTTATGAAATTTTGAAGCAAAATTATAAGTTTTATAAGAGTATTTATTATTATACAATACCGCTGCTTAGGTGAACTGTTGATAATTTTCAATGTATCTATATATAAATATTTTCAAAATTGATACATTTCGCGTCAACGGGAAAATTAAAAATTTTGTTTGCATTACAATTTCATGCGCCATACTAATTGAAAATATGTAAATAACGGATGTATAACTATAAAACTATAAAACTATAAACTCAAACGCTAACACGGTAAAATATCATTTAACCGACACTCATATATGACGGATCCGTCACTTTAGCGGCAGCTACGTTGTTAAATATGACCTCGAGGTCGTGTCGCCGGAAAGGTTTGTCTATCGAACTGTGTTGGTCATTCTTTGCACCAGTTCGTCGGCTTAACAGATTGTTTTGATGTATAAATACGTAAATAACATACATTTCTGCGAGCGGCATTTGCACTGGACGAGTACTGCTACATTCCAAAGAATTAGCGCGTGGAATTTTTATCCATTAAAACAAAAAACCCCTCCCTCTATAAGAAAAAAAATAATCAATTTTAACTAAAATGAAGGACCCTAAAAAAAAAATTAGGAGACCACTACACTATAATTAACTAATTGCGATGGAAAAAGGGATGAATTCATAGTCTCTTTTTCTAATAGGTAAGTATTCGCACGAGTTTGTAAATATATATATATACATTAAAATAAAATAAAATGAAATGAAATTAATCAATAAAACGAGGGTATTATAATATGAACATCCGATATAAATATAAAAATAATTAAAACTCAATTAAATAATAACTTCTCGATATAAACAATACTAAACTTAACATAGAATACATGAGCTATTATTAACTTACTAAAAAATAAATAAATAAAACAAAATAGTAGTAAAGTTAGGACTTAAAAGACAAAAAAAAAAATTAAAAGGCGCTGTTGACCACATCGCTGGTTTAGTTACATAAATGTTTAGACATAACGTTTGAATTCATTGATAAGACCAAGTCCTACTTAACCTAAATTTAAGACGCATAATCTTATTAGAGTATTCGATAAATTTTTCGTAATTTTTATAAATAGGGAAACAGTCGGACTCGTGGACTCGGTGCCTAGCACGCAAGCTAGAAAAAGCAGGACTTTAAAATAGCATATGCCTTATATCATCGAAAAAAAAAAAAATTATCAATAGGAATCGTTGGTAACCCTGAACCTATTATAAATCAAAACTTACTACATCCAGATAATAATTGAGCGATGTAGAAATTTACATTAAAAATCAGTTAGAATGTGATAAACAGGATGTAGCGACTAAGATATTATATTTAATGTTCAGTGAAATTGACGACCACGATGAAGAATCAGATCCATTCGGAAGCTGCAACAGTGTTAACAAAGTGTGTCGTTCGGTTTGGAAGATGAGAGGAGACTAACTTTAGGGAGATCTTACTTCTAAAAAAGAAAAAAGTTTTGCCGAACATTGTCGTAAAGAAAGCTCGATTTGCAACCGATTTATTATGACGGTTTAGTTTTTCTAGGTAGCTGTTACTATATTGCATTATGTTATACCTAAATCTCTGAATAAAAATACGGTACCCTAAATGTTGTCCGATTAAATATAGAATTTTTTTAATGATTTACAATCCAGTATAGTCTTGTATATTCGTAATTTGTAACGGGATTTCTGTTATCCGCCTATTCAGTTATCCGTCACAGATCCGGATGACGGATAAAAGATGTTCCACTATATACATTTTAATACATTACGTAGAATAATATACCTTAAACGTGCGATATTGTTAGTAGAGATTTAATAATGGTAACTAAATATCGCAAGAGCTCGCTGTTTTATCATTTTGATGATATTATTCTTAAGTTTATAGTAAATTTGCAAACGATTTCTTACGTACATTATATTCGAATATTTAATATATATTTTTCGTTCTTCGTATTAATATGCATCTATTTCTGAGAAATTAAAATTAATTATAGTATAATTATAATAATAATAATAATAATAATAATAATAATAGTTATAATTGAAAATGAATATAATTCGCCGGTTGTTTCTCGTAAATGTCCGTTTATTTAATTTACGAGTTTAAACGACGAATATCGTATAATCCGGTTAGTTCGACTTTGTTTCTCGTCAGTTGGGCTAATTACTTTCGTTCGGTTGTATTTATTTCATTTTCACTAGAAGGTTTTCATTCTGATACGAATGTGTGGTATGACTCATTTTACCGGAACAGGTTTCACGTCCTTTCGAAAATGCAGATTTATTTCGTAATTGATTGCATTCTGATATGAACCTTTAACGAATACCAACACTGCGCCAGCACACACACACACATATATATATATATATATATAAAACATGTAAAAAGTTTTGTATGTCTGCACGTACGGGTATTACCGTAACCTGAATATGAACCTTATCCGAAATCGTGAAAATACATCTTAACGAGGAATTTTAAACACTTACCTATACGCTTAAAACGGGAAACTAGATAATCAGCGTGTTTTGCCGGTTTTTACATATGACTCATATGCCCCCCCCCCCCCAAAAAAAAAGAAAATATTAGAAAGATTTATAAGGGCCCAAATGACGACGGAATGATTAATATTAAATATAAGACGGTTCAACCGGAAGCAAAATACACTTTGATACGGAAGACGACCGGACTTTGTAACGTGGTGGAGCAAAACTGAAGTGGACCTGGCCGGAGCACATAGTCGAAGAAGTGGTTATTGATGGTCGCTTCATGAGAGAAGGAATATCGACGCTGACTCAACGACGATGTAACTTGGAGAGCGAGGAAGGAGTGAACTTCAGAAAGCTCGGAGAACCGAAAAGAATGGAAGAAACTGGAGAGAATTTACGTCTACAGTTGGACAATAGGATGAAAAAAAAGTAAAATATGTGGACAAGGAATATTTTCGTTGCCTAATTAATGCTTTTTAGATGATTTCCATTAATTTTTAACGCGTCATATAATAAATATTTCTAAAATCGAAATATGAACCAATTTTTTATTTATTAAATGTTTACGTACCGTATAGACGACATTACGATCGAAACGGTTAAATAATTATAAGCGGCGTCGTGAATCGAATGAGTCGGACAGATAGAGTGATTGAGGGACGACGTGAAATTCGTAAATATTTGAAAAATCGATACGACGAACACGATTTGTTTTTTCTTACTTTAGTAGAGCTTTTTGGCAATTTTAATATTTTATGCAGATGGCGTGATTATTCTAGCCATCGGTAAGTGCTAAAAACAGTCATTAAAATGTTTCTAGGTTCATCGGCTTCATTATGTCAAGCGGTCGAACTTGTAGCGTATTATCCAGAAAATCGATCGCCACGTTGTTCGGGTGCATCTCTAGAAACGCGATGTTGAACACGAATTTTTCGACCGAATTGTACAATGATTTCTTGAAGTTTTATAATTTGATTTTAAGGGCAACAAATAATGGCGCGAACTGTCTGCTGAGAAATCAAACTAGTTCGGAAGAAAAATTAGCTGGCCAACGGTTTATAAATCCGATTAATATCTAAAATGTGACGAATAGCCGTTCGGTTGGGGTGGTGGATTAATCTGTTTAAATTGTGTCGACTTGTATAGCGGAGCGCGTTTTAACGAATGATATTGACCATATAGAATTGAAGCGGTTAAAGTACCTCGGTTTCAATTATTTTCGATTTTGGAGTTAATTAAACGCCTCGTTTTAGAAGTATCGAGGCTACTAAGCTGAAAGTTCAATTATTCGACTTGCTTCTTAATATATTCCCTGTAGAACAAACCGCCATCGAACCACGTGAGCGACTTATCCGTTTTCGTCAATACTTTCTTACACTTCTTTTCTAACTCTGAATAACTGTTGATATTTGTAGTTCTTCGCTGAATTTCTTCGTCACGATCCAATAACAAATTACGAGTATCTCAATTTTTTCCCGTCGACTAACGCATTTATTTTTCGACGCATTTGTTTTCTATTGTTTTTTTCTTCACAATATTGAAATGATTAATTTCTGTACCATTTTGGCCAAATTATTGCAGACTCGTCTGTTACTTGGTCGCGTGTGGATTTTTATAATTTGTACGGCGCATCCTCCGATATAATACGTATATATTATAGCACGACAGATTAATAGATGATGGACGAAGGAAAAACTGGCGACCATATATTGGAAAGACGAACAGATGACCAAATAGATGAGGCTCGGAACAGACAACTGTGAAAGAGAATTTGGGCGGCCTAGGCCAAATCTTGACGTCAAAAAGAAAAACAAGAAGATACGATTCTTTAATGGTGTCTGTTTCCATCAATATATATTTTATCGAGGTGGATTAAATTAATAACGTTGTAATTGATCCGGCTACTTAGTTAGAACGTATCGATGCGCTTTTTTGTGTTTGCGTTGGTGCCATCAGTTTTGTTTTTATTGACGTATGCTATTTCGGAAATAGTCTCGTTTTCCATCATTGACCTTGTATTTCCCGTATTAGCGGAAGTTGTCCCGGTATTTCCGTTCAAAATTAAGTAGTGTAAAGGTTAATCCGTCATACATTGCGCTAATTTCCGTACGAAATATCGATCAGTGTGTCGATTACATAGTTTTCGTTTAGTTTATTCTTTTTTTGACTCGACATAAAAATAATTTTTGCCGTCAGTCAGGATGTATATGTGGTACATGAACTTTTACTATTAAATTTTTATTTTCTAGTTGACGCGTAGTGTGTCGAAATATATTTATATATCTGCAGTTCATCTTTGTATCATTCGTTCGTGTCGTATCCCGTTCTATTACTATTATATTTTCTCGAACCAATATTTCGTTGGCTGCGAAGCATGCTGTGATCCGCGTTTATAAAATTAATCACATATTGCACCGAAGTCCGGTAAGTCTATATTCTAGCAAGTGGGGTTCATCGTCTGAATCTTTCCGCAATCGCAGCTTAGATTCTCTGTTAATGATCACTTCGAAATATTCTCTCTTGTTCGAGCATACACAGCTCGTATTTTGTTCAGTTTCATCCATATTATCCATTCTTGATTGAAGCCCGGTGCGGCGATTTCTTACGCAAATTGTATTTGAATACCCTTCTTTCTCCCCATCTGATAACGCGTTCGCGTTCTTTCGATACGCCTTCAGTATTTCTTTTGCGACCTTGAAGAAGCTGTTTCTCGACTTATTTGCTGCAACTTTCCCATACATTGGACGACGGGTGTCGTAGATTTGTTTAGTTTTTACGTCAGCCGCGACTTTTTTTTTAGAAGATATAAGTTGCCAACCCTCGACCTTTTTTGCGAGCGTCGAATGTGTGCCCATATGAGGTAGTTCCGCTGTCGAAATGCATCATTGCTGATGTTCGAAATGCCTCTGGTTTTGCTTCCTACGACGTTCCGATTAATTTTCTGATAATTGGTCTTTGTATAATAGACACGTCCGTATAAAATTTATAATTTTGTGTCAATATTGCCCTTGAAAAAAAAAAAGGTCACTCAAATCTATCGGACCCAGTTTATGTAAAATGTTAGCGGCTAATTTATTATTATCTACTCGTTGAAAAGAATCGTGTTACGTTAATTTAAAAGAAAAACTGGCAGCTCGTTGGACGTTAGCGTCTTCTTTATTCACACACACACACACACAGACACACACCGATAAGTATTTACTTTCAGAAAGTTATCGTTTGCTAAATGTGAATCAGTTTGCAATTTGTCGTACATCCGTGGCAATTTACTTCGTCGCATTTTCATTTGCCGTCGTTACAGTATCCCCGACTTTGCGACTTGGCTTTGCATCGACCAGTACATCGATCTTAATTCTAGTCAGGATTCAAGTTATTTCGTCAATTAGAAAATTGTTAAAGAATTACTTTCAGGCGAATTGTAGAGTAGGTTTTTGGCGCCGGTTCCCCGCTTTTTATTTATCGCGATAATAAACGGAATGTTATTTTATCGATCGAATTTAACAGTAAATAGATAATTTGGCTGATAGCCGAACGATTTTATCTCTCGAAACACATTTAATATCCCCGTCGGAATGAGAACCGTGTGCTATGAACAATATATGTATATAATCCCGAATATATAAATGTGTAGATGATATATATATATATATATATGTGTGTGTGTATATTTGCCTTAGTAGTAGTGAATCCGAGGTCGTTCACTATTACTAAATTTAAGTACATGGCTGAATAAATACAGTGAAATAAGCGAATGTTCGTGTACATTACAAAAATAAATTGTAAGAAAAAATGGCTAAAAATCAATTTCAGAAAATATGTTATTTTATATAATTAATTTATATACGTTTAAAAAAAATTTTACCATCGATATCGGACAATAGATTACGAAATAGAATTTTTAATTTCGATCAGGAAAAAAATCTTATTACAAAAACTAACGACAAACCTTGTTTTCTTAGCCATTTGGATAAACAGTAAGCCGGCCGATTCTTATCGGGCAAATAAAATTCTAACACTCTTACAGCGATCTCATTTCGTCGGTATGAGAAAGTCGTCAGACATTTGGAGACTTGTGATAAGCACTTCATCTAGTTGCTGTCAATCTGCATCCTTGTTTCTCGTGTCACTATTGAAATATCGCCTACAGCTTACCAACGAGTCGTTGGTCATTTTGTAAATAATGTTTTTTCACTTTACAATTTTTTGTAATAATATTGTATATCTAAATTAAGTATTTTTAAATATTTTTTTCCTTTTTTTTTTTTTTTTTTTATAAATTGTATATATATTTTTATATTTCATTTTTTTTTTTTTAAGTTCACTCGATAAAAAATAAAAGCTTAGAGATTTTCTTATGTAAAAAAAAATTAAATGCTTTTAAATAATTTTTATTTCGTATTTTTTAAAAACCGCTACATTTCACTATGATAATCCAGACGATCATATCAAGTTGATGTTTATCCTCTGTCAGGTTTTTACTTGTTTCGCCAGTTCGCAATTTTTCATTCTTTCTAAAATCGTATAAAATTACTTCCTAATCGATGTTACGATTACGTATATGTCCTATGTAGAACGTGCGCGTAATATGTTTTATGTTGCTCCTGTTTAATATACGCGAGGTGAATGGTGAATGGTTAATAATGTTACGATGACACGATGAACAGCGGTATATCAGAGGATGGATGGATTTAATCAAGACGATTTTGCCGTCGCTAGTGTAGAAAAGTAGAAATGTGTCGCAAATTAGCGGCCTCGAATTATTAAATAAATTACCCGGATCAGGATATACATACTAACAAATAACGATGCTCTATATCGGAGTGTAGTGGTTCTCCTCCTCATGCACAACATACACACGCAACATTTTTTTGTTCTCAACAAAGTAACATTAATCATATGAAAGTCGACAAAGTGTAATAAAAATACAAGAGAACCTTTTAGAATCGGAAAAACTAAAAAAATGATGTAGTTAGATTATCAATCGCGAGATAAAAAATTGAAATACATTAAACCGAAATATATTAAAAATTTATTTCCTCACGAATAAAAGTACAAAATTTGTACAATTAGAGAAGAAGAAAAATTTTTGAAATATTAAAACGGAAAAAACTCGATAAACTACTAGTAATAGTCGAGTATTCTTATTACTTCACACAAAACAATCCTCTGAAATGAAACGATCAATTGACGTATATATATATATATATATATATATATTAAAAGCTTCGGTATTGAAAAAATTCTACGTACATTAACATGGATCACTAATAACAATATAAGTTGGAGAGAGGTAATTAAACAATTTACACCCGGGGAAATGAACACGATAAAAGAATATAACACCGATAGAAACTCGAAGAAGGAAAACTAATGTCGGAGATAAGTCGTAGACCCGTTCGTTTGTTGGCCGATAGTGTGCGTACAGCACCCATGTGTTATGAACAACGCAAGGAGAAAAACCTGATATGACCCATAAAGTATGTATACTTCAAGGATTCTGATTGCAAAACGATTGCAACCGTAGTAGCGTTAGATCACCGTATAACGCTTGTACACGGTTTTCCGATGCCTTCTTCAGATTGCATCGAGCGTGCAACCATCAACTGTTGTAACTAGGCATTTCAAAGTAATTTTTAAAACGATTTTTTCCTAAAATATATTATACGAAAAATATAATTAAAATTCTGTTATTTCGTTTAATCTCCATAAACAAATTAGTACTTTCATTGTATTACACCATCAATTTTCACGCCATTCTAGATATTTCTGATGGTTGCGCTCGATGCGTACGATGAAGAATTATAACGACGAGACCATGATTAATGCAGAAATATCTAAAAGAAATTTCCCGCGGGCTTTTCCACACAATCGCTACTTTTCGCCTTTCATCGAACAAGAAAAATATCTCGTTCCTTATTATCGATAAACCTAGCGTTAAAAAAAAACATGGAAATTACTTTGTACGCAGTGCTGTCCCATTTACGGCATTTTCAGCGTGCGATCTTTCACGCGGACGTTTGGTGCATACGATCTTTTAATGGCGTTCGGAGTCTTTTTTTTAGTTTAATTTTCTTAATTTATTTTTAGGAGGTTTTTTATTTTCGCACAAGTTGTCCTCAATTGAAATTATCGCGGCGGCGGAACATTTTAATGAATTTGAAAAATGAAAAAAAAATTACTCGTCGAAAACTGGGCATAACCCGTTTTTCAAGGCTGTTGCCCGCTTTATAAACTCTTTCCAAGTTATGCCGCGGTTACTTGATCATCGTATTTCTTTTAGGCGTCCGACGTGTATTTCGTCCTTTGCACTCGAACGGAAATTTCGAATCGTTTTAATCGTGTTTACATACACGTATCTGATTTCATCATCGCCATCACGATCGCTTTCCCGTATAGGAAAGATCGCGTACATCCATCACCCCACTGGTATCCGTCGGTTTCTACCGTCCGTATAATGCTTAAAAACTTAGTTCGGGATTTGTCGTTATCAACTCCAGTAGCCTTTTTCCTCTCGTTGGTCTTCCCCGTTGTACGCTCCTCGTATCGCAAGGATGAAAATGTAACACTTTTCTCGTATCTCGTTTTCTCGGTTTTAATATCGTTTACTAAGTTTTCCCGAATTAGACCTTCTCGTTGGTTTGTATTTCTACACGTTAACAGATCTTCGATAGTGCACCGCATTTCGAAAACGAATAATTTCGTAAAAGAAAAAAAAGAATTAAATTTAAAAACGAAATACCCGCCAAAATAGACTTTGAAATTGTAACGAAAATTCAGAAAGTGCATGTCCGTGTATTTTATACATTGGGGCGTGTGCGTTTTTGATACGAGTATATGCATACCTACATAATGCATATATATATATATATATATATATATATATATATATATATATATATATATATATATATATATATATATATATATATATATATATATATGCATACATACATGCAGAAATCCAACTTTCCGTATCTATCTATCTATATATATACATACGGATAGAGAGATAAATAGATAGATAGGCAGATACTAGATAAGTTTATTGCTGTTTTCCATTTTCAAATACGAATTTTGTGCATAAATTCACGCATATTATTATACATATATGCATGTGCGTGTAAGTACATATGTATATGCACGTATATATATGCATATTGTTTTGGTGCAACCATATATATATATATATATATATATATATATATATATATATATATATATATATATGAAATTTATGTATGTGTGTGTGTTTAGCATATATTTATATATATGTTGTGAGGGAGAGTGAGTGTGAGTGTGTGGGTTTATGTTTTTTTCTTTCTAGATAACTCCGGGGAACAAACTCAGATTTAGATTTAAGTCGGAGTAAAATTAATTCTCACGAACTGTGCTCATATAAATTTTTCAATCTTATAAATTCAAAGAAAGGTAATTTATCCGGATCAGACGTCAGGTTTGAACATTCCGGCGTGTTTAAACCGTCACCGCTTCTAATCTGAAAAACGATACGCCTATTACTTAAGCCGTGGCTTCGTGGACTATACGCGGACGTGTGGTTGTCGACTTTTCTATATTACTTAGCTTAGCTTAGCTTAGAAATCCTCACCGATACACGGTTGTACTTGACGTTTCCTCTGTACTCTTTGTAAAACTAGATATATAACACGTACATATACATATGCTCATACATGTATATGAACATAAATTATATATATATATATATATCTATATATATATATATATATATATATATATATTATTCATGTTTATTTTTTCTAAATTCCAATTTTATTATTTTTTCTTTAGATTGAATGATTTTGTCTTCTTAAGATTCATATGGTATTAGCTTTCACAATCGAATAACACGCATATTTCTCACTATGCAATTATATCCGACTGTTGGTCTAGTTGTCGGTTTTCATTATAATCTTGCGGTTTAAAGTTTGAAATTTTTTCACCACGAAATGATTACGTTATCTAGTGGTTAAAATTCTAAGATCAATATATATATATATATATATATATAGATATATATATATAAAGGAGGCTCAAGCAAAGAAATAAGGAGAAGATCTGCGATGAGTCTAAATGCTATGAATAAGTTGCAACGTATCTGGCGGGATGGAAATATCAATTATTCTACAAAAATACAACTTGTCCGTTCCCTGGTGTTCTCCATCTTTACCTATGGTTCCGAAACATGGGTAATAAACTCCACGGATCAGCAATATATTGATGCATTTGAAATGAAATGCTGGCGCATAATGCTGGGTATAAAATGGCACGATAAACAAACGAACGTCTCGATCATTAAGCGTCTTAATATAGATAAACGATTGTCACAAGACATACGCGATAAAATGCACAAATTTTTCGGTCATATAATGCGTGCACGAGACTTAGACAGGACAGTCACACTAGGAAGAATGAACGGACATAGAAGAAAAGGTCGGCCAATGACCCGATGGACGAAACAAATATGCCGACGTGTTAAACTGTCAATACCAGATTTGGTACACTCGGCAGATGATCGACAACTGTGGAGGAATTTGATTGCTACATAATGGTCACGACGGTCAATTATGATCAATATACGACTGTAGAGAGATATATATATAGATATATTATAATCGACGGATGAAAAAGGAGAATTCTATCCGACATTACGTAATGGTATAAATAATAATCCTAAATTATCGGAATTTCCATCAGTTTTTAAGGTCGTCGAGATTAATTACTTTACAGACTTTTTCCTATTTTTAATTATTATCGTCTCTCTATATACGTACGTATTTCGTTCTAAGTTTGCCGCATCTTTATTTTCATCCTCACAGTCGTCGACATCCTCATAAAAATAGCCCAATGCAGTGATTGCAATGAAAATATTCGCAAATCACAGACACTACTGGTTTATATAATAGTATAGATTGTAAATACAAACAATCAGTTTTGTGTTAATCTCCCCGTTGATTTTCGCTACGTATGAATCGAACAATATATTATTTATAAAACTCTCATTTTTTTTTCATCAAATATTTAGACATTCCTGAAAACATAATGTTATTACTTAAACATTTTCTAAATAAAACGGTACACAAACTTTGTCGGGCTGTATGCGAATTAGTAAAGACTTATCGAAATGAACGAATTAATAAAACGTCAGAATCACCTAACTGGCAACGATGATTTTATAATCATTCGGTTCATCGACTTAGGCGACACACCGGTTCTGTATTCGAGTCGGCCTATAACGATCGTATACATCGGTAGTGGTAACTGCAAATCTGTAATAGTACATTCTGTTCGATTCATTCCATTTCAGTTGAGAAAACGATTTACGGTGTGTCAACGGTTGCAGCAAAAGTCATTCGACATTCTGGCCTTGAACACGGCTCCTCTACTCATCTTCCGATGGAATCGATTTTTCCCTTCTTGTATTTATTCTCATTCTCACGGGACATCGTTTAATAGTCATGAACAGGTTTATATGTGTATTCCTCCATTTCTCGACAACTTGTAATATTTCAAATGAAGAAAAGAAAAAGCTTATTATACTTTATGTGTACACGTAAGCACATTATGTATATATGTACATATATACATACATATATATATATATATATATATTGTTGTTTCCAATTCTGGAATTTACAAATAGTTTTTGCATAATGCGAATACATCCAGATTGGGCAAGATATGCGAATGGATGAAATCTGTCTCTGTAGTCCGGACTACAGCTGATCATCAAGGTCGAATTTGGAACTCGTATTTTACAACTAACCGTGCCAATACGTATTATCTGATTTGCGCTAAAGTTGGATTTCCATATATTCTGGTACTTATTTTATCTGACTAATTGAAATCAGTTATAAATTTCAACCACTAGGTCATGGTTTGCATGTTAGTGGTCAAACGTATTAGTAATATTATAAACAGTTTCTCATCATTTAAGTGTACCATGATTAATATTAATGTATCTCCGAATTATTATAATTATTGTTTCATTTATATTTTATTTTATATCTTGTAAACCCGCTATTACTACAGGCGCAACTTCTGTTTGATTTTTAAGCATTTTTTAAAAATAATATCGTCTAATAAGTGTCAATGTTCGTTATAGTTTCTACTGTACGATTTACACTCAAAAGGGATATATGCTCCATATTTTCATTACTTCCACAGGCACCAGATAATTCGGCACTTCTAATCTTAAAATTTATACACACATTCTTTACAGTCCCTCGTGACCGGTAATCGCACGATCGATAAAATATAATTTAAATAAGTCTAATGCTGGAATAAGATATTAAGTGAACCGACCTTCAGTCGAGTCATCCCGGCTATTTTTATCTGTATTTCCAATGTATCTTGCCTTAGAGATACTTTTTTAATAACTTCGACTGGTTTAACATCTACGTTGTTCTAAATTATCGTAAGACCATATTCAATCCTTAATCTAAGATATTCGAGTTTTCTCTCACTGGTAAATCCGACGGTATTATTTTACGTATGTACAACAGATAATAATGCGCATCGCTAGAAATCGTTTTATATCTCGATGGATATATCGGGGAGAAAATTCCCGGTTGATCTGTTAAAATATTCTCTTAATGGTTGTCTTTATAATGAAATTGTAGAACTGTATAATTAAATATTTTCAATCGTCGCTTTGTATAATAACCGTTCCTGCTTGTAACTTATAACCCACAATTTACGACCAAGTATAGACACGTATTATCGTAAACCTTTATAATGTTTTTTGTTTTGTCTATTCTAAGCGGGTTTTAAAATTTAAGCGTTTTTCGATGATTAATCATTTTATAAATCATTTTAAATTTGGTATTATTAATGCTTATATCCGGTAACGTATTCTTGAATTTTTTCCTTTTGATCTTAATACCCTTTATCTGACATTCATTTATCCGAGTCCCACCTTTGTGACAATTTTTGCAGAATTATCTGACACTGAATTTGTCGAACGAATTTTACTGCTCTACCGGGAACATTAAGGCTAAGAGTTATCATATATATATATATATATATATATATATATATATATATATATAAATGTTGATGTATTGGAGAGTAGTGATTTTATGAATTAACAAAACAGTAAATGCAAAAACCAAATTTGCGTGAAAATAACTTTATAGTTGAAAAGCTTTACATACAATAAATTTTATAGTGATTAACATTTTTTTATTTTGTTATGTTAATTATATATGTATATATATATATATGTGTGTGTGTGTATGTTTTTCCATCAGTTTAACTTAATTATTTTCAAAAATCCTCCGTAAAATTAATTATTTATTTTTCCTAAAGTATTGTAGTATATATATATATATATATATATATATATATATATATATATATATATATATATATATATATATATTTATATATATATTTATATATATATATTTATATATATTTTTATATATATATATATTTATATATATATATATATATATAATATTTTTGTGCGACACTAATAGTACAAATGTTCGTTATCATTATTTTTTCAACTTCGCATAACTGCATCTTATGGAATATTGGTCAGATTAATTGTATAACATTATAAAATGAATAAGAATAAAGTATAACTACTATTAATCAAACATAAAAAAAAAACTAAACAAAAAAAATTAATAAAAGTATAAAAACTCAGTCTTAAATAAACAAAAAAAAAATAATTACCCGCACGTAAAATAAAATCTTCGATTAATTATGATAATTATTATTCAACGACGACCAGAAACTTCTTACTAATTATAAGCAACGTTATTATATCAGTTTATCATTATTTGATTTTTATTCATATTCATATTATTATTATTATTATTATTATTATTATTATTGTTATTATTATTGTTATTATTATTATTATTATTATTATTACGAGTAACATCAATGTCCTAATTATCATTTAAAACGGACTCGACGAATGTTGAAAATCTAACCTTAGTTAATTAATTTCGATGAACGGGAATTATATTTAAAAAATCTTCTATTTCAATTCGAAATATATGTTTATTTCAATTTTTAAATCGTGAATTTTAATTGTTAATTCATTTATTAATTATTAGTTATACATATTTATAATTTCCAAATGGCCTTTTTATATTTATTCGAAGCGCTCACACGCATGTATGCGCATATATAAGTCTATTATAATGTATATATATATATATATATATATATATATATATATATATATATATTATACGTACTTATTTTACACACACATATGCATATATATATGTGTGTGTGTTTGTTTATAATAAATCAAAATGTATATAGACGAGTAATTATATTTTAAGAACGTCATATAACCATGAATAAGACGAAAATGAGTAGAATGTATAATAATAATTATAAAAACAGCGTCAATAATAATATTAAATATTATTTATTATAACTATGATTATTATTATTACTATTTTATTATTACTATTATTATTATTATTATTATTGCATTAATTTATTTATAATAAGAAGAACGATACTTAGTCTAATGGTCAACACAAAAAAATAATGGACCAGTTCAGACCAGTAAAAGGGATTGACCTTGTGTTGCGGTGTATATTGCTCTACCTTGATTAGTTAAGGGTTAAAAGTGAAATTACCAACCATTAATTATAATCATACAATACATTCTATTCAAGTACGCTAGCGTGGGTTGAATTGTTCACACCTTCTTTTAATAAACGAAATGAAAAGATGCATACACATTATACATATATATATATATATATATATATATATATATATATATATATATACATACGCATATCACGCTTGTGTGATGTGTTTACGAACTTTTGTATATATTGTGCTTTGAAAGAATCAATAGAGGTAATGTCACGAAGGATGAGGTCGCATATTAAGTGTGTACACTTAATCTTCTCCGGATGATAGACTAGATTCTTTCCAGTCTGGCTACGTATTAAGTTTCTCGCGTATGTGTCGAGTAGATTGAAAAAATTGAAATATGGAAGCGAGTATCAGTCGTTGTGATAACTTTAAAACGAAATTCCTAGTTTTCAGTTTTTCTTCTTAAAATTATATTATGTCCGGATATTTAAAATCCTGTTATCTTTATAATTTTTATTACTTTGATTTTAATTTTTTAACACCTGTAATTTATTCTATTA
The DNA here is from genome assembly GCA_032883995.1 of Coronaproctus castanopsis. Taxonomy (NCBI): domain Eukaryota; kingdom Metazoa; phylum Arthropoda; class Insecta; order Hemiptera; family Monophlebidae; genus Coronaproctus; species Coronaproctus castanopsis. The sequence continues at coordinate 292,640,614 of CM065052.1, forward strand.
TTATTATTATTATTGTTATATAATTTATTTAATACTCTTATAAATTTGCAGTACGTTTCTCATTTTGCGATTATGATTGGCTCTGTCTGTTGTTCGGATAGGTGAGGGATTCATGTTTATCGTTAAATTATTGTACTCGCGTGTTTCCAGAATTGCGAAATGAAATTTTCTCGCAATTTCTAATAGTTAAACCGATTTTAATCCTAGACTACGAACTAGTCGCGACAAATATTTCTATCGTACGAAAAATTTTTCAATAATAAAACTGTTAGCGTTAATATGTTTTTCTAGTTCATGTTTCAATGGCTTAATAGTGACAATGCTCTCGCTATATAGCTGACGGTTCTGTAAGACTTGTTTAACTCGATGTCGATAATTCTTCTGAAAAGTCTTTAATCCGTTTCGGAATCCGTTTAATAATTAATCATATCGATATTAATTATACCGACGTACGGTATATTTGGTAAAATTACACTTTTATAAAGTATTAATTCCCTTTCTGTATTTTATTCGATTGTTAATAATAATTTATTAAATACTCTTATAAATTTTCCGATTTCGGTTGTAAAATTTATTAAAGTGGTTATAAAATTTAACATTAATTTAAATACTTCTAAGTATTTAGTTTGTATGACGAATCGAATGTCTAAATCGTGTTGAGATAAATTTAACATTTTATTTTGTAAGTTTCTATCGCGTTGACTTCGAATCATTGATACTCAAGTTGAATGACAATGACCGTAACCAGTTATTTGTTATGCTTCGCGTTTTTCTAGTGGCATCTCACTCTTGTCTCCGATTACTATGGCTATATAATCGACGATAGTAAATATCTTTACGTTATAATCGTAAATTAGGTAGTAGACTAACGGTCCTAACACAGACCCTTGTATGATTCCCATTACTATTTCTTTTTGTTTAGAGTACATACCTAATTCGAGTAATAATGTCGATCTGTTATCAAAGTGTTGGTTTATAATATCGAGCATGCTGTAAATCTAATGTTAAATGTTGCAATAATGAAATAAGCTTATTTAGATCTAAGCTGTCGAATGCATTTGTAATGTTTAGCGTGATTAGGCAGGTAGGGTGACTTTGTTGTTCTTAAAGGTTTTAATAGTTTGCAATATGTTATAAGGTCATTTTAGTCGATCTACCCGACCGAATAGAACAATGGTTTTCTCAATAATTATATTTTTACTTTCTACAAGGAATTCTTTTAGTATGTACCGTTATAATCATAATTGGCGTCCAGCTATTGCATATATCGTATTATATAAATAAGTAGATACATAATACACACGCATATACATATATATACTATTATATATGTATGTATGTGTACATGTTTATATTATTGCTTGAAATAAATTAAAATAAAAAATTACGATCGTTCATAACCATAAGTAGGAATATAAGTGTATTAATGTTATAATAACCTTTATTTAACACAACTTATCGTACAAATTATACCCATTATTATTATTATTATTATTATTATTATTATTATTATTATTATTATTATTAATGTGAACCGGTTCAGTTACCCGTTATCAATTTTTTACAAAAAAAAAAAAAAGTTATACACATTATAGTATATGAAATAATTGAACAAAAGGGACTGGAGAAGGTAAATATATAAAGTAATATTTTGTATATATTATATTGATTTTTGCAAATTCTTAAAAGTACATTTAGAATTGTAGAACATTCCACGTCGACCGAGTGTCCCTTAGCATAAAAGTTGTTTTTTTTTTGTTTTTTTTTTATTATAGTGCCGTGTTTAACTGCCGAGGCTATTACGGCACTGGTGATTTAACAATTAGATGTAGTAACTTAGGTTGGAAGAGAAAAGATAACTGAGGGAATTGTTGAAGAACTGTTGGAGAGGAAAGCAGATAGAGTACGCGGACGGATATTGGGCCGTAAGGGAGGAGTGTAGGGCGATACAGTAAAATATGGCAGATAAGGGGTTTTGGGAGTAAACAAAGGTGCAAAAAGGCGGGAGTTGGTACGTTGGAGAAGATGGTCATGAGAGAGTGACATGGACCAAGGTGGAGACTGCTGAGTGCTATGTAGTTTGAACGGGTTAAATTGGCAGGTGGTTCGCAGAAGCCTACATTGGATTTGATGGCAAGAAGGAAGTTATGGTGGTATGAACTCCACTAATATACCGTATAGAAGATATTATGATTAAAAAAAAAAAAAAACTTTAAAAACAATATGCTATCTTTATTCATACTTTTATCGGTATTATAATATTATCTACATGTTGTCATACTAGGCACACACCATTTTATGTAGAGATCTTTAATTTACAACAAATTTTCCCAAATCATCATCGATTTTCTCTTCTTCTATTCATGTGCACACACACACACATATATATATATATATATATATAACAACGACAATAATAAAACAACGGTATATTTTCATAGTAAAAATTTACAAAATAATACAGATAACGATTACTGTGTACCGGTAGAAAGCAAAAAAATACCTTACCAACAGCGAACTATTATAATAATATGCCATCTCGTTATTTTATATTAAATAATGAAAATTAACAGGAAAAAAAATACCAGTAAAACCTGTAAGTATACACTTAAAGTAATTTAATTATAATTTACTATATATACGATGATTAAGCGATTTTAATAAAGAGATAAATTAAAAATATATAGTTACTGAAAAATTAATTAATCAGTAATTTATAGTAGGTTGTGTTTTAGACGTCTTATATTTCGTATACATAGTTTTTAGTCGCTTGGAATCGTAATATAGGCCTAATGTGCGGATTAGTGTGTGATGAACACCGAGTGAAGAATTTAGCGGATAGTTTTAATATATAATCCTTAAGATAGGGTAGATTAGTAGTTTCGTGCATAAATGAGATTCGTATTTTGACTTATTTAATACGCATCGGAGGCACCTGTTTTGTATAGTTTGTAGTTGTTTATATGCCAAATTTGAGATAGAACACCATACTGCGCACGCGTAAGTTATTACCGGGCGTATTAGAGTTTTATAAATAATCATTTTATTATGAAAATTCAGGAAGGATTTAAAGATGGGATAGATGGCTGAAATTGCTTTATTCGCTTTAATATTAATATGAGATAAGTGCCGATTAAAATTTAGGCGGCGATCGAGAAAGATACCAAGATAATTTCATTAGTCCAGTTAAATGGATTTATTCTCTACGAGAATTCTGTTATTGAATGACTACGACTGGAAAAGATTTACTTTTAGTTTTGCCTGGATTAATATTAATTTGCCAGCTCTTAAAATGGCGTATCGTGCGGTTTTAATCTTTTTGAAGTTTATTACTAATTGCATTGGGCCTGAATGACATACAGAATTTATATATATATGTGTGTGTGTACGTGTATATTTGACTAAACTAATGAAATGATGAAACTGTAATCACTGTTATTATATGTTCTACGCAAACACACACATTTATCTATATTTGCGCAGCATAATTTTTTTTTATTGTCAAATAAAAGCAGCTTTTCGATTTTATGCCTATCTGGAAGTTTTAATATTCACACTAATAATCAATAAATATTGAAAAAATCAAATAAAATTTATATCCTTTTATGTACATATGTATGTAGTGTATACGTATACATATACATATATATATATATATATAATCATCATAATCATCAAAGGAGGCCTAGATAGATCCATACCATATATCAATCGCTTCCACACAAGCCTGTCGCAAGTTTTCTTCTCTACCACCGGATAAATCGGTATTTCACTTTCTTTTAGCGCTATGACAATGAGTGTTGTTCGTGGTCTTTCACGTGGCTTTTTACCCATTATCTAGTCTTATCTAGTCTTCGATAACATCCTTCACGATATTTATATATATATATATATGTATATAATATTTTTGAACACTTAAATCCTTTATAACGACAATAATAAAAATAATGACAATAATTGAATAAAACGCAATTTGTATGTTATAAATTTTAAACGACGACTATTCAAATTTTCTAAATTATCGTACGCTGAATAATTTTTTTCCGTTGATGGTAAAATGTTATTCATCATGCCCAAAAAGATTCTCATCATAAATTATTAATATCCTTCTTTCGAGTAAAAGTGTAGAAAATTTAAAAAAAATATATATATAGTGTAAGTTTATAGCATCCACTATTAATTTATGCAATAACATTTTCATAATTATTATTAGCGTGGTTATCAACGTTTAATTTATATATATATATATATATATATATATATATATATATATATATATATATATATATATATATATATATATATATATATATATAGAGAGAGAGAGAGAGAGAGAGAGAGAAAAATTAGTTGTATCGTTATATTTCAATGTGTTCGATTTGAGTAAAGTCAAGTTATACAAATAAGAAAAAATTAACTGATAAATACTGGCGTTCAGGTATAAATAGAAAAATTAGTATCGCGCGTTATCTAGTTTAACATAAGCTCGGAAAGCGTATATTTCATTTGTGATATAATATATTCCTTTCATACGGTCATGTATATTATATATATATATATATATATATATATATATATATATATATATATATATATATATATATATATACGAGAACATGCAGAGGAAAGAGCCACGTTGTTCCACTTTCGATATTCTCCTGGCAAGTCACGAAAATTTTAACGACGTTGATATAGTAGAACATTCGTTTGGCGGATTGGAAGGGAATTACCGTTTTTGGATCTAGTTCAGTTCGATAGGAATTCTGACTTTATTCGTGTCCACCAACAATAATAATAATCGAGTCTTGTCCTAATTCGGACGTTAGTCATTATTCCATCTATATAGCATCGATCCTTATTTATCGGACTCGTTGGATAATACAGTTCCATTCATGCATTCATTAATATATATATATATATATATATATATATATATATATATATATATATATATCCTTTTATTTATTATATATATATATAAAACTTTTATTATATATGTACATTATTATAATTAATAATATCTTAAACTTTCCATTTCGCCTAATACAACTATTCAATTTTTGCGCGTCATCTATAGAACAGAACGAATGTAATATAATCGTTTTACAAGTGAAGTAAAAACCGAAAATATTTTATCAAAACCGAAAATATTTTATTAAAAATATTATTATCGTCATTATTGCTACATGTTCAAGAAAAATGTATCCGCCATTATTAATAATATCACTTATAAATGTATCAACCTTTTCATCATCTCTTGAAAGTTTTAATTCGGTGCCTATAGTAATTGGCGGTGATTTCAATGCACTAAGCGTATTGTGGGGTTGTAATGTTGACAGCTATATTACAAATTATTTCCGATTCCAACTTTTGTTATCGAACGATTGTTCCCCAACTAGAATTCCTCATTCATCACGTACCATGAATCCAGTTGATTTAACCTTGGTGTCTTCGAACATCTATCTTGACTGCTCTTGGCCAGTATCTTCAGCTCTCTGGGAATTGGTAATCTTTTCATTTGAATTTAAGTTAATAATAATACTTCGAACTCATCTACATATTGCGGAAACCGAAATTATAATTTAAAAAAACGATGGATATTTTCTGATGGTGACTGGAATAAATTTAGGCACTTTATGGAACGAGAGATAACCAAATTTCCTGTAAAAATTAGCCCTGTAGATAAATATAACTTATTTCTTGGTACTACCACCTTAGACCATTCACTCACTAAATCATTTCCTTACCTAGGAAATAAAACCCTTCCTCCTTGGTGGAACAATGAATGTCAAATTAGAGAACGCAATATGTTAAGAGTGTTCCGTTCTAGTAGTTCCGGCATTCATATCTTGAGTACAGATGGGTTAGCGCAGAAACTCGTAGACTACTGAAAAAACTAAAAGAGATTCCTAGAGGAAATTTTGTTTAACAGTTAATTGCAACATCCCTCTTTTTTTTTTAAATTTGGTCTTTAGTTAAACGGTTCGCATTTTAAAATCATCAACCTTTACCGTTAAAAGACGACTCCTGGTTTGATCAATTCACAAACTTTATTACTCCTGCCAACGCCCCTTCTTTTTTTGAAACGAATGGTATGTTATTCAGAAATAATGATGAACATCCCCATGTCTTATCCCAGTCTATATCAGTAGATAAACTTTTCCTACTCTTAAAAAATAAAGGTAAGGATTCCGCTCCAGGTTTAGATGGCATTAGATAGTCGGTGTTAACACATTTAGGACTAAATGTAAAAAATACTATGGTATGTATATTTATTGAATTGTTATCCAGCTCTTTAATTCCAACAGGTTGGTCAGAATTTTTAATTCTACCTACTTTAAAACAAGGAAAATTTCGATGGGAAGCTTCATCCTATATCACTAGCATCTTACCTTAGAAAGTCATTTTGAAATGTTAATTAATAGCAGACTACTGTGGTGGATTGAAAATCAACGAATTCTCCTTCATGGGATGTTTGGTTTCAGATCTGAGCTTGGAACTTTAGACTGTGTTGCCCAATTAGTTAATTACATTTATCTGTCATTCTTGAATAAACCTTTTTAGATATTAAAGGTGCATTTGATAACGTTCATATCGCAACATTATACCAACAATTAGCAACTGTAGGCATATCGATGGTATTAAGGAATTATATTTGTAACCTGCTTCTTAACAGAAAGTTACAATTTCTTAACCCGGTTACTAAGGAAGTAATCGTTAGAGTTACATCTACTGGCGTACCCCAAGATTCTGTTTTAAGTCCAGTTTTATTTAATATTTATGTTCACTCTATCTTTAATGTACAACGTCCACCTGATTCTAGGATCTTATCGTACGCCGATGATCATAGAATTATAACTGATAGTATTTCAATGAATAACCAAATTATAATTATGTGTGATCAATTCCTTCATAATATAAGATTGGATATATCACCTTCTAAATCTCCTGTCATTATTTTCACATTGAGACCATACAACTTGAGACATACTGATATTCTAATAAAGGATCAGACGACTCCAATTTCCTCTTGTGTAAAATACCTGGGCGTAACTGTAGATTCCCGTCTTACTTGGTGTCATTATCTCAAAAACCTTAAAGATCAGCTCTTGAAATTTTTGAATACGTTGCAAATACAACTTCATGCTCGGACCCTTCTATTCTTACTCTATTATACAAATCATTAATTCTCTCTAGACTTTATTATGGCTCAATGTTCTACAATTCAGCTTGTACTTCGAATTTCAGAATCCTAGATACTCCGCAAAATGTCATCCTGACACTTATTACAGGTAATTTTTTGTCCTCGTCGATAGTCAGTCTTCAAACAGAAACTAAAATCGCTCCCTTACATTTCAGAAGAAACGTGCTTGCTGACAGATTTATATTAAAATACTGTAATTGCAATAACCCATACCTCTTAAATATTATTTTTTATATCAGCAACAATTGGAGATTCGTTCAAAATGCCGCTATTAGCAACAAGAATTTCCCACTATTACAAGTACCATCCAACTCTCATTCCTGCTTATTCTTCCGCATACTTTTCATTACCATATAGTAACAACCTAGTAAATTTACATGTCAATGTATCTCTATTCTCTGATTATCAACATATATATATATATATATGTTCCCCTTCCTCGAGATACATGGTTTAACAATAAACTTCACCCAACATTTCCTAATTATCAAAAAAACTTTACCGACGTTTCCAAATCTAATACAAATTCTGGTTCAGGCTGCCTTTGTCATTGACAATGTAACAGTCTAAAAATTCAAACTCCCTTCGGACGCTTTCGTTTTCACAGCAGAGTTAATGGCTATTGACAAAGCTTGTGAATACATACTTAATGCGCTGGAAAGTACGTTGTGTGTAGTGATAGTCTTAGTTCGCTTCTAGCTATACAAAACTGTCCATTCAGTTTGATTCCCAACCCTAGAGACATAAGAATTATATAACTTGATGGTGTTTTAGAATTTTGTTAGATTCCTAGTTATTCCGGATTTAAACTCAATGAAGCGGCGGATGGTGCTGCTAAACAGGCTTCCTTGTCAGGTTTCCCACTCCCATTTATTCCATCATTAGATCTACACTTTAAAATTCAGTCAATCTATCACAATTCTTGGTATGAATATTGGAGATCCTCAAGTAAAGATAAATATTTTAGAATTGTTCAGTCGCATCTTCCGGTATTTCCATGGTACGCTCGTATCCTAATATCTATCCCCTCATCAACTACGCAGATTTGTTACCATAATATGTAGGTTACGAATGGGTCATTCCCGTATAGTGTGTTACATTTTTCACATGGAGATAATCAGGGACCATCGTCATATTTCCATAAATTTCCTGTAAGATATAAATCAACTTCTCCTTAATTGTTCACAATTTAATTATAATAGACACATATTTTTTTTAAGAAACTGATATCTTTCGCTGTCTTCCTCCATATTACATACATTATCTATTAAGCTGCGACTAGAAAGTATTATTTCTAATTTTTATTTTTATTTTAAGGCGCAAAATTTTTATTTAAAATTATAATTTAGTATGTAATCCTTAAATTTGAATCCAATATCCACAAAGTTTTAACTTGACCTAGGCCAAATATATATATATATATTTATATAATATTTTGTTATTATTTACGAACTTGGTATTTGATAAAGTTAAGATGAAATTTTACATTATATTAGTTTTAGGCGTTCGTATTTTATATTGTTATTTCGAAAATATTGTTCGGACGCAGATTTGTCAATCGAAAATATGAAATAATTGAATTATTTTTTATAGGATAACTAAAACAATGTTAAAATTGCCACTTACCGGTTTTTAAAATAGTACTTCACAAAATTTAATTCCGTTTAATTGTTCCGTCTAGTTTTTCTATTTTGTAAGCCTATCCAATGAAGTTATGCGATTTGATAATTTATATGTATATATATATATATTTATTTATTTATTTATTTGTTAATTTTTTATATGATTTAATAATTTATATATATATGCGGTGTGTGCGCTTGCACGCGCGTGTGTATATGTAGATACGTCGTCGTACTGTTCATTACCGAACATCCTGACTAGCCTATTATGCGTTATTTTTACGTACAAGAAATGGGCTGCTGTTCGAGGCACTAATTATGTCCAATTAGGTGTTCGCGTATATATGGAGCGGAGCTTTCACTACCTTCTCCGTGATACTTGAAAGTTAAAGCTTAATAAACTTTATGCCGCGAGCTGAGGCTTAACCGTCGGTTATAATTTAGCATGCAGCGTATATGTGTATATATGTACATGTATATATATAAGTATAATTATATCATCATCATCATCATCATCAGTATTTAAGAGCATGGTCTTGTCTCTTATAGTTGTTGCTAGTCAATCCTGTTCTTCTATACCTTCCTGTTGTCTTCTATGTCCTTCATCTCTTTATATACATCCGTGTTAGCCTAAAAGTCTTCCTATTTTTTTCTTCTTTCCAATTTTCCTTCAATTACGACTGTCATGAACGGATTATGCTGCAGTATCTATCCTAGAAGCTTTTCTGGTTGAAGTGAAATTTCTATTGGCGCGTTGTATATGGGGAGTTAACGGAGGGAAATAGCAGATGGATATATATTATATATACATATATACGTGTGTGTATATATATATATATATATACCTCGTTCGCATGTACCGCGTTGTGGACACCCGTCTGCAAATCATATTTTGAAGCGTTATGCGCGTCGACTTACACACATCGTTAGGCTTATTCTTTTATATATATATATGTGTGTGTGTGGGTGTTTGTTTATATATATATATATACATACGCATAAAAATTTAAAAAAGGTCACTATCTGAAATGTCTAAGTTTCACTTCTTGCCTTTTTTTCTGTATTATATTGTTTCCCCATTAGTTTCCCCTATTCATTTATCATTTCCATATATACGTATATAATTTTCAAAATGTCCGGAATTTTACCCAGCGTTTTTATTTATGTTATATTACATCTTAGTTAATATTGAATCGTTCGATTCACGTCAAAACGCATAAAGCAACGAAGGATTTTATTACGAATTATTTAAATCGTTTTCCCTCAATTGATAATAATTCTATTACTAGAAAAAGTTATTAATAATGGCTGGCGGGTAGTAAAATTTTATATGTGCACCTAATTTTCAGGGTTGTTCAACTCGTTTGTCTACCATTTTCATATATTAAACGCGCATAAGTTAATTCGAATAATATATATATATATATATATATATATATATATATATATATATATATATATATATATATATATATATATATATATATACTTTGGATTCGCGTTAAACGAGCAAACATGAATATATACATACGTACATTTATGAATATACATATACGTGTATGTGTATGGCTATGTGGATTTGTGCGTATTATTATCAATTATTTATGGTATACGCTTGTCTTACCGGTTGTTCTAAACGACAACAATCTCTTTGTACACGTAGTCTTCTGACATCGACTATGTGTATACATTGTGTATTTAAATAATATAAAATCCGCGTTTACACACGAACGTATAAAATGTGTGCATGTTCGTCATCTTGTAAAATGGCTTTCCTGTTTTGTTCTGAGAATGAAATTATTTATAATTAAGGTATCGTAATTAGGTTTTTTCTGGATTATAAACCATCTTCAACGATATAACCCGGTGAATTTATATATTTTATATATATATAATATATATTGTACCAGGTATAGCGCACTAATTACATGTTTTTATGTACGTATGCGCGCATGTATTGAACCAGAACATGGTCGTTCGAAAAGCGAAAATAAAAATAATTCGTCACAGTTGACAGTAGTCAAAGTCTGTCATCCGGTTACGTCAATGTAATTCTTTCACAGTGGTCAAGTTCTTATTTCCGTTTTGTCTGAAGTTACATCTTTTTATACTCCAGATCATGTAAAGTCTGAAGCAGTAGATGGTAGGTTGTTTTAAATTGACGGCAAGCAAAAAAATATAATACTATTAAATGCACACACACACACACATACATATATATATATATATATATATATATATATATATAAAGCGGGAAATTGTAATACAGTTCGGTCATTATTTCTTTTCGTTTGGAATGAAGATAATTTTTACCATTTTTTCCGCTACGTAATTTGTGTAGTATTCAACCTACACAGACGCGGGATTCATCATTGGCGCATGTTTTAACTGTCCACGGTGTATTATGCTAGAGTTTTGGCGAGGGGTGTTATTTATACTGATGATGTCCTCTCTTGGCGGCCAAGGTTTGTAGCTGGATTAAAATTATAAACCACCGTGAAAATGCACTGGCGGAATATCCCCTCGAATTGCTTTGTTCGATATTTCTTACGGATAAAGAAATACGATTAGAATTACTCGACGAACCGCGACAGTCCGAATTTTCGATTATGTTTCAGCTCTCGAGATGGATCGATGAAGCTGTTTCGAATTACCCATCTACGGATGTTCATCGTATCGGGTGGATTTATATCCGCCTGGAATTTAATTCCATTTTCCTCTCTCTTCGTATTTATATTAGAATGGCGCGCGATCTTTACCGAAAATTAAATTACGATCGCTAATTATAAGAAACATAAATGTTACCTAAAAGAACATACTCGAGAGATCATCCCTCTCTGTCCAATGATTAAAGTCGGCCGATACTGTCTAACAGTTACCGGACATGATCTGTTACTCAGATGTCGAACATTGTCTATATGTCGCTGAAGTTTCTTCTGGCCGGCAGTTGCAAAGTATCTTTTTCTGGATTATCTCGATGAATATCCTCCATATTCTTCGATATGCATTACATCCCGAAGGTTGATATAACTTTGCCGTGATGTTTTCTTTTTAAATTATTTCTGGGGTGAATTTTAAGTTAAGATCGATCTTTAAAAAAACAATTACTTCGAATACGATTATTCTTAACGCTTCTACTTAGAAAAACATTACGCGCAACGAATTACAATTGCCATTTCTCGACAAATTATATGATTTTCCTCGCTAGAAAGTTTATTAAACCGTACCCACTCGTCAATATAATTTAATGTAAGGTATCAACAACCTTATTTTATACACGAAGGAAAACTCTTAATGCTTAAACAGTTTACTTCTTGTCTTAGATAAGTATTACAATAATAATAAATTTATGTATATTATAGCTAAGAATAATTCCCTAAATATAGAAAACAGACTAAGTAACACATCTTTCGTACCAATTTTTTTTTTTTTTTACGTACAATTCATTACTTATGGCCTATTTAAAGGTTACTTATATAAATATAAAATTTCATACTCTGAAATTTTGCATGACGTGTAACAGTACTGACACTGTTAAACATATACTTAGCAGCTGTAATAATAGTAACACTGATTTCAGCGATATTAGCACTGATCAACTGGTAACCAAACTAACCAAACTATTTATAATTTTTCGCGATTGCTGGACTAAATCACCGTAAAAAAACATATTTAAATATAATTGCACCTTGTTTTAACTTTTTTTTTTTTTTTTTGGCACTGCTGAGGAGCAATCACAACCCACTAACGTGTTGATAAATAGTTATTATATATTGATGTTACAATTGGTTAGGAATTTGTAAAGAAGGAGGAAAACACGGGAGTCATTAGAAAAAATTAAGGAAGTGAAAAAGAAAGGAGGACGATAACCGATGGATATTAAGGAATTCAGGAGTGCGAGTTGGTCAGGTGTGTGAAAACTGCAATTGAAAAGGATGTGGTTTTCATCGGCGATAATTTGTGAATCGACTGGATGGAAACAATATGGGGAACTGGAAATCCTAATATAGGGATGGAAGAACTAACTAGCCACGATGACCACTCGTAGGATATATCCATGTTGGCAAGAGATATCAGGTCTGTGGTGGAAATTGCCGGCACCAGAGAGCCGAAGAAAATGGCTTCCTTGGCCAGAGTGTCGGCAACCTCATTGCCATGAATTCCGGAATGACCGGGAATCCAGACGTATGATATTAAGATGCCGCGGCTGAATAGTAAATAAGTCAATCGTCGCACTGCCGAGGGAAGATAATTGGAATTAGGTTGAAAGGAGGAATGCTTCAATGCGAGGAGAAAACTTAGGGAGTCGGATAAGATTAAGTATAGGGAGGAGGAATGGTGATCTAAACTTGATAAGAATTGCAGAGTTTAACTTATAAATTAATTATATAATCTCAACTAGTTTAAATTTATGTATACAAATTGTTATTATAATATCTCTGAATTCCATAATCTTAATCGGACGGGTTCTCTGAACAAACTGTTATTTTTACGGTATTTGTATTTCACTTACACGATATATTTACCACATCATTTTTACGAATGGGGGGGGGGGTCAAACAAAAATATATAATATATATAATTTTCGTAGGTATACCTCATACTAATGATGTAACGTAATAAGGGCTCGTGTCGACGTCGTTTATAATTTTTCGGATCAATTTTCAAATTTGGCTAGGTGACAAAAGATTAAAAAATGTTTACCCTCCCGTATATGACGACTATGTTCGACAGTAATGTTTTGCGAATTTTGGCACTGTATCGAATTCAACTGCGCACATCCTAGTTTTACCTGTTACGACAAAACCTAGACGGAAACTGCGTAACAAAATCCGACTACGGCATTTCGTACATCTTTCGAATGTTCAAACATCGTTCAATTTCCAGCTAATTTATTATTACGACCTGGGCAGATATTAATTTAAAGGTAGAATTTTGTATCAGTGACAACTGACGCCTGCATAATCTACCAGTATTTCCTCAATACGCGTAATTCGGCAAATAACTCGGCAAATAACTCGGCAAATAATTCGGCAAATAATTCGGCAAATAATTTGGCAAATAATTCGGCAAATAATTCGGCAAATAATTTGGCAAATAATTCAGCAAATAATTCGGCAAATAATTCGGCAAGTAATTTGGCAAGTAGTTCGACTGTGATGGATGTAATGTAGGATAAAAAAAAAACCGACTGAAATGTTTATTAATAAATAATAAAAATCGAATAAAATTTTATTGCCCCTCCGATGGTACGGTCATATCATGAGGAAAGATGACAGAAGCCCAGTAAAGACGTTAATGGAGTACGACCCCAGAAGAAAGCAGCCACAAGGTCGACCAACGACATGATGGAAGTTGGTGCCAATATAGAAGACGTCAAGGATCGCAAGAAATGGAGAAAGTGTTATCAAGCGGACCCCTTAACAGGAAGGCGCTAGGAAAGAAGTTTAATTTCGATATGTGAAACTAATTAAAAGAGATATTAGAATAAGAAAAAAAAATGCGCGAATTTAATATTAATAAGCCTTATACATAATACGGGTGCGTTTAGAAAAACACAATTTAATAATACAACGAAGTGAACGTAAACTATTAATCTTGTGTAAATTGAAAAATTGATAATAAATTAAATAACTTATATAATGGAACACGCAGTAAAAATCGTCTATAAATAAATTCATGATAAATTAGCAATTTATAACGATTAAACGCAAAACGAATGCCGTGTTTTATTATTATTATTATTATTATTAATATTAATATTATTGATTATTATACGTAATCTTCACAGCCATGCTGGATTGAGTTTATAATACGGCTTTTAATTAAGCATTACGAACTTGCTTCAGCTTGATGGTTAAAGAAGGTTCTCGTATTGGAATTCAATAATACCGATTTTTGAACTCGTTCCATCGTATATGGTGATCAGTTTCTTCATGCTATTAGCTAAACTGCTCGATATTATTCCATTGTTATTACTAATGGGCTACAATCTTTACAACATCGAGTTTCATCATTCGTTTCATTTGCTCTGTAAGTTTTTCATATTTTTTTTATTTTTTCTGCGTACACTTTATCAATATTTAGACTATCTGATGATACGGCTATATCTATTAACATTAAAACGATATCTGTTATGTTCTATCGTTTTATCAGTCAATATTGTCCCAGTGTAATTTATACTGTTCGTGTTCTAAGATTTTTTTGGCGTATATTTCTAATATGGCGGTTTATCTTTAATTAATCCATATTTTATTCCTATTTCTCGATGTACGATAGCCGCCACATCATCGTGTCTTTTAACATAAAATCTCGATATTAATCGTTCACACCCACTTAAAATGTGTTTAATCATTTCACTCGCTTCGCCACATTTTCGACATTTATCGGAGATATTTGATTCCTTAATGATATATTTCCTACAATTTCTGGTTGTTATCGCCTGATCCTGAATCACCACCAAAAATCCTTCTGTTTCCGCGAGTAATTCTCCACGTATCAGCCATTTATTTGATAGATAAGAATCCACGTACTTTCCATATAGTGCTTTAACTCTCTATGTTTCTTTTAAGTGTCTAGTCTATTGCAACTTTAGTTAAATAAAGACAGTTGACCACTGAAATATGTAACTCCTAATTGACGCCAACCTGTCATCCAAGTTTCAATTTTTCTTAAAGAGCGCTGCTGTAGAATTTTGTGTACTAAATTTTGCTCTCTGGCTACACAGCTAAAGTATCGTCGCAAACGTGACAGTGAGATCTGTAATATTAAATCTATTATTCGGATTAAAAATGAAACTAAATCAAAAGTATAATTAGGTTTTTTTTTTAGCTAATAATTAAGTCAGCGTGTAACCGCTAGATAGCGTTATGAAATTAATTTTCAAAGGCATTTTCTTTTCTCCTTTTTTTTTTAATGCCTTTTAACACTTTCAGTCACGATGTACAACACCGTACGATACGTAAAAGTTTAATACTAACGATCGCGTTTCATTCTCTAGTTTAAATTTTAAAAAATATTTAATTAAATACATCGAAAATTACTAATGTACAATAAACACCCGGATTAAATGTTTATAATTTTGCGTCGAAATTTTATAATGCTCGAAGTTAATTTCCGTTTAATATCTGTCATTCTTCTTATTATTATTGTTATTACTTTAATAGTCTATGGACCGGGTGTGAGATTTAATTTTTGAGATATTTTCGAAGATGAGATTAAAACGATTTTTCAAAAAAGTTTCGTTAGGAAGTACTTAAAAAAATCAGACGACGTTTTAATAAGCCTAGTATAAAAGTGACCGATTTATCGTATTCAGCTCAAGGCGTTTCAACATGGCGTATAACCTAAGAAGAATGTTCGGAAATGTTTATTAAATAAAAAAAAATTTAATTTCGCGAATTAATTATTTTGTACGATTATTTTAAATTACGAATTTAAACGTCGTGCACAGGTTTTGGTTCGCAGTTATTCGTATTCGTTAGCGAGATGTCGTAATACGATTTTTCAATTAAAAGTAGGACAACGCGAAAACTTTCAACAGCCTTAAAATTCGTTCGTTTGTCTATATATATTGTTCCTACTTGTACACACACACACACACATATATATATATATACGTCCTTACAATTAGCTTCGAAGCTATCGACGATATCACGCTGCAGTAGATATTTCTCGCGTGCGGTGTCCAAAGATACTTATCTTTGGGATAACGAAAGCAAATATATTTATTACGTTTGAGAATTTATATGTATATATATATATATATATATATATATATATATATATATATATATGTATTATGTAAAATATGTATACCTCGGCCGAAGACAATAGATTTATACAATTAGCCGGAGGAAGTGGTAGATCTCGTGCGAATAAAAACACATCGTAATATGTTTTTAATTTGTTTAGAATACTTTCATTCGTATTTAATGAATGTTTTGTTATCGTTATTACCGTTGTGATTTTTTTCTATTGTGCATTGAACTGACAATTTAACAGCTATGTCTAAGGCTGTTTCTATATTATACATACATATACATATATATATATATATATATATATATATATATATATATATATATATGTATATAACGAAAGCTATACAGCTACTAGCAACTTCATATATTTAACATTTTAATTATGCTCATGCACGAACTATTATAAAAGTAAGCCTAAGCACATCTGCTAACGACTTCAAGTACACGCGGATTTGTAAAATCTTTATTCTAATTTTAAATTTACGTATCTACCTACATTATATATATATATATATATATGTGTGTGTGTATGTGTGTGTGTGAGGAAGACAAGTTACCAAATCTGTAAACTTAGTTGATGTGTGTGTGTGTGTGTGTGTGTGCATATTACTGCTAATTTTTCTTTTCATCTATTACAATATCGTTCGTTTGTCGGTTAATACGAATTGATTACTGACCGGGTTTTTTTGAAATTTTAGAATTAATAATTAATAATTAATAACTAATAAAATTTTTCAACTCCAGACAGGCCTGCTTTATTTAAATATTTTTGAACTTGGCATTTAAAAACGTAGACTCTTTTCGCCATCGGAAATCGAATCCTGATAATGGTGATAGTACCCCCAATGCCAAGAATGCCATGGCATAGGGCGACAAATTTTGGGAGGGCGGCATGTAGGACCAAAAATAAATTTTGTTAACAAAAAAAATTAATTTTTTTAGTTTTAAATCAGATATATTTATCACCAAAAATACAAGTAATTATTTTATAGTACAATTTTTCTTGACTTTCTTAAGGCGAATTCTTCGATCAAATTTTCAAAATTTATTCGTCGATTCAAATCATTTTCGATGCATAACAATGCTAAAGCATTTAGTCTTTCATGACTTGTCGTAGAACGTAGATAATTTTTCACGCGTCGCAACACGGAAAAAGAACGTTCACCCGAGCAATTCGATACCATCAAACTCAAAAAAATAGTCAATGCTATCTGGACATTAGGATAAACAATACATATTTGAGTAACAAAATTTTGGAAAATCGATGGCCTTACATGGGGCGGCACCACTTGTGTGGCGTAGGGGCGACAAAAGTTGAAATACGCCCCTGGTGATAGTGATGATATTTGTCAAAACGTCGTAAAATTAATATCGTTTAATTTTAAAATACGATTAATTGAAATTAATTTTTTATCGAAAATTGTCGAGTTAATATGTTAAAATTAATTTCGCGTTTTGTTTGTTACGTTACAGGGAAAATGAAATACCTGTTACCGATTATAACCTGGTTATTATCAGATTTCGCATCATGGGTACGTAAATTATAATTAATTTTTTAATTTTTACAATATTAAAATACATTCGCAGCCAAACACGTAGAAACATATATACACGCGTAACATACGTATCATCGGTCGATGCATTATTCTTCGGACTGGTTCGCTCTTACCGTCAAAGTGATCCATTGTTCCCGTTCTGCTGTTGTTCCCCATTTCAGTTCAATGTAGCTCTGGAAGTTTGATTCTTTCTTGACTGGGTATCCATCAGTGTCTGTCTTGGTCTTCCTATCGGCCTGCACGTGGATGTTTTTTCCACTGTAACACCTTTTAACGGTTTATAACACGTGCCCTATCCATTTCATTCTTGTTTTTCTCATCGTTTTCAAGAGTGGCCTTTCCCTCTGTACTCGGTTGAAAACGTTTTCAGTTGTAACTTTATCAACTTATGACATTTTTAGTCGGCGGTCTCAACTTTAACTCTCTTTTATTTAAAGTCCATGTTCTTTGTCTATAAGACATCGAGTTTCTGAGGCTCATCTCATGAATTAGATGTCCCGATTGACCTTTGCTTATATATATATATATATATATATATATATATATATATATATATATATATATATATATATATAATACTCGAATTTCTGAATTTCGTTTTTATCGATCAGTTGACGAATTTATTATGAATTGATTACAATGCTTTTTGATTTTAAGTATAAGATTTGTTGTCTTCGATGCAATTTGAAATCAGATGGTGCGAGTAGAACCAGAAAGTATTAGGACAAAGTTACCAGTAGTTCTTCACATCGATTTTATGGTATTATTTTTGAAAAATGTAATTGTTTGATGTAAATAATTATACAGGAAAGCCGTTTCATTCCGAAACTGACCGTTGACCATTAATTTCTGGTGATATACCAATTAGTGTTACAAGGTCAGTCATATTAGTATAATAATCAAAACGATGTTTATATATACACATATACATACATATATATATATATATATATATATATATATATATATATATGTATATTTATATACAGAAACATATGTGTAAAGCTTGCTTGTGTTATTTTTATCACGGTCAACGGCGTTGTAATATGTTTAACTGTACATTACTGTGGGTAGCTCATTTATCGTTCACGGTTGTTAAGTAAAACTGTATATATGATATATATATATATATATATATATATATATATATCTACATATATATATATATATATATGTAGATATGTATGTATATTAAGAATATATACATGGTTGTATTTGTGTATATATATATATATAAATATTTTTTCTACCAAAAACAAGTTCCGAATTATTCTTTTATTTTTAATTTTAATGTCCAGCTTTTCCTTTTCTTCCTATTAAGGTAAGAAATATTGCGATTTCGAATATTACAATAAAATATTGAATAATAAATTCACGCTCAGGTAGTACTATTGTTCAATCCGCTGTCACATGTATATATAAACATATTTATTTTTTATATGCATATATATGAAATTTTATATATATATATTTATGTAAATGTATACATGTATATATATATATATATATATATATATATATATATATATTTAACTGAATAAAAATATTGCTAAATCTGGATGACGGGGCGTATCAATAATTTGTAGCTCCAAAATGTACTAGAAGAATGGGTCACGAACTAATCACTACTGATTTCAAGTTCGTTCTTTTGTTAAATTTTCATCATATTTCGGGTCGGTCAATTTTCACGCTACAAATAGGCGAATATTTTTTGCGGACAGGAATGTGTCCAATCGTCTTCGCTTGTTTGTGCATTTATCGCTCTATTACTGCGTGATTTATTTCGCTACCGCCTTTTCAAGAATAAGATAATTTATGGATATCTGTATAACACGTATGTATAATATACAATGTTTATTCCGACCGACCTTGAATTATTCTTATCCATCGACTAGAGTAAAATGCGATAAAGTTGTAGTTCAGTAACCTGAAGAAAAAAAAATAGATAATAATAAAATGGACGTTGATTTTTTTTTACGCTATTATTGCCAGACAGATTATTACGGTTAGGATAAAATGATAATTCGTTAAATCGTAGTTATTAAACGAATTTAACCGCCGTTTTTATATCCTCCGTTCGAAAAGTACTGAAAGTTTTTACGTCTAATCCCGAACACTTTATCTCTCGTAAGTTGTTTTATATGGCGATTCGTGGATTATGTATTTACACGCTAATGTCTGATCGATAATGCGAAATGTAAAACCTAACAAAATCGAGAATTAATCCGCTCGATTTCGGTATAATTTTATGCGATCGAAATCTTCAGTCTTATTTCAATCGTCCACATTTTAAGTTCTCGCTCGCTTGGGTCGGTGATTATTTTTAATTTTTTATTTAAATACAATTTAACCCCGGATGAAATAAATCAAGAAATCTCGGATAGTATATCTTGCATTCTGCTAAAATACACACACACACACCAAGAATGAAAGCCCAACATCGGAAGAAAAAAGTTCCCCGGTGGAATCAGCAATGTACGACTGCTATTAAAAATAAAAATAAATTATCTAGTACTTATAAGCGTCATTCAACTTATGAGAACCTTTTGAAATTTAAAAAGGCTACAATCGCAACAAGAATTATCAACGAATGTAAAAAAAAAAAAAGTGTTGGCATTATATCAAGAATAAATTCAGAAACCACCATTACGATGATATGGAATGAAATAAGAAAAATTCTAATTAAGAAACATGATAATACCGTCATGGGGATAACTGATTCGAACGGAGAAATCTACAATACGAGAGTAAATACATAGCGGAGGTCGTGGGAGAGCAGTATTACAAAAAATTTCGACGACACACAAACATTCCATAACGCGTACCACTAGAAGTAATTCAGATATCGATTGGCGAAATAACGAAGAATATAATCAAGATATCACTCAGCACGAATTAAATAATGTGATAAAAGAACACAAATGATCTGCCGCAGCGACTTACATCGGAGATGATAAAAAATCTGTCAGATGAAAACACTAAATGTATCCTGTATATGTGCAATAAAATTTGGAAGCTTCATAAAATTCCCAAAAATGGAATTAGGCGACTATTGTGCCGATATTAAAGCCCGACAAAGATAAACTAAAAATAAAATGCTTGCAAAAAATAAATATACTCAGAATGTTAAATAATTCATCGTGGGGATCTGACCGAAAAACATTAATACAGTTATACAAATCCTACATTCTAAGCAGATTGGACTACGCTAGTATAATATATGGTAGCGCAGCCTATTCTACACTAAAAAAACTCAACTCTATTCAAAATCTAGCTATTACAATTGCCTCGAGAGCCTTTCACATTACCTCAAACACAGCTTTACACGTGGAGCAAACATATTACCGCTCCGATACAGAAGACAATTATTATCACTAAAATATTACACACAATCAATTTGCACACCATCCAATCCAACATCCCAGTCCTTACAAACGAATAAATCTCATCATACTTTCTTAAGCAAGCCAAATGCTTCCAAACCCCTATCAGAACGCGTTAACAATACATTAGCAAAACTTCAATATCGATTACCGCAAATTAAAACAAACCAAGCTCCAAAAATACCACCTTGGACAAAGCTTTTAATAGCAATAAACAGAGAACTGGAAAAATATAAGAAAAATTTAACACCCACAAATATACTCAAATCAAAATTTTACAACATTTTGGAAAAACAGTACGGCGATTATACACAAATATACACTGACGCATCAAAGTCCACAAGCCAAACCTCATCGGCCTATCTTACACCCAACCAATCCCAAGTATACAATCTACCAGAATCAGCCTCAGTTTTTACTGCAGAACTTCTTGCAATTTATAAAGCTTTAAAATACATATCTAAACAAGCGCAACCGAATAAATATGTAATCTGCACAGATTCTTACAGCGCTCTTAAACATATTCAAAAATATATTAAAAATACAAACTCAGATACTTTCAACCTAAAACACATTATCAACAACCTCATCTCAAATAACAATGAACTTGTTCTTTTATGGACACCAGCCCATTCGGGAATAGCTGGGAATGAAAACATTGATAGAATAGTCAAAACAACTCCTATGAATATAAAAACAATAAAATCAACTCACATCACTGAATGTCCACGGTTCACCGAGGAGTGGGAGAAAACGTTCAGACAAGGGCATACGGGAAGAATGGCGATAGAAGTGCTTGCGGACGATGAAGCTACCGTTCATTGTATTTTTTTAAAATGTATAAATGTATTCCGAAACGATATAGCTTAATTTATAATCCGAACTGACTGCTATCATCGTCGTCATCAAATTTGCCTTATCTTACTATCAATTTGCACGGAATACGTTTGTATTTGGCATTTTTCCATCTATCTACTTATCTGCGTATCTCTCTATGTAGCAATAAGTATAATCTTATAACGCAAAAAATTTATTATCTGCGATGATCATCGCGAAATTTGCCTTATCTGACTATCAATCCTTTTGCACAGAATGCGTTTGTTGTATGTGACATTTTTCTATCTAGCAATCAATCTATATACTTATCTGTGTATCTCTCCATGTAGCAATGAGAACAGTCGTATAACTCAAATTTATTATCTGCGATGATCATCGTGAAATTTGCATTGTCTATCAATCTTTTTGTACGGTCTACGTTTTTGCGTCTGTGCATCTTTCTATCGGACAACCTATCATACCGATGTATCTCTCTCTATGTACTTATAAAAATAATCGTGCGACCAATTTATAATCTGAGCTATCCCATCCTTTTGTACGACATACGTTTGTACGGCTGATATCTAGCAACCTATCTATATCTACGTACCTATGTAGTTATATTTAACACGAATTCATTATCTGAACTATCTCTCCGATCATCATCAAATTTGCATTGTTTGGCTTTCAATCCTTTTATATGGTGTACCCGTTTGTATATCTCCATCTTTCTATCTGGCAACCTATCTATCTACATACATACATATATATATATACATATAATATACGTACACGTCCTATAAAAAAAATGGAATGTTGGGGGAAGACGAATTTAGTAAATAAGAATAATCGATTTTAGATTATTACGTAAGGATACTTGTACGTTCTAGTGTTATTGAACCATACCGATGCCTAAATTAAAAATAATATGCGTCAGATACGATAATTACGGAGGAGTAACTAAAATTAGGCGTTTATTATAATTTGGAAAACAATAATAGCGCGTTATCAAAAACCGATTACATCATCTTCGAAGAAGCTGACGACTTGTTATTTATTTCTCGCCCTCTACGTAGAAATGTTAGTAAGACGTTTATTATTTATATAATTTCGACAGGTAGACGAAGTAAGTGGTAATGTACCGGATAATCGTATTTACGTATATCGGACGTATAATTTAAATTTAACCGCTACATCTCGTAATTATGCGGGAAAAACCACTTTTCGGAACTTTAATTTTGTATAATTTCGTTTATTTCGGTGTAAAGAATGGAATTTATTAATAACATCTAAAAATAATAGAGTGAAACTGAAAAAAAAAATATATATATATATATATATATATATATATATTCGCACGGAGCGTTGTACGATTCGGAAATTTGAAATTTGAACGTTTAATGAATCTATTAGAAATGTTCGAAATCTATGGAAAAAATATCAAAAATAACAAGCGTGAAAGTAACGACAGAATTTTTAAAACGCCGATGAATTTTTGGTCGCGTATACGTAAAAATAAATTTATTTTCTTAAACGTTAATTTTTTTAAAATTATGTTTGTCGGCCACCACGAAAGTAATTATTGGATATTATATAAAGTTGATCGTATCTGTATTTTGGAGAAATCGAAGAAATATTGCAATTCAATCATCGGTTAGAATTTCTTGTAGCGAATTGCAACTGTGATCTTTTGAGGTCGATATCAGGAGTATTACTCAGGAAATAAATGTCGGAGTGTTAACGGCTAAAATTCTGCTTAGTACACCTCAAGATCAACACGTAAGTACGAACTACATAATACTAAATTAGTGCAGCTGTAAACATTTCAGCGGACCTACTGATCTGAAAGGCACGCAGCACGGTTAGTTTGGGGTTGCCTACGTATAAAATATGAAAGGCACTAATTTACTAAAGTTTCCCGCTAATTGAATTTATGAAAGATTTAAAAGTGTTTTAAATAGTTTTTCTATGCATTAAGTATTAAAGTGAGTTATCGTAATTTATAATTTTTATTTTGTACTCGGTACCAACGCTCCGCATGACTAGCTGTACTGGAGGATTCGCCCCTAGTCGTTTTCAAAAATCGCAAATTGTTAAATAATCGTAACAAAGCTTTTTTCCCCCCGTCGGTTATGCTAATTTCCGGTTATAATTTAATCTAGTAAATGCCTAACGTCGATAAAAAATTATATAGATCAGAAATGTACGACTTTTTAACTCTGAACCATCTCACACATTCGGTATACGTAACAATTTTGTTTCTCACAATACTGCAATGTGTTTTTCTTCGTGCTTTAGTCAAGAAAACCGCAGTAACACCCACTTTGTGTTATTGGTGTGATATTTTTAATGTGTTTAATATCGGTCGGTGTAAATAATGAAAGAGGACAGGATGATCAAACTACAAAATAAGAAAACGACTCACGGAATAATAGTAGTAGGTTTACACTTATATAAAAGCTGAAAAGTGAACACAATACCTCTATAAATTATAACTGGATACGATATTAAAAAGAAGAAAAAAATGTCTATACCTGAAAGTATGTAATAATATTCATATTTTATATATATATATATATATATATATATATATGTATAATATATACAATGGAAATATACAATAGTAACATATATGTATAATAAAGCTGATAACCGTTGGCACAGGAAGTCTGTTTTAAAGGAACCGAGTTTCTGTCTGCGGTCGCATCCGGTGGTGTCATACTGGAGCCCGCATTATGTTCCGCTGCCAATTCCTTTTTTCTTATTACAAACACTTGCTCGTCACCGGCGTTTTTACATTTCCTCCCAAATAGCGCGATTCAACTTTTAAAAATTGACAATTACTTCGTCTTCATTTTCATCATGCAACGAAAGTGTTATTATAATCGTCTTTAAAGAAGAAGAAAGAGCTTTATTTCATTAAGATACATAAACATAACAAGGGGTTCATAAAGTTAAGTAATAGCTTAATAGTTAACTTATATAGAATAACTAAATCTAGTAATTAACGAAACAAATGTTAGGCTACAGGAACGAAAAACAAAGAAAAATCTGCAAGAAAATAAGTAAAATAAAAACAAAAATATACGAGATGCATATATATGCACATACACATACACATCACATGCGCATATGCCATATTAACTACGCGAAATAAATAATTGGAATAGACGCCTAATTAAATAACTCACGCTTAATTCTGCGATATTTGTATATATATATATATATATATATATATATATATATATATAATATATATATATTATATGGTGACGCTTAGCATATCGCGATCGCCTATGAAATTAAATAATCTATTTCGATGTATTTTCTACACCTATCATGGTAAAACAATGAATTTTTTCCGCGGAATATCGTACTTAATCCATTCAAGCGAATATCGCTGTTTGCGAGTGGTGAAATTTCTAGAATAAATTCTTTAAAAAAAAAAATGTGAATAAAAAAATAACGTCTATGTTGGTAACACCGCTACAACGACGCAACCCGCGTGCTCCACGTTTAGTGTACACGCGAGAGATTCGTTTTTGTCCAGTTTATCATCGCATCCTATATAACGAGAAAAAGCGCGAGTTTCGGAACGTTATTTTTGGCGTAAATCGATCACGACAGTGCAAAGAGAGTTTCGAAAAAAATTCGAAGTTACGCGATTTTGTTTTCCGCGCGGACACACCCTTAAGAGTCGCGTTTGCGAAACACGTCCACGACATCTGGACGACCTGAAAACTCGGATTCTTGAAGAAATTTCAAAAATTCGTTATACGTTTTCCATCATTTTCTAACTCTTAATTATCACGAACGAGGCAGTGGCGTTCAATTCTATATTAGCTCCTTGATCGCGATGCTTTAATGTGTCTTCTTCGTACTATTTAATTTCCAAACCACCGAGGACGAAAATAGTTAAACGTGCCTAATCAACTGAGCTATTTATCCGATTGGTTAGTAAATGAGTACCTGTTTGCCGGAAAAATATTAGAAATACGTGGAATGCAATAGCATCCCACCAGCCCTTGTTGCTTCGTTTAACCGTTCTTCTATCCATCTTGCAGTTTACGAAAATCAGTTATGGAACGTCCTCTGTTAACTTTAGCGTTGATGGGACTATACTATATATATATATGTAATGATAGGTAGATTTTTGCTGTGCTTAGCCTTAACATAGTAAAAGTCTTCGAGGCAGGACAAGAAAAAAGGGTGTTGGCTAAAAATATTTTTAATTTTCTCAATAGTAATGGCCAATCCTTTCAACTCCTACGTATTTTTTTATGAACAAAGAAAACAATCTTCTTGTTGAAACACACACATATATATGTATAAAATTTATTTGATGTGTTTGTATTCACTTCGATCATCGACGTGATTAATTGAACACGTCTAGGTGGACATCTACAGGGTCGTAATATTTATTAATAATTTTCAATGTTTCCTTAGTTCCATTTATCGATTCGTGTTGAAGTTTCGAAATCAATGTCATAATAAACTCAATTAAAAATATTATTCAATGTGTTAATAACATAATAATGGTAATAATAAGAAGAAACCGACACTTTAAAGGCTGATCAAATAAAAAGGTTCGAACTGTTTCCGCCGCGGCTATATTAGACGATTAGTTGCAATATTGTGGCACAGCGAAAATTGCAAATAAGCAAGTTACGAAACAAATAGAATAAATATCGCGAAGTGACGAGGCTAATAAAGTGAAGGAAAATTAATTTTCCGGTTCATTTGATGCGAGGACCAAGGTACTATAGTTACTTCAAACAATTACGATGGGCGTAGAAGAAGATGTTTGCGATTTCCAGCATCCAAAAATAGGCGGCTTGTTACCGAGACGGAAAGACTTTTCCATCTGACACAAGACCGGAAAGCGAGTATCGAAAAGCTGGATGATGAAGACGCTAACATTCGATAACGAAGACGGCTCAAGAAGAAGAATAACCTTGCAAGAATATGTAGAGCAAAAGTGATAATAAAGCGATTTAGGCTGAGTGACCGAGACTTAATACGCAACTTATGATGGTAACGAATTCCGAAAATACTTGTCAAAGAAATGAAAATAACGCGCGTTAAATGTGGACTCTAGCTTTCGGGGTGAACATATAGATACTGACATACACCGAGACTTAAAAATTCCAATAGTCATCGATGAAATTACCAAGTTTGCTTGCAAACATGCCAATAGATTAGGAAAGCATACTAAGCTGAAGTCATAGTAGAGCTCCTGAACAACTGTGAAGATTTAAAACAACTTAAACGTCATATAATTCTAATGAAATAATGAAATAAGTAGGAGTCACTTCATCGGAATTGTCTCTCTTCACACGTGCTTTTAACTTCATCATCCTTATTGTCAAAGATTATATAATCGTCACAATAATATTAATGAAAAAACAAGTTGATTAATAGCCGAAAAGTTTTATGATTAACTTATAAAATTTCGCAATTTGAAGTATTTTTTTTTTAACGTTTACGAATCAAAATCACCAAGTCGTGTCGTGGAATATTCTAGTCACGTAGGACGATGAAGTAGAAAGAACGATAAAGGTAAAACGGTGTACGGCTAAAGGTAAAATGCAAAACTATATGGACAGAATGTTTGCTAAAGCACAAATGCCATTTTCAAGAGGCACCCTTCGATGCCGAATTATCGTTAAACTATATAAATCCGAATTAATGCGAGTTAGCCATTTGCATAGCTGGAAATTAAAAGACGTCTCGCTTTCTGTAGAATTAAAGGATAATGTGTATTATTCAATTTTTCGAACTTTTAGATAAATGTAATTTATAGTTATTACGTAGAACAGACACACGTGTCAAAAAAGATGGTATTAAACAGCACGTTGAATAACTGACATGAATAGTTGTCGTTTAAATGTCGTTTCCCATAAATAAACGAATATCGAGTTAATGTAAAATGAACATTTTCTTTTTCCTTACACACATATGTACACGCAATGGGAGTGTACGCATAAGTTTGTTTGAATATAAGAGTGTATACTTCGGACAACAGTTGTGAACAAAACAAAATGGCTCCAACGACAAAGGTTAAATTAAATTTCCTCATTGTGGACATTTTTCGATTCACATACGCTTTAGATGATAATAATCGGATCAATTAAATATAGAACAATGTCAAGAACTTCGTACAATAACTATCAACAGAACAAGATGACTGCAACGTCAGCCCATTGCCTTTAGTTAGAACAATTTTCCTAATACATGTATGTATATATATATATATATGTAAGAGAGCGATTTGAAGGAGAAAACAGTACGTATGTGTGGGAGTGAGATTACATACATATCCGTGCAGAAACCAATACACCTGATTTATGAGGTGTCAATTCTTTTAGTTTACGTAACATATCGTCTCGTAAAAAAGGAAAATTCATTATTTGTTTTTGTCCACAGAATTATTTAAATTTTAAGACACCTGTGAATTGTCGTTCTATATCGCTAATAATACACGTCGCTTATATTCTGGTCGCGTCGTTTCCCACATACTCAGCCCGACTGCTGAAAAAAAAAACAGCCAAACGTACACGGGATCTGGTGTCGGTAAAGTAAATCCGACACTCATACTTCGTTAAAAACGATCGATCCGAATATGGAAGTTAGTGAAAGTACCATTCCGAGAATTACATCTTACCGTTACGAACGTTTAAACGGATGCGTACCTGTCCTGTTCACTTTTACCCAAATATGCGACTATTGCGCAATAACAATTGTACGATGGATTTGGAATATATGCCTGTATGTTATATAAACGTACGATTTCCGTTGTATGTGGGTTTTCAGTAGTTTGTTGTTTTTATACCGCCTTACGGATGACCATATTTCATCGATATTCTATCCTGTCAGACGATTCTTTGGTTTATGATATATATACATAATCGATCGTCGTCGACAAGTTGATAGTGAGAAATATCAGTTACTTTTGTGAAACCTTCATTTTATTCCTGTACGCATTTTAATTATATATATATATATATATATATATATATATATATATATATATATATATATTACAATTACAATTACAATAGCCAGTATTTCCCATTTTAAATTAAAATTTAAAAATATTATTTTTTAACCTAGTATTAATATTTTAATTTTTTATAATGTGGAATGTAGTGATTTTTTTTATAAAAAATCAATTGAAAAATTAGTTAAATCACTAATATTTATTTTCTTACGGAAAACACAAAGCTTTTCGGCATTTACGCCATTATCAATTGAACAAAAAAAATTTATTTTTAAATCATAATTTTAAAAGTATAAATTAAAAATAATTACTTAAAAATATTTGATGGTGATGGTGAAAATATATTCCATAAAATGTTATTCTGAGATTTTTCAAATACTTATTTTCATTTTACTTGTAAAATTGTTTTTTAACAAAATTTTTGTATTTGTATATTTTTATATTTTATATTTTACTTTTGGACATCATACATTGCAACAGTAAATGAAAATTTAAAATTCCATCAGTATACAACTTTTGCAGAATCCAGAAAATAATATCGAAAAAAAAAATAAAAATAAAAAAACAAAATCAGTAAACAAATATATTGATGTTAAATTTCAACAATTTAAAATAAACAGAACGGACAAGCAGAATAACATTTTATGGAATATATTTTCACTATCACCATCAAATATTTCTAAGTAATTATTTTTAATTTATACTTTTAAAATTATGATTTAAAAAAGAAAAATTTTTTGTTCACTTGATAATGGAGTAAATGCCGAAAAGCTTTGTTTTTTCCATAAGGAAATAAATATTAGTGATTTAACTAATTTTTCAATTGATGTTTAGTATTAATATGTATAACTTTCTTAATGCTAAACTAATACTAATACGTATAAGTTTTCTTAATCCTAAATTAATATTATTATGTATGGCTTTCCTTAATGCTAAACTTATATTAATATGTTTAACCGTATTAAGGAAATTAAGCCCGTAATAGAGCATTGGTCACTTCCAATTTATTGAACATTTACAAATTTTTCTCTTAGCTGTTTCTAGTCCATCCGATTATGTGCCTTTCCAAACTGCACTTGCGTATTTGACGACATCGTCCCTCCATCACATTTTTGGTCTCCGCTTCAATCTTTTCCTATTGATGAGTAACCAGTACATTTCCTGGCCCATCTGCTTGTGTCCATTCGAACTACATGTCCAGCCCAATTCCACTTAATTTCCAGTATTTTTCGGAGAGCATCTTCTGTTTTTGACTTATCCCGTAATACTTTATTACTTATTTTGTCCATCCTTGTTATCCCGATCATTTTCCTTTCGATAGCTCTTTAAGATATTAATATTTTTCTACTTTGTCTAAATGTCAGTGACCATGTTTGCGAACCGTATGTCATGTCAGGAAGGACGCATGTATTGTAAATCTGTGTTTTTCTTGTACGATTAATATCTCGTTTAAATATATCCTGTAATGCCCAGAATTTTTTCCACTTTATCGCTATTCGGTGATTTACTTCATTTTCTATCGGATCTTTGAAGATTTGCTTTTACGATAATATACGGGGTAACCGAGCGAAGACGGACGCATTTGTTGTTTTTTGAATAACTCAACCGCAAAAATTCAAATGCGTATACAGTAATAGTGCATATGTATACACACATATACATATATATAACATCATATATATCAGGAAAGCTGTAGATTAATACTTCGATGAAAAGTTGTGACTACTGACCTTTACGTTCGCGCATACACGTATGGCTCTATGACGTGTATACATATTTAAAAATCTGTCAAAAAATGTATCGGAGGCTTCGACGCAAGATGACTTATTAAAATTGCACAAATGAATCGGTGTTACAAGAAATCGGGAATGCTGAAATTCTTTCGGGTGTATAATAAAAAAGCAGGATGGAATGGAGCGCGCGATGGTCAGAGAGAAAATTGATTGAAAAGCACCACTGGTGAGATGGACACATAATATGCTGCGCATAATGGGGTTGTCATTCTCAGAGTGCTTACGCCAATGGGAAGATAGCGGCAATCGGAAAATTACTAGGTGGATTACGCGATACCCTAACTAGGGCGATGATTGCAGATATGACTATATGTATGAAGACGTGAAACTAATTAAATGAAAGTAAACAAACTTTTCGAAATTATTTTATTAAAAAGAAATTAAAAATGTTAGTAAATTAGTTTTTTCATAATTTATTTCCAGACACCTTATTCTGGGCATTACAGGATATATTTAAACGAGATATTAATCGTACAAGAAAAACACAGATTTACAATACATGCGTCCTTCCTGACATGACATACGGTTCGCAAACATGGTCACTGACATTTAGACAAAGTAGAAAAATATTAATATCTTAAAGAGCTATCGAAAGGAAAATGATCGGGATAACAAGGATGGACAAAATAAGTAATAAAGTATTACGGGATAAGTCAAAAACAGAAGATGCTCTCCGAAAAATACTGGAAATTAAGTGGAATTGGGCTGGACATGTAGTTCGAATGGACACAAGCAGATGGGCCAGGAAATGTACTGGTTACTCATCAATAGGAAAAGATTGAAGCGGAGACCAAAAATGTGATGGAGGGACGATGTCGTCAAATACGCAAGTGCAGTTTGGAAAGGCACATAATCGGATGGACTAGAAACAGCTAAGAGAAATGATTATAATTCCATTAAGATTGTTTTTAACTGTTTCGGGAAAGCTGAAATTATAGTTACGTCATCTGCAAATCGAAGGTTTGATATATAACTGCCATTTATATTATTCATTTTATATATATATATATATATATATATATATATATATATATATATATATATATATATATATATATATACGTAATATAGTATATATAACATCTTGCAATTTAGTTGTTTACTTTTTGTATTTGTTTTTATCTTCCTTACCATTGGGTAGCAACTGGTGGGTGACCTCCTTAACAATAACATTAGGTATTCTGTTCCGTTCAGTATCTTCATCCTTAAATATATATATGTTTTCTATAACGCTCGATACCCGATCACAGTTCGCGACATAAAGTTTTTCCATCATCATGTATAACTCTTAATTATCACAGGTATCATCATGCACGTTCGTTGCGTATAATTAGTATATTCAACGCTATCATTTTGTAGTTCAAAGTAACGTACAACCAGCTAGTCACGGATGTTTAGCAACGAAAAAATACAACGATAACATCGATATATATTATTATTATTATTTAGTATCAGGGTCGGTTTAACAAAATTTTTTAAACTTGAAAGTTGCGTCTTGAATATCTGGATTTAATTTTTTAATTTCAAAAATTCGAATAAATTTACAATTAAGTATGTGTTCATCATCGTGCACAGTACACCGCAGTCGACGCAGAGAATTGTCTGTACGGTACCATTTTGCTAAGTTGTACTTAGTTCTAGATGTACTGCTACGTTTATTATTTTTTTCATAAGAGATAGGTCAGATGAGAGCCTTTGGGAGGGTTTTTTTTTGGTTTTTCCTTTGTGTGTGTATTTCTCATCCGAACTATTTCGACATGGTCTTCGTGATTTTCCGCTGTACTTCAAAAGCTACAGCCAGATTTTAGACGGCTTTCCGCTAGGTTTTCTTATCCGTGAAGAAAATGACGGTTATCATTAATAGATTTTCGTTTTTTATTCGTTATTACCTGTGTCCTTGAAAATAACATTTTGCCGAAAATAGAGCTTTTCTTGGCCAGAGGTGGGACGGATAAATTCCGTTACTAAGTGGCGGGAGGTGCATAGGTGTTTTCATTTGTTATTATTTTTTTCATTATATTAATGTCACAGCATATACAAACATATATATACATATATCTAAAATTTTTATGAAATTATCATTTAACAAGGTATACAAAAATAACAAACCTTACACATATCGGGTTTCATTACGATGAATGTGTGCATCACTATAATAGCTTCTATCATTGAAATATTGTTGAGTTTCTGACATAAGACATTTAGATCATCTGATGTATGTGACCTTTGGCGCGTATAGTTTGTTTTTAGTGTTCCTCATTTGTATATGCGTGCATGTATGTATATGTGCGTGTATTATTAAGGTATGCGGGTGTGCATACGTGAATACGTATAATGCAATTTAGCTACAATAAAAAAAAATACTACTGGTTAACCCGAAAGAGCTATCGCGAACCTCGTAGGCTAGTCAAATGCCAACCAAGGCTTTTGTTTACGCTCCCAGTAAACTTATATACTTATTTTTCAACCAATTAGATGCGGACATTTGAGTAGGCTAGAGGACTTTTTATTGCGAAAAATTTTTGTCCCCGATGAAATTCGAACTGAGATTCGTGATCCGAACGTGAGACAGTTATCAAGACACAACAGTGTCCATTACTATAATTCGATCATTGATACTGTTACTCGCGCATTTACAGCATGCTATTGTAAACTGTTAGTGCTACATACACATATATATATATATATCTTCTTCATCCTTTAATCTTTCGATTGCTCGTTAATATGCAGAGCACTTTACCTTCAAGTTTCTAGTTTTCGCCTTTTCTTTCAATTCCTGGCACGTATTTACTTTTGCATCTTCCATTATTTAGGTGATGTATTCTTGACCTTACTTTTTGATTACTTCTACCATTTTCTGTTATTATTAAACTGTGGTAGTTGTACTTTTTTACATTTTCTAATTTTATATTTTTTGTTTTATTATTTTCCATTTTACCTCATTTCGTTACCACTGTTTCTCGATATTTTCCAATTTTCCAGCTATCTTTAAGGATCTTATATTTTCCCACTTTTACTTCGTTAAAGCCGGTAGCATATTTTTCATATAAGTTTGCAACTGTTCTAACGATCATCCTATTCACCACCGAAAAAGAGTACCAGTGAGGCTGCTTCAACAATCGGGGGGATTACTGTTCGACTGGTTCCTCATTTCTGACCTTTCAAGTTTGGATGGCCCTTTCGATAGTGTATACTCTACTGCTGGCATAGCCAACTGATGTACGCAAGCCTCTCCGCCACGATAACGAAGAGATTCCATCGGTGTCATTTGTATAATGTAGTATTATGTATTATACCTTACAATACGCAATGCAGCATAGTGATCCTATTGTTAGAGATGAATGTGAAATATTATAAACGGTTTCATCATTAATGCGTGAAGAATGACGTCCGAAAATAAGATAAAATAATTCATGCACCATTTATACGAAGAGGTTATACACGTCCATCGACTTTATTTATATTTATTAGGTCGTATAGCGTAGGATGCGTCAAATACGATTTTCGCTATTAGGAGGACCGAACTCGATTTATGTAGAGGTTAACGACTAACGTGTAACCATTTTATCGTCTGCCGGTATGTTAAACGTATATCATACTAACAAACTGAAGAAAACACCTGTGAGTATATTTACATACAGTTTTATAACTACAGGCGTTCGTAAACAATTACTTTACCAAATCGTCGAAATTGTAGATTGTTCTCGGACGTTCGAACGACAGTTACGATGAAGACTATTTGATGAATCTGCTAATATTGCAACAACGGTTCAGGCGTATTGTAATATATATCTTAACGATTCTCTCTGTCGAGTGTCGCGGATTTCCTATCAGACGCGACCTTCATTGTGAAAAATGTCAATTACGCCACATCGACAGTTACGCTCGTTATACGAAATCGGATTGGCGATTAAATTACGGCTAACTTTTAGATATGTAACTCCCCCTTCAATCGCCATCCAACTTATCCGAATGCGTCCTTAGTAATTTTAACCGGGCTGGGTGATTCGCCTACTAATATCTTCACGTTTCCCTTATAAGGATCGGCAATCAGCGACTCTTCTATAATTCCAACACCCGAGAAAAACATAATACCCCATCGTTCGAAAATAAACCGAAATAATTAAACTAGCGTAAATTACGTAATTTATTCCTGTCGCCTACCTATCATATTTCGAAAATCATATATATATATATATATATTATAACTAATACTACATGTATTTCCTATTGTTACAAAAGCGATTGCAGTTTTTGTGGTTTTAAATGAATAATTTTCGAAATTTTTTGTTAAAGAAATAATTAAAATATAAATAATATCATTTTATTAATACTTTATTATTCGAAAAAGCATTCCTGATTTAGTAAAACTCGAATTTCCGTTAGCGTGTGTCGTAACACTTAGGTGTTTGCATCCCCTTTAGAGCACAATTTTGCAGTATAAGGCACGGAGGTAGGTTTTGCATACAAGATGTTTCTCGCTAATTTTTATATATATATATGTCAAGTCGATCGGCCTAGTATTTTTTCAGATAGGGGGTCCTTTGTGATAAAATAGTAAATTTGCTTTTACGATAATATACGGGGTAACCGAGCGAAGACACATTTGTTGTTTTTTGAATAACTCAACCGCAAAAATTCAAATGCGTATACAGTAATAGTGCATATGTATACACACATATACATATATATAACATCATATATATCAGGAAAGCTGTAGATTAATACTTCGATGAAAAGTTGTGACTACTGACCTTTACGTTCGCGTATACACGTATGGCTCTATACGATATTTAACTATCAGACGTGTATACATATTTAAAAATCTGTCAAAAAATGTATCGGAGGCTTCGACGCAAGATGACTTATTAAAATTGCACAAATGAATCGGTGTTACAAGAAATCGGGAATGCTGAAATTCTTTCGGGTGTCAGGATGGAATGGAGCGCGCGATGGTCAGAGAGAAAATTGATTGAAAAGCACCACTGGTGAGATGGACACATAATATGCTGCGCATAATGGGGTTGTCATTCTCAGAGTGCTTACGCCAATTGGAAGATAGCGACAATCGGAAAATTACTAGGTGGATTACGCGATACCCTATCTAGGGTGATGATTGCAGATATGACGATATGTATGAAGACGGTGAAACTACTTAAGTGAAAGTAAACAAACTTTTCGAAAGTATTTTATTAAAAATAATTTTTAAAAAAAGTGCTTTAAAATCCTTAAAATACTTAAACGATAATATACAATGAGGATCACTGTTATTTTGTAATCTAGTGATTATTTTTTTTCGGTTGTGCTTTCAATCAGTTCGACGAATTCACTTTATAATAACGGCTATTGACCGACCGAGACATAGACATCTAATCAATATATATTTGTATCATAGTTGTAAATATAAAATATTTCTTCCGATTCATTTTATCTTACCCCGTCCCATTTTACTAGCCTGTCATGTAAGAAAATTTTTTGGAAACATAAAATAGATTAAACTGGTAATTGAAAATTCATCGTCTAGTTTCATCTGGAATGCTTCCGTAGTAACCTCACTAGTTTCATCTGGAATGCTTCCGTCGTAACCTCAGCTCTTTGAACTGCGTGGAACATTTAGCGGATGATATATACGAATCTTTAATTTTTACCCTATTTAACTAATTTAATAACTAGACTTACAGGAAAAATGTATGTATTCTACTAGAATATCTCATTTAAACATAAAATTGACGCGATTGTATATTTTATTAATAAACAACACCCCCCTATGGTTGCACGTCCCGTAGAAATCCTTAGGTATAGCATGCACACAACACAAAGCACACGCTAATTATAAAAACATACAGATTATCACATTTTATAATATACAACTGCACACTAAATGAACACTAGCAAATAATCGTACATGGTACCGGTTATTGAAAGTACGTGCAAATTGTTATATATTTAAGATTAAAATGTTCGTTGAAATGTAAAGGGTATTCTTCGAAGGGTAAAACCTGGGCAAACCTTAAAAAGGGAAAAAACCTGAGAATACAAAAATAAAGAGAAACAAGTTTATTACATGTCGTATTATGCCGGGGGGATCGTTAATATCGTATCAAAATGATGTAATGATACAGAACATTATTACGATAATCGACTATAATAATAATCACGCGGAAACTTAATTACGTCATTTATATATATATATATATATATATATATATATATATATATATATATATATAGGATAGAATGCTATATAGGTTTCATTATCTTTATCGTCTTTATCTCTTTTCTTCTTGTTTCTGCCGTCTTGTAGTAGAACAATGTTAATCCAGATAAAAAGTAAATGTACCAATATATATAATATAACCATTTAACAGAGAACGGACATGCGAAAGTGAGATGAATGTTTATTAGACGAGTTCTCTGTAATGTACGTTTCATTTTTATATATATATATATATATATATATATATATATATATATATATATATATATATATATACTATTATAGGTAATGGAAGTTGACGATGGACTACCATCACAAGCGATAGTAGTAAGGTCCAACTCTATAATTCTTGTTCAATAGGTAAAACAGACTGAGACGGTATTAAAAAAAATATTACGAGAAGCGCGAATGAGATGGAATCGTGTAAGTTAAATCGATCTACTACGGTCAGCGTTGAATAGTAGAAGTTATCGTTATTACGATTTTCATCTGTGCGCCGAAGAAGAGTTTTACCTTTGAACCGATCGAGATAGCGGATACGACAGTCAGGGTCAATGTACAAAAGTTAAATTATCTGCGGCGATAATCTTTAGTCGCTAACTATCCTATTGGTGTTATCGCGTTGTCGTTATTTTTCTCGTTATTTTCGTCGCGTTTATGCGCTATCGTTCTCAGACACGGACGTTACGATTTATTCAGCGACTTACGACGGATTTTACACGGTTTAATATGAGATGGAGCATCGTCGAAATGGATTTAACGTAATGGACGATAAAAATAATGATGAACCCGGGAAAACGATTTTAAATTTAAAACGAAGCGTAAGATTATTTTAACTAAGCACTTTGTTAAATGATAATAATGATGTATGGATCGGAAACTTGCGGACGACCGAAATGTATAAAAAAATTGACGCCTTCGAAACTCGGTGCTGTCGTAGATTACAGAAAATTAGTTGGACAAAACGACGAAAAAGTTTTTAATAACATAAACGAATCGAGGAACTTAATTCAGAAGCTAAAAAGTAAAAGAATTTAATGGACGGACCACTTATATCGACACAATCCCAGTTTCCTATAATTGAAGGGAAAATGATAAACGATATACAGAAGAAGGCCAAGGAGTAAATATATGGATCAAATAATAGAAGACACGGAAGCAACAGGTTATGCGAACCTTAAAAGAAGGACAGAAAAAAGACAACTTCAGTTGAACTCACTATGAACCATAAAAGTTATCCACCAATCTGAAAAGAAAAATAATATTTTAATCATCGATACGGTATATTTTTTGTTAATAAATGAGAACACCCCTCTGTTAGTTGCACGTCACGTACAAGTCCTTAAGTATTAGCGTGCACACAACACAAGACACACACACATACACTAATTATAACACATCATATTTAACAATAGTATACAATAACCACTCACAAAATGAACACTAGCATTAATATTCTATCGCGCGTACATACGCACAGTATATATACCTTTTATTAAACATGGGAACTACGTGTAAAACTTGTTATTATATTATGTCTAAGATTAAAATGTCAATTGAAAGATAAATGTCGACGGATAAAACCCCGCGGAAACTCGAAAAGGGGATATTTTCTAAATAAAAAAATATTAATAATAGTAATAATAATAATAATAATAATAATAATAATCATCATCATCATCATATCAAAATTTATTTCCAATAAATCAATTATAACATGAAAATGATAATGAACATGAACATGTACACAATTGAGTAATCTTACAAATTGTAAGAACATGTTTTACAAATACATATAAACGTTTATTACCAACTAAAAATATTAAATCCACCAAAGCTCATATGTTGCGCGAACGGTGAAATTATTGAATATTATAAAAATAAAAAAATGTGTGTATAGATTGCAACGCGCACACACTGTACACGCCATACATACAATCATACAACCCTACATACAATCAAATCCTACATACAATCATACAACCCTACATACAATCATACAACCCTACATACAATCATACAACCCTACATACAATCATACAACCCTACATACAATCATACAACCCTACATACAATCATACAACCCTACATACACGTATACACATACAACCAACTCTCAGTACACAAATCAGACAGTCAAACACACGTATACCATATACACATACAAACAATTCTTTTACTAATCATATAAGCTTTTTAAATTATTTATAAAACGATAAAGTCAATAGAAGTATGACGTACTACAAACCATTGAATAGCTGACGTACCCGTTAAATAGAACTAAATATTAATTTAACATTACTTTATGGAACACTACATTTAGCTGAAATGTACATTAATAAGGACTTTCATTGTCGTTTGTAATTTTTAATCGAATCCTTCACTACTTGCGATAATGCTGCTGCATATACATCCTGTATTCTGGAATCATATTTACGAATACATCAATCACTCCCTCTCTCTCTCTCTCTAAGACACGCACATTAACACATACTAATATTGGCAAATAAAAAAAACATGACCGAATACATATATTCCCATGTGAAGAAACTATTAATCGAGTCATGTATAATCACGCTATACGAATTCACAATGGCGATAAACAGGACTTTTTATGACTAAAATGTGTTCTATCGCATAAAACAAACTTATTGAAAAGTAAGAACTGAAATATGGAGTTAAAACAAATTTATTATGTATAAATTAACTATCAAAATGAATATCTAGTTGCGGCTGAATGTTTAGTATGTTATTACATAGACGGAAGGTGGATAGAAGTGGTGAATTATAACCTAGATTTGTACAAGCATGTGGTTCGTAGAAAACACGGTGTAAACTACTACTAACACTGAGGACCAGGAATAGGATTGTAGATAATAAATAATTGTCATGTATGCGAGCGTTACAAAGATCATGCACGAACCCAGCTAACTCATCTTTCTTCTAGCATTCGAGAGTTTAATATTTA
This sequence comes from Coronaproctus castanopsis, assembly GCA_032883995.1. NCBI lineage: Eukaryota > Metazoa > Arthropoda > Insecta > Hemiptera > Monophlebidae > Coronaproctus > Coronaproctus castanopsis. The sequence continues at coordinate 292,680,936 of CM065052.1, forward strand.
GGAAATCACGTAAAATATGATTCAAAAAGTGCAGGATAAACACCAGTTTGACGGTGTGTATGTATATATATATATATATATATATACAATCTACAAAAGAAAATAACTTTTGTGGCAGTTCGATTTACAAAACTTACACGTTAATAATTCTCGTGGAAGTTAATTTGCGTTTATACGACTATTATAATTGTGCACAGACACACTCAACACACATACACACACACACATATATATATATATATATTATGGGCGGAAACGGGTATTGAAGAAAATGCTTTCAAAGTTCAACGATACGTTTGAAGGTGTTGTTTCTCCACCACTTTTATATACCAGAGTCCCGAACTTTATCCGTCGATTCTGACAATTACCAGTATCGAGTAATAATGACATTTCGAATTAAGCGGTATTTTACTTTTATATTTTATATATATATATAAAATTATAATTATAATGATGCCCTTAAATTCATTTGTGCCAGCAGATTATGGCTGTAAAGCTGTGTAGGTAATTGGAAAAACGAGTCGATGGTATAAACATAAAGGGAAAATTATTCTCAAGTTGAGGAACGTTCGATCGGGGAAGGTGGCGGGCCTTTCCAAATAGTAAATAATTCAAATATCTATTTTCTTTATTAGATTTTCTCCTAGATCCTCATAATCGGGCACGTATCTTATATTAATTTTGCCAATGCAAGCGTATAATTCTAATTGAGAACCTTCGAATCGGTCTAATTCGAAAAGTTAACGTTTACTCATATTATCTCGAAATTATTCGAGAATCTAAATATATTTTTCGTAATTATACCGCGATGTTTATTTGTCTCGCACGATATATCGTACTACGTACAGTGCTCACTGTTGGGATTTATTACATCGAGTGTAAGTTAACAAGCTCACTGTACGAATGTGTACCTATCCAAGGCGCTTTGTAAGTATCTTTCGTTGATCTGCCAATGTGACTTTTGCTCTTATCGTGGGATCGTCGGAAAGTGTGTTCTACAACTTTATGTGTTCAACCGATGATATCGCATCTTGCAGTACTATCTGAAAATGTCTCGGCTAGATAGATACGAATCTGGAAATTCGAAGAGATTTTCTTATAGACGACCTTTGCTTTTGGTCCGACCACCGTATGATTTTTTAGTAATCGATATTACAGAATTTCATATACAACAACTTAGTCGTTGCATTCTTCATCAGTTAACATCGTGACTAGTCCATTGTGCTTTTTTTTTTTTTTTTTTTTTTTTTGTATGTAGCATTCGAGACATGAATTATATGCAACTCGGGATACACTTAAAACATGCGAAATCGGCATAGTATAAATCGTTAATATTTTTCGTTAAACAAAGGGAACTTGCCGATTGTTAAAAAAAAAAATAAAAAAGTAACTAAATTTTTTTAGATATAAAAAAAGATCACTAAGCTTTTTGGCTAGTAAGCTGTTATCGAGTGAACAAAAATAAAATATTAAAAAAATACAACTGACGAAGATATAAAAGGGAAAAAAAATGAAAAAAAATTGAAGACTTAATTGAAATGTGCAAAATAACAAAAATAGCGCGAGGAAAAAAAAATTTAAAAATCTATTTTCTTTCATTTTATTTCCTTTCTAGTTTTTTTATTTTATATTTATTTATTGTATACATTTTTTAATATTGTGTATTTCCACTTGATAATGACTTAATGGTCAAAACGTGTCGAATACAGTTGGGAAAATTTCAAACATATTTTTGCGTATACGTATAGAAATAATAACAATTAACTCTAAACAACTAGCGAAAATCTATGCTAACAACTTTCTTATAGTAATAAATAACCACGACAAGCTGAAGTTTCACTAAACCGAAGAATCATCTAAATACCTCCTTTATGTATGTATCCAAAAAACCCACGGATGACTTCTTAGTATTGAGTTATACAGACGTAGACACCAACGGTGATTTGAAACTACGTGAAGAACTGGAAGAAGATTCAATCTAGTTATCGTTTCAATATTTGTACTACGTGTAACTAATTTACAAATATTCGTCATTAACGCCACCCCTGGACAAGTTATGTAAAACTTGAACTCGGAAATGTTCCGTCTTTTTACGTGAAATATAACGTCGTACGAGAGATCGTCGTAATCTGTGCGGTTCGGACGATAATTCGTTATACGAAAATATAATTATTTCGAAAACCTAGCCTGAATCCTTCTCACATTTATAGTACCCTTATTGTAAAATGTAGTATCCGACGATACTCTTAAATTTAAACTATATAACGTTCTAGGAATTACTGAAAGAATTTTCAGTTTTTATGACGAACTCGAAAACTGGGTAAACATGTAGAGTAATATGGTTTATACGTACGGTGAAACTCAAGATTCTATCAAGGTAAACTCCAAGATCAAGAACGACTATTCTCAATATTGTTACCAAGATTTTGTAATTAAGTGTAAGTTTATTCATATTACCGCCAAAATGATAATGTAACGCATTTACTATAATCGATGGGAAGCCTATTACGGGTAGTAGTAAGGTTATCTAAGTGTTTTCGAAGAGTTAAGCAATTAGTCAGTGTGAGTATATACTAGCCTACGAATTTTCAGATCATCTGAAAATATATAGAAATTCACAATTTAAGCTATTGCCTATATCGCTAATGAACATAATAAATAAACAAATAAACAAAAATATATATAATATATAAATATAAATAAATATATAAATATATATATATATCCGCGGTGGCATAATTTCTAAAACGTTCGGTTGTCAACAATTACACCATGTACGTGTGCACTCGTATTGCGTCTAATTACTGTCTTGAACCGTGACTTATTTCGTACGCCTAGAATAACGTTCAGTGGGCTAGAAATGATCTTCACCATTGTAGGTAATCCGCCGATAATTATTATTAAATCAACTCTATATATAATATATATAGTATGTAAATGTAAATGGTATATATAATTCGCATGATTAAAATAAAATTATTATTATTGTGTTTTTTCTTTAAATTTATTAATCTTTTCGTACATTGCTACTGAATTTGTTAAATACGAACGTGATATTTTTATTCCCTGCTACACTGATTTCACGACGATTATTATAAATTATGAAATAATTTCTAACAGCTTTAAATAACGTCGTGAGAAGGGAACGTTTTTTTTTTTTTTTTTTTACTAATCGGTTGGAAAACAAAAACTTGATTCCTAACGGATAACGGTTACTTTAAATTAATTCCGCCGGCATTGTTATATTCATCGTTATAGTCGTTAATTCGTTATTATATTAATTCATTATAATTATTAACGTTATAACGAATATTTTTTACCATGGTCAGTTTCTCGGTAGCGTATAGTATAATTTTGACGGTAGTCTGTTAACGTATGATATATTTATTATATTACATTATAAATATCTTCCGTTATTTCTTCGTTTTTATTTCAATCCGAGAACTGTGGACTAAAATAAAGGGGAAAAAATGGAAGGTACTAATTTATTCACGCACCGCCACAACCATAAAAAGGTATTTCTACCATAATTATTACTCCATTTATCGATGGCATCCTAATCGCGTCATAATTGTGCAAATGCGGAGCATTTTTTCGCAGATTCCCATCCGGAGGGAATTCGTCTGTTTCTCGTTCTTTTAATCTTCCAAGTTTCAGATGCATTTTATGTTCTTCGTATCTTTCCACGGTAATTTTCCCAATCGACTAACTGCAATACTAAATCTTATACCATTAATCGTTAGCAAATTTCAGCACCAGTCTATCTATATCTATAACGCAGATAATTATATCGCGATTTTTCAGATAGAAAAAAATCCATACAGTTTGTATATTCTTTTACCTAGCCTACGAATTATATTTAGTAAATCACGTGCAATAGTTTAAACCCCCAATAACGGAATAGAGAACAAAAATTAAGTAAATTATATATATATATATATATATATATATATACATTTATCGATATTGTTTGTCCAGGGTAATAGTCACTAATCCGATTTCAATAAAATTTTTTGGGTACGTATTGTTCTGGTTCAACTTAAAAGATAGGATAGCTTTTAACCCGATTTCTTCTTCTTCATTTGGACCCTCGGAAGGGTGTAGTGATATTATGAGACCGCCGCATATGCTATTATTCTTCAATCCGATCTGTCTTGAGCAGCCAACGATGCTTCATGTGGATTTAATCCAGTTAGTGATTTTATCTGGCCAACCCAGCGCATCCGCGGTCTTCCACTATTCCTCTTCCCGCATACTTTCCCGGTAATTATCAGATTTTGCAGAAAGTCTATATCTCTCCTTATGTGTCCGAAAAACTTCAAGAATCTCTTTTTTATTCTACATGACAACCGCATATGTATGTTTGGAAGACATATTCGTTAGTTTTCGGGTCCGTCCACGATATTCTTAGTAACCTCCTGTAGGCCCAACGTTCAAACCCGTCTATTCTATTAGCACAGTCTACAGTATTAGTGGCCGTTAAATTTTTTTAAATTTTTATAGTGTATTTACTCTTTTTATAGCGAAAGGGTTGAATTCGTAATTCTATAAGTTTTCAATAGATGGCGCTGTGTTTTATCTTCAAATATTTTTTGGAATTTATTCCAGGCGTTTCGCATAAATGCGATATAATTCCATCATAATCTATATGTATAGCAATGCTACTTAATGTTCAAACGAACAGATTGTATGAAAAAAAAAGTATATATTCTCATTGTATCTTTTGAATTTTTCGGTAAAAAACTATTATAATACACGAAATTGGGCGTATGATTTTTACTGAATATTGCGAACTTTTAACCGATTCTACGTGTATATTTTAAATTCTACGTTATAATTTTCAAATTCAGCTTAAAACACGTTGCCGATTGTATTCGGCTAAATGTCGAAAGCGTGGTTTGCCTAATGCTCATATTTTCCTTTGGTTTTAAGATAGAATTGTCCAGAAGAAATTGATCGAATCAATTCCAGATCCATTTACCAGTCGCGCGCGAGTCTCTGCATTGCTTTTAACGAGACATCGTCGTGTATGAAGGATGGAAAATGTTAAAAGTGATAAGCAAAACAATGTGTCGATGACAGTCGTAACGGCGCAGAAACGCTAAGAATGGTGGCCGCACAATGCTAGCTGAAGTTTTAAAAAACTTTCTAGGCTCGTATATTAAATGTCTAATTTTGTAGTTTTGTGAAATCCAGAAAGTAGTTTACAAATACAACAATAAATTGGGGGGGTGACATTAAATTTAAATTAATCATTATAAATGAAAATAAAAATTTCGTAAACTTCTTATATTTAGCTCTTATATAAATAAAATATGAAATTAATGTCGGTTTATAGTTTTTTGCAAATTTTTAATTTTTAATTTTATTAATTGATAATTTAATTGTTTTAAATAATTTTATTTATTATTAATTTAACCTACAATAAGTAGGCCACAACGAAGCGTGGCAATGTCACCTATTATATATATATATATTTTAAGTCGTCCACGCACCTATGATTTCATTTAAACAACTCGCTTATCGAAACTTGTACGCTGTATTTGTCTAGGTATTTTTTTTTCAATGTTATTTACAACCAGTTCGTGACAGCTGCTTAGATAAATATTTATTTATTTAAATAGATTAAAGTACCGTAACTGCTAAGATTATTACAGGGGAATATTTATTATATACGCTTAATAAATGCGCGAGCTAAGAAATAGTATATATATATATATATGTGTGTAATTTTCAGAATGGTCCAAGAATTGTTCGGCAGGAAACCAGTTATTTTGTGAGGATTGATGGAAATGTGAAATACTATAAAATATAAAACAAGAAAGAAGAGTTTCGTAAATAGAATAATGTAGGGTGAAAATCGACAATCTAAAATTTTTCTAATCATTTCAATAACGTAAAAAATAAAACAAATTCACTTTTCAATAATAATAAAAATAATTCTAAAAATGGAATTAATATAAATCTGTTATAATACCAAATATAATATATGGTAGTAGTATTTGTAACGATATTTTAAAAATTAAGAAGTTTGTAACATAAATAAAATCCTATCAAAGAGTTATAGCTATTAGAATGATCGAAGCATACGAAACAAGGAGTACTGGTCGTTGATAGTGGTTACACCCATTGACACTTAGAAATAAACATATTAATTTATTTTTAATTAAAAATAATATTAAAACGGAACACGAATTTAATCGAGTAAGATATGTTAATATAAAATTCATGAAAGTAAACAAATCAACGTTAAACAACTTAAAACGATACTAAATCAATAATTTTTTTTTCCTACGTTGTACCGACAATTATATGCCACAACCAACGGCGATGAATAGAAGAAGTAGGAATGATAAAGAGTAGCAAGGAAGGGAAGGGAAAACGAATAAGTATATGGCGACTAACATCTCCAGTGAGATAGGTTAGATCGAGGATGAGGTTAAAAAAAACAAGTACAACGAGTCTATTGCATTTAAATTAAGTTAACACATAAGTAGTACTATTTGGCAAAAATTAACTATTTCTTCAAGTGGTCGGCAAGGCATCACACCATTTCCGTTTCTTGAATCGCTTGGGATGGTTGTCCGGTAGACTACATACATTCGATTGATATTTGGATTTGAGATAAACTGTAGTTTATCGAAAAAATTTTGATACTGCTGTACATAAACATCGTGGACATACGGTATTTGTAAATCGGAGCGTCATGAGACATACCTCGGAGCAGATGCGATGGTACGCAATATCTTCGACTGTTGTTGTTTGAATACGTAGAAGATTACTTTTACTTGTGCTTCCATTTTAAGTTTAATGCTGATTTTGCAGGCAATAATGGATACATCAACATTATATTTGACAATTAGCTTTGAAAAATATTTATACAGATTTAGCGTAGCAGAAACAGAAAATTGTAATGTTTACCCACACGCACGTGTGTCACCACGTATTGTGCAATGTTAAAAGGACGGTGTTAGATTATAGTATGGAAGAGTTAGTAAGAGATCAATTTAACGATTTCGATAATTTAACTATCGAAGTAATAAATAGAAAAATATTAATAATTTATTATATTAGTAAGATAATAACATTTATTTAAAACTTTATTTTGAAAATATTACAATTTAAGATACAATTAACGGTATATTAAGAATGAATTACTAAATGTTGGATTAATATATATATATATATATATATATATATATATATATATATATATATATATATATATATATATATATATTAAGATTAACATAATTGTATTATTGTTGTCGTTATAATTGTGCTTGATTGTAAATGTAGTTTGAAATGGCGTATTGTCTCTTTAAATTTCACACTATATTGAAAAAAAGATAAACAACTGTGGTACGCGATTTTCAGTTCGATTGATCAGTAAACGAATACATAGTTATTCGGGTACTTTAACGAAAATCGTCAAACCACATTCTATCGGCTTATTCGAAATATACACACATCTTTTGGCCGATTCTCTATCAACCGTCAATTTTTTTTGTTTATTTTTTTCGACATTTACTAATAATTATATTTATTTATTAATTATTCGCAGATATACTGTGGGGAACCGCATTCAGTCGGAATCGGTTACGGTATTAAGAGGGAAATATTTTTTCTGAATTTGGAAGACGGTTATTTCGGCTGTCAAGTTAATCAATCAACCGACGTATTACAATTGTACGAACTATCCCGACTGTGCGACGGACGAAAGGATTGTTTTCAAGGCTCGGATGAACTATCCAGAGAACTTAAGTGCACAAGTAAGTACAAATTAGTTGACTTTTTTTTTTTTTTAAAGTGTTTAGTAACGATATTAGACGATAGGCTGCGTATTCTACTTTTTTATTACGATACTTATAATTCGGGGGAAAATTCTAACTGGTTAAAATTTATTAAGGCCGTCGAATAATAGCTATTCCGAAAACAGAACCATTACTTAAAAATAAAACTCCAGTAATTTAATGGTCGGAAAAATGCTCAGTAGCTATTCGAAATAGAAGAAAAGCGCTCAAAAAGTTAAAACGAATATCCGCAATTGAAAATACGCCCGATCAAAAGCTATAGTGCTTAAACAAGAAAAAAGAGACATTGGAACGAATTCTACTCTAACAGCTAGAACACCAATCCAACAACTTTGGAATAAAGTACGGGCATTAAACATACACCCCTCCTAAATGTGGCCAGTTGTACACAGAAGCGGAAGAAATAGCAGTTTTCACTCTATTTTGAAAGCATCTCAAGCGATAATAAGACGGTGTCTTGTTTACAAAATAAAACAAAATATGGAATTTAAGGAATTTAAATTCGATACAGCAACTTGTCCGATATATAATTCCCGTCATTGAGAAAAATGAAATTATCAGCGCTGTTAATTCCATGAAGGAATCGGCAACCGATGCTGACAATATTCACATCCTATTCCTAAAGAAGGCTCCAGATTGTATGTATGACAAGCTAGTTCAGCTGTTTAACCACATATGGACAACTCGATCTTTCCAAAGGCAATGTAGAGAATCCGTAATAATACCAATATAAAAATCAAAAACAAAATCCCGACACAATTAGGTAACTTCAGACCAATATCATTAACTTCCGTTCTATGTAAAAACCGATATGCCGCTACTGCGGACGGGGTCTAACACATGCTAACAAAGTGTAGACCACTTCAGAAACACCATCCTGATGGTAATATTTCAATTCACACGGCACTCTCTGATAATTCAGTTTTTAAAAGTAACAAATATATATATATATATATATATATATATATATATATATATATATATATATATATATATATATATATATATACGTTCATTTAATCAAAATAGCTTCGGTGCCCCTAACGTAAGTTGTGGTACACGACACCAAAAAAAAAAAAAATCAAAAGTGGTTATTAATTCGTTTAACTTATTCGTTCGAATCGAATTATTTTATTCGATAATTTATCGTTATTATTATTTCTAGTCCTATTATCTTTTATTATTCTCGTTATTAAACGTAAATTCACCCGGTTATAAAGGTTTGAACTACGACATGAAAAGAACTTTCTCTTTAATTTGCAGCTGTTCTAAAGTATAATTCCGGCTTTTCCCATATTTAAAACGAGTCGTTGATTGATCGAGTGCAATAGTATATATATACACATAAAGGTAAATAACAGGAAACTTCGGACTGTATATCGCGAAGAAAAAATTGCGTGCACGATCGATCGATCAGTTGATCTGTTGGTCAGTTGATCAGTTGTTCGATTAATCGATTAATCGATTGTTCAATTGCGAATTAATTGCAGTTAACCGGTTTATTTAAAATTCTACTAGTTGTATCGAACAGCTATCGATAATGTCTTATAGTTCGTCGATCGATCAGTCTTACACGCTGCGTATGTACGGTTATGTCGACGTGCTTCTTATAATAATGACACGCAGCGTTTACACGGAAATAAAACAAACGTAATTAATAATAATAATAATAATAATAATAATAATAATATTCGTAAGAAAGTATGCAATAGTTACCGGGGCCGTAGACTCGTGAGGACCGGATCGAGAGCGGCACAATTTGGGAGGCGGAAAAATTCGCAGTTATCAAAAAATTTTAAAAGCGACCAAAATTTTATAGATGAAAAAAAAAAAGGTGTTAAAAATTCAAAATTACAAATTTTATTGCTTTCTTCTTTCGCTATTATTACTCAGAAATGCTAATGTTTCGACAATATCGTTTACTATGAAAAAAAAATACACGCAATAACTAAAATTCGTAATATAGAAAAAAAAATAATAATTTCAACAACTTGTCTTTTTTTTTACGAAATTAAATTATTTACGTATTCAACATTTTATTACTTGTAGTATATTACGTATATGTGTTTTTGCGTACTTCTATCGATCACTACTTTCGATTATTCCGATCGAGGTAAACGATTTAAATTACCAGGTAGGTAAATTGGGAAAACTGAATGCCACATCTTCGAACAATCTGTGTTTTCTTTTAACATCAAATTGTTCTTTTTTAGTAAATTGTTCTTTTTAGTAAATTGTTCTTTTTACTAAATTGTTCTTTTTAGTAATTGTTCTTTTTAGTATTTTTTTTCTTTTTAGTAAATTGTTCTTTTTTGGTAATTTTTTTTTGTAAATTGTTTTCTTGCAACTAATCTAATTCGACTAACCGGCATGCCATAAAAGGGATACTGATTATAAGCGGGCTACCGACACTTTGTTATTCTCTAGTATGACCAATCTTGCTGTTAACTACATTGAAATTTTTCTATATTATTAATAATAATAATAATAATAATAATAATAATAATAATAATAATAGTAATAACGTTTTGATTATTTGTGCCGCTGTTAAAATTCTTAGGTCGTAATATAATGTTACATTATAAAAACATAAAACCAGAGGAAAATTGCCAATTTTGAAACTCTTTTTTATTTATTATTATCGGTTTAATTTTTATTATTATTATTATATCGAAAATTAAATTTTTACGAAAGACTTATAAGTCGTATCGAGTGTAGAGTCTTTCCGGAATTTACCCTTGACATTCGTTCTTTATACGATTACACTAGCCGTTGTCGTCGTGCGGGAAGCATATTGTTCGGGGATCGGTTTGTTTAAATATTCCGCAGTATTTTTTAATTTCTTTAACGTCGAGTTGCACGCGATCTTATACGCGGTAAATAGTTTTCACCTATCTCGCGACTCGTACGTATACATGTCGCTATTAGTTGATCTTGAAAGTAGTTGTATATTGTTCCTTTTTGCTAACATCGTGATCCGTCTAAAGATATATGTATATATACATCTCGGCGAACCTGCACGAATGAAGACTTCATTCTCCGATTTATTCATTTCGTTCTGCTAGAAAGATTGCGTATTGCGAAGAAAACGATTCGATCTATAGAAGCTCGTCTTCTACGAAGAAAGATATCTCTTATCGAAGAACTTTATTATTTTTATTTACACGTTGTATGGAATCACGAGAAGTTAAGCTGTTAACGACCGAATTTACACGTACAAAATCCTCTTAGAAGTAAGCGTACGGAGCTTAAAGATGATGGTAAAGTTAAATAAGAAACCGCGGATAGTAAAATTTTTAACGAGACGACGACACAATCGATGCAACAGTTACTACTATACTTAACTATACTACTAGAGGAAATAAATGGCCAGTTCTACTACCACAATCTTCCTTCAGATATATATGTATACATACCTTGGACTATATAACGTCTACCGCGGCCAGTTTAATGGCCTTACTGCTGGAACGACATTTTCGCATTAGCATCTTTCTTTCTGTAGTAGGAACTAGACATTCCTTACGCTACGAGAGTACCAGTTCATTATTCGTGTTTCCGCGTACTTTATATTATATTAAATAACAACACGAGACCAGACACAGCTGGTTTCTTTCGAATCAAAGATATGTTTATCTCCTCCGTTGCGGACCTCTACATCATGGATTACATATATATATATATATATATATATATATATATATATATATATATATATATATATATATATATATATATATATATATATATTGATAATGTGCCGATACGAACTTTTAAAAAAATAAAAAAGTTATCGCGTATTGAAAAACGAGTAAAGTCTCCCGATGTGTGCATACGTTAATTTGCATGAATAAGACCACTACGAACTCCTCCAGTTTTCGTCCAGATGAACGCGACGATTATAGGAAAAAAACCAAAGTTCAACCGTTCGGAACCACCGTTAACTTAGGAACCGTTATTTAAGGTTGAAAAATTACCACTCTAAGTCTTCGGACTAGACTTACTATAAACATTCCTAACGAAAACCATTTTATTCCCATCGGTGTAAATCGTCCGTATTAACTGATCGAATAGAAATATTTTATTTTATCGATGTTCTTCTACTGTTTTTATTAAGTTAATTTAAGCTTCCGTTATTCTCGTTTTATTAGATCGAGTTTTTAGATTTTTATTTTTTTGTCTTTTTTAAATTATCAATTAAGAAAAAAGTACTTTAACAACTTCGGTAGTCGCTGTAAGAGATAGGTAGCATTTTTAGTGCTAATAAAATTGTCAATTTACGTTTTGGAGATTTTTGAAAATACTTTTAGCGATTTTCAAAATGTATAAAGTTGAAATCGATAAATTTTTATATTTATATATGTAAAAATACCATGATTAAGTGCCGTCTCCGTATCGGAGGTAGGCGACGATTTACCTATACATATTTTGCTGTACAGTGTTAGTAGCGTACAAGACGATCATAATATGGCGTTATTAGCGTAAATAGACGCACACCACGCTCGGGAGAACTGATTATAATCGTTTTGTTTTTTTTTTTATAGAGTATGTTGTGTGTGGTGGCTTGCCATCGGCTTCCACGCGATAATAATATTAGGATTATTTATATTTTTACTTTTTTATGATAATTTCTGTAACTCGATACCTTACGTATATATAAGTCCGTGCTCTAGTCACTACGTTCCAGGAAAGATTTTTTTTTTATAAATTGTATATAGTTTTATATTAAAGTTTTTGTTCTTTTTTCTTTTGGTAATGACTTTATATATTAAAAAACAATTTTTTTGTTTATTTATTAAAAATATTTATATTAAAAATTATCCCGAATCGTATAAAAAAAATGATATTATACAGTAAAAGCGTGTGTCTAGAATATTTTACTCGGGAATTGGGTGGTCGTTTACCGTTAACAATCTTACGATCATCGGCTCCTGTAATCCTAAACTCCGCATGACATGTCCGAAGAATTTCATTAATCTCGTAGAATCCTTTAAAACAGACTCATTTGTCCGTTTTTCTGTTCACGGTATCCTGAGGAGCCGCTTCCAACACCACAACTCAAAGGAGTCAATTCTCTTTTTATCGGACTTTTTTATTGTCCACATTTCGGGTACGTTTTACGTGTTTTCTTATAGAGTTATCTTTCCAAATGCAGTTTAGTTTCGTCACAGAATTTCTATTTCTATTTCTCGTCGTTATTTCTCCTTCTGAGCCACCTTTCGCTTCCAGAAGCGATCCTAGGTTTAGAAAACTTGGAACGTTCTTACAGCCGGTGGATGTTCTTTCGTTTTGTGATATTACATTCTTTCTGTCTATAATCATAATTTTTGTCTCGCTTTTATTTACATTAAAACACTGCTGATATCTTCCAAGCATTCCAGTAATTTATTCATTTCTTCCATAGCATATATATATATATTCCTGCATAGTTTTTTATGTTGTTTGTCTATCTACACGAATATTTATATTTATTAATGTTCGTTCTAATACAGCGTTAGCTATAAAATAAATATTAAAGGTATCGAGTACTTAACCCTAAGAATTAAGAATATCCCGTACATGTATTATACGTGTATCGTGCTATTTAAATAAAACTCTTCTCTTCTTCATATATATATATATATATATATATATACATATATATATATATATATATATATATATATATATATATGTATATATATAGTGTGTGAGTTTGTGTATTTCACACTGTGAGAAATTATAACATATATTATATATATTGACAATAACACACACAAATATATATATATATATATAAATATATTATAGTTGACCTTCTATTATTCAGGCTAGTGAGTGACACAATATTTTGTAATGCGCTAATGAAATGTTTAATTAAGAAAAAATGTTTAGTAAACGTAGTAACCTTTATTATGTATCCACTTAACGTAATTCGTAAGGTTAAAAGCGTGTGTAAGAGTAATGTAAATTATTTAGGCGGTAGGAATATCTATTGTTACGTGAATATAAGTTATAAATGCGTTAGGACAAGCGATATCGATCAAAATTGTGGAAGAACTGGATTTACTACAATCAAATTGGAGTAAAATGGGAATTCCGAAATATACGCTCGTAATATAGTGAAGTATTTGACGATTATGGTGCCAATATATTACTTTCGGATGAACTTGGAGCCCAAATCCGCGTAAATCCCATAGACTATGTAGGAAATTCCAGAGCTGTTAGTTTTTCAAAAATCTATCGGACGCTATACTTTTATTCTGTTGTTATTCTTCCGCGTCTCTATTTGGTGATCCACGGAATACGTGAAAACAACAAATTGTTTCACCATACTTTTTTTTTACCCTGTCGTTTGTTTTTCCATTCTCTAACTTTCGGTTCCTTTAAATAAGTCGAATTTTTAAATTTTCCATATTCTATTCTGTTATCGATCGTTGGGTTATCCATTCGCATTTCATCCAGATTAACCACCTCGTTTATTTTATTTTATATATTTTATTTTATATATTTTATATTATGTATTCTATTTTATGTATTTTATTTTATATATTTTATTTTGGAACGTCGCCTTATGATCCAATACATTTGACTATTTTGCGCCTAATCTGGCGAGCATTTGCATCGATGTGAGGTCTCCAAGTTAGCTTAGAATCCAGATGCAGTATCAAATATTTTGCAGAGTTAGCAACTGGTACTTTAAAATTATTTATTGAAGACTACATACTAGGAGGGGGTACCGCTTACGAAGAGCAAAGGTGACATGGACACATTTTTGCTATTCTAAAATTAAGTTACAAAATAAATAACTAATTTATCGGACTATTATAGGTCCGATCTGGAAGTTACGGGGGTTTCACTAAAGCTTCGACCAGGTGAATTGTTCGAGTGATCCGAAATAAATTCCTTCATACGATAACCAATGCCAATTGGTCTTAACGAAACATAACACGCCGATTTAAGAATTAAGTGGGTTAATTGATTTGGCTTACCGACGTGATGAAAAACGTTCTAATCTTCCGAATCCAGAAGTCTCAATACTTTTACCCACTGATCAAGATGTAAGACGCCTCAAACGTCTTTAATGACCTATTCAAATGGTGCCTGGCTGTAAATGATAAATGCAAGTGTGGAGAACTGGAGAGCCATGGACACTTGTTCCGGTGTAACTTGGTGCCTTCAGGCATAACGGAAAAATACCTATGGAGCACAGAGCTAAATGACGAAGCCATTAAAATGGTGTTGATGCATGGATTAATATTGTATAAACTTGACTAGCAATAACTATTTTATTCATTATATTATATTTAATTTTAATTTTATATATCGGTCCTCATACGTCTCGAACACGATAATTTCAAATTTCAAATTTATTTATTTAATAACACATAGAATGGAAAAATTTTATACATACGTATACATATACATACATACATATATTATACTCATATCACACATAGATATAAAACATACTCATACATATACATTCATATACACATATATACATGAAATATATATATACCTATATGCCCATGAATATACATAAACATTTTAGATACATACACAATATGTAGATAATAAACTTAATACTAATTATAATAATTCCATTACACCATAAATACAATACATAGATATAATAATAATAATAATAATAATAATAATAATAATAATAATATAAACCTAATGACATCGTAAATATTGACTAGTATGTATAAATATGTATACATAGCAAAGTCTAGAAAGTGGGCTGTTTTTGTAACGCCTAGTAATCTTATCCAATAATTATAATTATTATTTATTTAGAATTATTTCTAAGATTGTAATATTTATACAGCAGACTGTTCTAAAGAAATATATATAGTTTATTTTGTATATTTTATTTTGTATATTTTGTTTTATATATTTTATTTTGTGTATTTTATTTTGTATATTTTATTTTGTATTATTTCGATCGGATTAATCGTCCTTATCGTTTTAGACGGTATTTCGTTAAACATCCCGGTAGTCGGTGAATTAATTTTTATTTACCGTGTGAAAGAATCGGAAATTCTTTACTTAACAACACCGGCCACCGATGAACAGGTCGCTATTCGGATACACATGTGCATCCACACACGTTCGTAACGGGAACTTCCAAATTTTTCTCACCGTCATTCACTCCTCTTTACACGTTTTAACAACTTTTATTATTATTATTATTAAGGCTGTTCCTTTTTTATAATTAGGATGTTTAAAATAATTTGATTATGTCATTCGTCCAACTATGTGCAACCGAATGAACTTGTGCCCTCTACCTGTATATATTGTATTCTCGGAGTTTTCCCTCGTATATATATTCGGTTACATTGTACTTTTCAATAATTCCGTTAATCTCTAGATGAACCGTTTCAAGAATTTTCATCGTAATTTCAGGTATTCGATATGTGTTCGC
This sequence comes from Coronaproctus castanopsis, assembly GCA_032883995.1. Classification (NCBI taxonomy): domain Eukaryota; kingdom Metazoa; phylum Arthropoda; class Insecta; order Hemiptera; family Monophlebidae; genus Coronaproctus; species Coronaproctus castanopsis. The sequence continues at coordinate 292,697,157 of CM065052.1, forward strand.
ACGAATGAACACACTTTTATACACACACACGCGCGCGCGCGCGCTGATACCCACGGTGAGTGTCCTAATACATTAAAGTACAGAAATAAATCTTTCTTGAATATAATTGTAATAATTAAGCGTTTAACTATTAATATACTAATTCCACTAGTGTGTACACAGTTTCGTTGACGGTAGAAAAACAGGCTATTCCGATGACAATTATTACATTTATTTAAAAATGCGCATTGTAAATAGACTTCTTGCATTATGGCATAGATAGTGGCAGCTGGACAAACTACGGCACATCAAACATTCGATCGATATTTGGATAACTTCGTTCCCAAGTCGCAGACATGATGTGGTCATCACCGGATTGAGCCCGCGTCATACTACGCGTCTCACTCTTAGGTATCTTATTAATAAAACTTTGGCTCCACTCTATTCCGGCTGTGTCGTTATCATCTCTATTTTCCATATTCTAATTGACTGTCCCTCATACTTCTCGCTTAATAACCATGTTTCAATGTCGAGTCTAATTCCCAAATCTAATACTCTTTTCTTACCTTGCTTCTAGCTTTAGTTGCTGTCATAATTTAATTTAATTAATTATATTAACAATTATTTCACGTTCAACAATCGAGTAGAAAAAATCTTACGCCTAACGAAAACTTATTAAAAATGTCAAAATTTCTTTAAGTAACGTACAAAATTAACGAACATCGTCGATGCCTAGTAGAATACGCCATTTACGTGCCTGCTGTTCAGTATTCGGAATCATTTGCCACCTTGCTTCAGTGTTCATTCACAATGGTGCCGTGCCCGTTATCAAACGTTGGCTAACATGCTGGCAGCGCTACTAAAACAGTTCGGAACAAACTTATTGCAGGCAAATTGTAGCGATCCGATAGATTTTGAAACCGTTGGTTTTTTCTTCTTCCGCGTGATATTCTTTCTCTAATTTTTGCGTTAACGCGCGGAGTAGGACCTATCGTTCTGGGTATCACATTACACGACCAAAATACTTTGCGATACTTCTTTATACACAACTTCTTTTCATTTATTTATAGGTTGCACTACTTTACTTTATTGTATCCACTTTATGCCAAGTATTTTACGGTACAACCACATTTCAAAGGCATCCAGTTTTTGCTCCACAGTTTTTGTAATTACCCAGCTTTCAGAAACAATACGGAGAATATGTAGCATTTTATTAATCTTATTTTCAATTATAATTTTATTATATTTCTATTACGTAATTAATTAATATTAGCTTTCTAGTTTTAGGAATGAGCTTCTAGCTTTTCTAAGTTTTCGATCTGCCTTCGCGAATCTCATTGATGATTTATCCTGTGACCGAGATAATCGGTACTTTTAATTTTCTTCACTTCTTTACCATAAGCCATGGTGGCCCTCTAGAACTTCGTGTTTGTCTCTCTGAAATTGTCATTTGTTTTCTAAACTTTCAGCTTCAATACGTAATCATCACACACGAAAGTAACTATATCTAGAGAGGAATCTTTTTAATTCTTTTAAATTATTTGCTAATAGGACCGTACGTATCTAATATTATTTACTTTATGTCCGTTTACCACAGCACCTCCTTTAAATTTGTTTAGTATTTCTTTAAATATTTTTCCGGAGTATATATTAAAGAAGATTTGTGCAGGATACAACCGCGTCTGAATGACCAATAATTCTGATGCTTGCTGACTGCTGTCAGTAATCTTTTTTTTATAATACGTCCGTCTTTACCATCAATTTCTAAACTTTCTAGTATATCCATCATCTTGTTACGTTTCGCCCGATCAAATGACTTTTGAAAGTCCACCAAACGTATAAACATTCGACGTGCGATAGCCTTATATCGTTGAATTGACGTGTTGATACCTAAGATAATGCATCTCTTGTTTTTCCTAAATCCAACTCGAGTATCGCTCGGTTTTTTTATCTACCTTTCTATACACGTTCCTATATATTATTGAATGTATATATATATATTTTTTGTTAATTTTTAATAATGCATGGTTCATCGAACTAGTACTCTGCGGTAGTCGCTACATTAGCGTTTCTCTTTTTAGGTAACATCAGAAATGTAGATTTCATCCGGTTGTTTCGGATTATGTCCTGTGTCATATATTGTATTAAACGGTTTAAACTGTAGGGTACGTTTTATTATTTCTAGAGTACGTTGATCCGTTGGTTAAATGATCGTGATTCTTTTCTCGTACGATTATACTTAATATCGTCGCTACAGTTCCTCTACCGAAATATCGGTCCGGCGGTTAAATTATCAATTTCGCTGAAAATCGATAAGAGAAGTACATCCGGGGAATCGACTCTTTGAAAATCTAAGAACCGAACGGAGTTTAAATTTCACGGCAAGATGAGCTTAGCTAAATTCAGTTTCGAGTTGTTGTTAACGAATATCAGAATACACAGAATCTGATCGAGAAAAGTCGAGCGAATCTTGGACAACAATGTCGAAAGTATAATAAAAGAAACATAATAAAAAATCTTGGAAACAACGGAATATTACAATGAATATAACGGATATAAATATATATATATATGATCCTTCGTCACAGGTGCCTGGAGACGTCTCGATGTAAACACCTCTTATCGCCTCTGAGAACAAACGGACTTTAGCCTACCGGAACAACTGAGAAAATGTGTAGGATTCTCATCATTATCGTTCCACGGTTTTATATTAAACGCCGTCGTTGGCACATTACCGCCAGCGGTAGCGGTAGATTATCATTATTGTTATTATTATTGTTATCATTATTCTTATTATTACGTTCAAGGTCGGAGTCACTATTGAAGTAGTAGATTCGAACTGAAACAATTATTTCCCGTTAGAATTTGTGGAGAACGAGAAAATGACTATCCTTTTACTAGTAATGAATATAATGATGAAAAATTATGTAATAATGATCATAATTATGAGGATGATGGTGATGTTAGTAATAATGATGACGAAGTGATAATAACACTTCGTTGCCGGATGAAAAGATTCCTTTATGGACTCGATCTTGGTTGTTGGATACCCAGTTTTTCCCGGTGAATTTAAAAAGTTAACGACCAAATAATTACGAGCGGGTGTTTCTTTTAAAATGTAATCATAATTTTCGAACGTTTAAATAACTCAACATTGGGATGGAAATTTAACATTTTTAATAAATAACGAGGCGTTATGAGATCATAATTTTAAAAAAATCGTTTAACGCACAAAACTTAGTATACGTTATATATATATATTTTTTTAATATATATACGTATAAATGGCTTATGTAGTCAATAAGCAACTGGGACATGGGCTGTGACAGGATGGAATTTGTCATTCAACAATGAAACTCGAATTACCTCTCCAATCGTTCAAACTGGCGGGGAGGGTCTAAGGGTGTACAATAGTTTAATCTTCAAAGTTTATTGACACGATCTAATAAATTAACCGGCAGCTGATTAAGGTGACCCATTAGTCTGTTCAAGTAACATTCACTGCTATCTTCATATACATTTGGTAGTTTTGGGTGTGGATGTAAATTATCGTCTCGTATATACCAGGGTGCACCGGCTATTATTCTCGGTATTTTTGATTGGGATCGTCGCGCCATTTTGATATTTGATATTGATGCTTTCTCCCAGAGTGATATGTCATATGCCCATACTGGCTTAACTGCCCCGTATAGTAATAATTTTGATTTTAGAGATAATTCGCATGTTTTGACCGGGAGCCGGTACATGTTTCGCATGATGTGTTCCTTTCCGGTCAAGAGGCCATCAAGCCACATGTAAAGCGTTTATTGTACAAAAACTTCTCAAAACATTTCAATATGATGATGATGATGATTATTAATTATTAGCATTTTAAATATGCGACAATGGTACGAGCTGAATATTCTAAATTTCGTGATAAAACATAAAGATTATTTCAATGTAGCAAGTGTAAGAGGGATAACAAGCACTGCTGGCAGGGATAAAGCAAAAGTACCGCGCTTTATAAGTCCCATTGCACTGCACGCAGTCCATTTACGCCGGTGCTATGGCCTACAATTTAATTCCGGAGTCCGTAAAAGTTGACCTGATTAATTATAAACATGGAGGTCGTAATTCTTATAAGAGTTAATTATATATATATATATATATATATATATATATATATATATATATATATATATATATATATATATATATATATATATATAAACAAAAAGATTTTATTAGCTTTTGTTTTTTATTTTATTTTATTTTTTTTATAGTGCCGTATTTAACTACCGAGGCTATTACAGCATTGGTGATTTAACAGTTAGATGTAGTAACTGCGGTTGGTGATGGAAAGGAACTGTATAACTGAGGGAATAGTTGAAGAACTGTTGGAGAGGAAAGCAGATAGAAGTAGGAGGAAGGATATTGGGCCGGTAAGGGAGGAGTGTAGGGTAGTACAATAAAATATGGCAGATAAGAGTGGCGCTTGGGAGTAAACAAAAGGGGAAAAAAGCTAGAGGGCTTGGTACGTTGGAGAAGATGGTCATGAGAGAGTGATATATGACCAAGGCGGAGCCTGCTGAGTGTTATGTAGTTGGAAGGGGTTAAATTTACAGGTGGTTCCCAGAAGCCTACATTGGATTTTATGAATAGTATGAAGGTAGTTATACTAAGTGGATTTACGTGTGTGTGGATGGATTGTTTTTTGTTTTTTGTTTTATTGTTTTAAAATCTGTATAATTTGTTTTTTTTCTTCTTTTTGTAATCTACTTATAAATTTTATTCCTAACTTTTAATTTTAATATTTGTATTTTTACCGAGTTCGCCAAACTTATCTTAGGTATTTAAGTTTACTCACGTTGCAGTTGCATGTATATGATTACATTTTAAAATGATCGTTATGCGAATAACAGGGATTTTTTTTATTTATTTACGTATTATTTTTAGTTCTGTTTCTTATTATTACAATTTTAATGTTATAATTATATTTTCAATTTTATTATTATTATTTTAATAAATACATAACTAATATTGTAGCGTTCTGTGTAATAAATTTGCTTGATTTGATTTAAAATAAATCGATTTGATTTTATATAAATTGATTTGGTTTTAAATAAATTGATTTTAGTTTAAATAAATTAAATTTGATTTTAATAATGCGACTGCTTTCATACTAGGTGTATTACGGATGATATCTGAAGCGGTGGACGTATGTGGGTGTGTTGATATGAGCTGTTGTTTCTTGATTAGGATATGTGATCTTTCCAAGGCGTTGAAATTGTTTTTACATCGAATGTGATCGGTACATTTTTAAAACGTCTGTTTAGAGTGAACACGAGATGTTGTTTAGATTTAGACTTCATTCACTGTGATTTTCCACAGATTTAACAATTTCTCCAAAAGTGTAACGTGATTCTGAAGGCGTTCCGTTGCAACAGTAAGATCATTTTGATAGATATCGCTGGTGTCATCGACAAAACGTGGCCATTGTGGCGTGAGTATTGTTCAGGAAAATCAACTGATACAATATAGGACCGAGTAAGATAAATTAAAGAACTGCTCTCTAGTACCTCGTAGATGTTTGAGAAAGTTGTTAACCATCTAGTGCTATCCAAAATAAATGAACAGTGTTTATTACATGGCAATCAATTTGGGTTTCGTGCAGGGCACTCTGCTGAAACTGCTGTTTATAAATTAGTACACGCAGTCAGAAATACACTGAACGCAGGGATGACTGCAGTTGTTTTCTCATTCGATATTGCAGGTGTATTTGATAACTGTAAGTGGTCTGCAATTTTTGATATAATTAAAAATTACAAATTCAATCCATACTTAATTAATGTGCTAGTAAGCTATTTTCAAGATAGGGTTGCTCACCTCAGCATTGGAGATGCAAGTAGCTCAAGGAAAGCTAGTTGTGGAGTTCCACAAGGTTCTGTACTGGGACCTACACTATGGAATTTACTATATTCCGATGTTCATTATAAGGTAGAGGATTTCTGTAAACTCCTAAATAACAGTTGTGAGTTAATCTCATATGCTGATGATGACCTCTGTCTCATTTTTAAGGTCACTAAGTATTATGATTTTGAACAAATAAGAATGATAATTGAATTTCTTGAGGCTACCATCACAAATTTTGGACTGACATTTTCTGCACCAAAATGCAGATTTACTGGTTTTTGGCAACAAAAAGATTACAGACATAATTAAAAAATTGAAGCTTATTTCTGGCCACGCTATTGAGCACACAGCCATCTTAAAATATCTAGGAATTCTGATTGATGATAAGCTCACATTTATGCCTCATATCAACCATATTCATTCAAGATGTGATGTACTTTTTAGAAACATGAGTCGATTGCAATACAATACTTGGGGTCTCCATTATACACAGAGACTTATTTTATATAAGGGATTAATTCAGTCTATCTATGGTTATGGGGCTGCTACATATATCACACCGAATGTTTTAAAAAATGTGAATAAACAACAGAGAAAATTTCTTCTTAGTATGTCATTTTTGTATCGAACTGCTCCCACCTCAGCTGCTTGTGTCATTAGTGGTGTCCTCCCATTAGATCTATATATTGCAGGCAGAGCAGTCACAAGTGAATTTCGTATAGTGGGTGACTTGAATTTGTTAACAACCCTTAAATTTGTGGATAATAACATGCTACAAGCTCTTCAACATACAATTCCAATGAACCTGTTTAAAAATCATGTTTCCCAAGTGCTTTTGACAGAATGGCAAAGGAGGTGGGATGCTGACATCACAGGAAGGAAAACATACCAATTCTTCCCTAATGTCACTAACAGAATGAAATTGAAGAAGTTAAATATTAACTTCTACAGCTCTCAGGTCTTATCTGGCCATGGCATGTTTGCAGCCTATTTATACAGGTTCCATCTAGTTAATGTTTCAGGATGTACCTGTTGTTCGGGAGATATTATAGATGACCTTGAACATTTTATCTATGAATGTCCTGCTTTTGCTAATCAGCGACTTAAGTATAAAGTAGGAAACATGCAGTCCCTTCATTTAAACAGCAATAATCATTCAGCATTCCTCAAGTTCTCTGAAAGTGCAATGCGACATAAATTTAATATCATGAGCTAGCTCTTATCTTACAAAAATAAAAAATAAAAAAATAAATAAAAAAAAATAAAAAAAATTAATAAAACTAATTCAACAATATCTGGAGCAACTGATCAATCTTCTGATACTGCACTCATTACATGTTTAAAAATTAAGTTTGTAAATATAACAATAAATGTTTGCAACAATTGTAATTATTTATATAAAATATTCTTTAGTCTTAAGTTTGTACATATGATATAATACTGCATGGTAATTGTTGGGACTATGTTATGTCATCCTAGCTGTTGCCAATAAATATAAGTACACTTGCAAAGGACCTCACACACAAGTTTGAAATACTTATTTATTTATTTATGAATATACAGTCGATATATGTGTAGTTTAATTGATATATAATTCTCCTCCGGTCCTTTGCACCTTTATACATACAATTTAAATATAAAATATATGATTGTTATTAAAAAAAAAAAAAAAAAAAAACCTCGTACGTTAGGTTCAATTTTTAACCGGAAATTTCCGTCCGAATTTCGAAAATAACGATAAAAATTACTTAAATTTTTTCCCGACTTCGTTAATAGTTCTAACGGTGATCATTTTAACTTGTGTTGACCTTGTTAATCGATTATTTAAATTACGTTTCCCCGCTTCTTCAAAGAAGGGTATAAAATGCGGGCGGGGGTTGCCAGACCAGTTTCAAAATATCGACCTCGAGTTTCGAAGGAATTTTTCACGGCAATATTCTTTTTTTTAATCGGTAAATTGTGTAACAAATTATGAAAAGATTTTTCTAACGGGACGCGACATAAAAAAAACATTCCGTTATTACCAAGACGCCACGCGACATAGCTAGTCACTGACTGTACACGAGATATTTTATGAAAGACTTTTTTTTTGTACATTGCAGGAAACCGGTTGAAATGTTTTTTTTTAATCGTGTAAGGTCGAAGTTGTGGGCTTGTCTCTAAGGAATACCGCGACATTTCGACTTATCCGGGCAACTTGTTCCCGAACTGTAGCGTGAAAATAATCTTACTTTTGAAAAACGATAATTTTTTCCGCTTCATATATAAATCTAGAACTAATCAGACACTCGTCATCAACCAGAATTTATTTTAGAAGGAGTCGACTCAGCGGCCGAACACCTAGATCGTATTAATTAATCGACTCTACTTAAAATCGGTGATGCGTTTTATTTGTAATCTATTAACTTGTCGGGTTCTCATGGTAATTCAGTCTCGATAAGTACTTTCGGAAGAGGATTTCATCTTCCACACATTTTATCTGGAAGTCCTTGTACAATGTGTCAGTCGACAAGTACCATGGAGCACCAGACACATAACATTTTATTTTGGCACTGTTGGATTTTTGTTTGTTACTGTTTGCAGTGCATCTCCGTTAAAGACAAGTTTATTGTCAATTGATAACTGAGACATATAGATCCCAGTAGCCCGTGTAACTGATTTTGATATTAAGTTCAGCTGTGTTAGCTGTAATGTGTAGCAACCATATTAGGGTTTGGTATAGATAAATTCCTCAAAGATATTGTGGTATTATTTTTCCGTTTATTTTAATTCGATATTTTCCGAGATTAATTTTTCTATTTGTGAATACGAAATGGTTACATTTTAATTCGTTGATCATTATTTCTCCTATTTGTAAAACCAATCAACAGTTAGATCAATAGTACTCTGGAGCTGTAGAGTAGATCAGGACAATGATCAGTAGCTAGTACTGCTGTATCATCAGCAAAAGTTGCAATAAACGATTTTTCTGGAATATCACTGGTAAGAATGGAGTATATGACTTGTTCCAGTATACTACCTTGGGGTACTCCTGCCTGAATTGTTTATACATATGATTGATTGTTATTAAAAATCATTGAAAAAACGATAATAATAATCAAAATATTGTTAACACGTATAGGGTAGAGTGAGGAGAAATATATATATATGTGGTAGGGGGGATAATATCACTAGTAACTTCCGAGGGTCCAAAGGAAGAAGAAGATGTGGTAGATATGATCTCGCCCAAATCATTCTGGTCAACACGAAACAGATAAGGACCCGGTTAAGGGACGTTGTCAATGCCTTCTATAGCGCTCGGAAGAGTCGCGCTTAATATCAGACTCCGAGATCAGAAGAACATTACATCGGTTAAACAACGAACAAAATTATTCTAAGTAGAAGTTGAAGTGGGCAGGACATATTGCCAGACGAGATGAGAAATTAATTGTCGTCGCAGGCGAGGAAGACCCATGACTAGTTGGAAAGACTACATTCTGAAAGTAACCGGAATCAGTTGGATTCGCGCCGTACAAGGTAGGCGACTTTGTAAGTGTTTTGGGGAAAACCTACACCCAGCAGTAGGTTGAAATAGGCTTAACGTAATAATGTAATATACGTTATATATGTATGCTTGATTTATGTGTAACAATTTGTGTATGTAGTAACGTTACATTATTATTAGCGGATAATGGCGATTTCGTAACGAAGTAGATTTATAATATATTAGATGCGGATGCATGCGAAAATGAACGTGCATAATGATAGCAATGTGTGCGCTTGTTTGCGTGTATGTTTATTTATCTGTCTACGGTGATTACGAACATGGGGAAGTTACGGGTAATATGATAACACTTAAGAAGCAGTAGACCGAGAATATACACGGTAATCCAGTTCCTGAATTATTTGCATATCTTAGAGGTCATTGGTAATGTAGTAGCGTTCGTATCTCTGTAACTCCAGAAAAATACCGAATATTATTTATCGTTATTAATTTTAAATCTTAATTCGTAAATATTATTTACTATACTATTATTAAAATACTTTGAACAATGTGGAATTTAGTGATTTTTAAAAAATAAACTACAAAAAAAAGAAGTAGGAATCACTAAAATTTTTCTTTCAGAAAAATCGCAAAGCTTTTCGTCTGTTAGGCGATTATCGAGTGAATATTTAAAAAATTTAAAATATAAAGATTTTAACTTATTTCTTGTTGTTTATTTATTATTGATAATAATGTTTAATTCAAATTCGAATTTATTTCATGTTTCCGTTCGATTCAAAGTAATTCAGATACACTAAAAAAAAGGCCTAATTTGTTCATTCACGTATACTCACACACCTTCGTATATGTACATACTTGCTTAACATATAAGTACGATAAAATGAGTAAGTCATTTTTGAACAAAGACGCCTCTACAGAACTACGAATAGGGCTTATTATATATAAAGACGGTGCAAGTTCGTTGAATTCTATAAATTGAAAAATAAAAACTAATGTAATAACACACTGTACAAGAAAATGCCTATAATAATAGTAACAATAATAATAAAAACACCGAGTATCGACCATAATAGCGTCGCTTGTTAGAATTAGAATGAGAACGTGTATATAAAAAAAATATATATATATATATAATAATCAATATCAGCATATTTCTCTCTCTCTCTCTCTCTCTCTCTCTCTCTATATATATATATATCATCATCGTTCTATTGTTCCTTGACAAACGTCGTGACTAGCCATTTTAGGTTTATTTTTACGTACAAAATGGGCTAGCTTTCAAGGCATTATTTATATGCAACGCAGATAGTCGCGCATATGATTTTATACGAAGTGTGGGGTTCCATGTCATCTCCGTGATAATTAAGAATTACCTAACGATTTTTTAATTTTTTTTATTATTTGTTTTATTTTTTATTTATATTACAATCTTAAAAAAAAAAAAAGTCTTAAATAAGTAATAATTACAGATACATTATTTATACACGAAAACATAATAATGTAGAAGCATAGCCCAATGGTATGCTCTATTAATACGTAGAATATATAACTTTTATAAATTCAATAAATCATGCGGTTTAAGCCGTTTTAGTCTACGTTTCCGTATTCAGCAATTTCTATGCTTCTATATTTACATGAGCCACTAGTCGCCGTTCGTGCGTAGATGCAAAATAGCGAATTGTTTCATCCACTTTCTTCAACTGCAGATTCCGATGTAAATCATCATTGTACGCTGGAACCACGTGATAAGCCGTATAACTTCGTTCTGTCCTTTCTGGATGATTACACGATTGGATGTTGCGACACATCCCCAAAGCTACAAACCATAGATCAATATCGGTTTGATCATAGATATATAAATCAGCCTTTTATGATACAAACTTAAATTCAAATTATCAATATCGGTTTGATCATAGATATATAAATCAGCCTTTTATGATACAAACTTAAATTCAAATTATAGTTGGCGGATTCTGGCGTTAATTTGGTCGGCCTTGGCCTTAATAATATAGGATTTCCAGGTTAACCCTACGTCTAGGTGCATACCTAGATATTTAACTGAAGCAGATGATGGTAACCAGATGCATGTCTATCGGACGCATTCTATAGGTAACGTGAACTGATTTTGCCTCGTTTGACTTAATTTTCGAATTCTGCTTCCACAAGACCGTCTTGTCGAGCGCATTTTGTATTATATTATTATAATTGTGTCTTACATCAGCAAGGATTGCGGTATCATCAGGGAACTTGGCAGCGTAGTACCTTCAATTTTTGGAACATCAGCAGTAAACATGGGGTAAAGCAAGGGACCGAGAACACTACCCTGAGGCACCCCGACTTGTATCTCATAGAAGCTAGATTTTTCCTCCTCGTGGGCAACGCAGAACTTCCTACCTGTTAGATACGATCGTAGCAGAAGGATGTAATTAGTTGGTAAGCAACTACTGAGTTTAGACAACAGTCCTTCACGCTATACCCGTTCGAATGCCTGAGCTACATCTAAAAATACTACTGAACAGTATTTTTTTTCTTCTAACGCATTACTAATTACTGACCACACACGATGTTGTACTTGTTGTGTAGTAGAATGTTCGTGTCGGAAGCCAAACTGTTCATTTGGCAACTTGACTTCTATGAACTGCTGAAGTCTCTTCAGTAATAATTTTTCAAATAGTTTTGAAATTGAAGGCAGTAGAGAAATAGACCTATATGACTCCACTCTCTCGTCCGGTTTGTTAGGTTTCTTTAACAAAATTATTTGCGTAGTCTTGAAGCTTTCTGGTATATGATCAAAGACGAAGGCACGCCTTAAACAAATAGGTTAAAAGAACTATTACTTTACGGGACAGTTCGCATAAAACTCTAGGAGAAATTCGATGAAAATATTTTTATGTCGTTAGTTGGTTTCGAACCCTCGACCATCGAGTTGACAATCGAACCCTCTACCAATTACGCCATGGCGATATATATATATATATATATATATATATATATATAGAGAGAGAGAGAGAGAGAGAGTGAGAGAGAGAAATAGATATAAGGGAAAGTGAGAGAGGGGAGAATCATTACTCTATAAAATTTAGATTTACATTTTTAATTCGAATCTGACAAACTGACGACCGAGTATCGCTCTATTTAGGAACTACAAGTGATATTTAATTATTGTAATATCAGCAGTCTAGTGTAAGACCCTGAGATCCGTCATTAATGTAGCTGTTTATTCATTATTTTGTTTTTATCATTTGTTTTAGAAAAATTCTTACGTGATAGAGAATAATTATCTGAAAGGAACGGTGTGGGAAATAACCGTTATCGAAGAATCGCATTTTGTGTATTATATATATATATATATATATATATATATATGTATGCAATCATAAATAAACTGAACTGTCAGAATGTCTATCTTCTATCGTCTTATCGTCTTGAAGTTAATTCACGATTCAATCAAGTTCGTACTCTCCGATTTACGGAATTGTTTTCACAAGTTAGCGTGAAATTAGTCGAGAATGCAGATGACGTGAAGTCTTTTTGAGTTATATATATATATATATATATATGTGTGTGTGTGTGTGTTTGTAAGTGTTAATGTACCTGTACACAGTACGATAGTTTATCGATCAATCGATCGATTTAACAGTTGGGAATAATTTTGTTTTGTAAAATTAAAAAGTTTCCATTTAATTAACTTAAATCGTACACGATCGACGTTGCGTTCTCGTAATATTACGTTATTACAGTCGAGTTCACGACGTTTAGTGGGCGTTACTTCCGACCGAGTATTCAGAGTTCAGCGCTTATTAAACGAATTTCCAACACTAATAATAATAATAATAATAATAATAGACTATTTAGAAAAAACAGCCGGAGAGTTATTTTAATGACTAGTTTCCTCTATTACGATCGAACGACTCGGCGAGAAACGAGCTTTTAATACGATGGGGAAGAATTCCTATCGATCTGCAGACTGAAAATCATAGCCGACAAACTGTGCGCGTGAGTTCTTCTAAGAGGAAAAGTTATACACGAACGTTAGATTTAAAACTTCGGAATGACTAGTTTATTCCGATAATTTCCTCCACAGAAAAAAATCTAAACTAGTCGAATATTTCGACGTAAATATTTTACTAAACAGCCGAGTTTTGTAAAGAATTTTCATGTATATGTATATATCTTTATTATATTCCCTTATATTAGGTTGATAGCATAGCTGAAAAGTAGACAAGGATGGAAGAAGTATCAGCTATGCGACATTGATGGCAAGGCAAAGGCTTAGACGACCGATACACAATAATTGCCGCGAAAGTAACACAGGTGGAACGGAAACAAGTGCGAGATATATTGAAACGAAAATTGATATTATTATTGATTAAGTCATTAGCCAGTTGTTAAATATGGCATAACTATTCGAACTCCGAACTCTTGCAATGCTTGATCCTACTATAACTAATTTGACTAATCGACTAATCGGAAGAACATACGCATATATATATATATATATATATATATATATATATATATATATATATATATATAATATATTCATATATTTAAATAAGTGCTTATTATTTATTATATATGTATATATTTGGTTATAACATAACGTAAGTGTTTACGAAAAACATTTTTTTTTTCGCTATATCTGCTAATTTATTCCTAGTCATGTAAACTATCTCTCAAGAGTATCATCGTCTTCTCTTGTATACGAACATATTCATTAATGTATTCAGCCCATATCTTAAACTAGGTCGCGAATTCTAGTTCTTTTCAATCGTCTGGTTAGCTATTAGCTCATTGCATGTGTCCGCGTACGCGCATTGCATGACTTCAAGCCCGCTACTCTACCGCTTCGTCGACTATGCAGACCCTAAGTTGGCGATGAATTGCTTCATTGGTAACGTACCACGGTATTCCGTATATCAGCGTTAAAGTTTTATTTTGAAATACTTGTATTATGTTTCTCTTTGCCTATTTCGTACATCCCCATATTGGTGCAGCATAAGTCAATGTTTTATTATTGTATTATATATTAATACTCTATTAGCTAAGGAAAGATTCCAATGATACCCTATTAGCCAGTAGAGAGAGATGTTAATTTTATATCTAGTTGTTTTCTTGGTTTTTGTATATGTATTTTCTAGCTTAGTGTGCGATCTAAGTATACGCCTAGGTATCTGATGCTGTTGCTTTTGGTGTATAATATTTTTACCTAGTGATAGATAATTACCACGATAAGTTCTATTAGTGAATATTGCTGCATTTATCGGTATTCGCTTCTAGTTCCCAGGATTGAGCCCATTGTAGAAAACAGCGTCTTTCCTGCAGTACTGCAACTACCACTTCAGGATTTTTGTCTTGAGCATTGAGCAATGTTGATACTACTCGCGGTTGGAGGGTCCGTTGTATATAAATTGTATAGTAGCGGCCCCAGTACACTTCGCTGAGGAACACCGGCTTTAATTAAACGCGGTTCGGAGTAGTCGTCGCTGCATTTAACGCGAAATTGTCTGTTCGTTGGATATGATTTCATAAGTTGACAATACTGTTCAGGAAATGCTGTTTTATGTGGAGTGGGTACTAATGATGCATTGTTATCGGAAGCAAAAAATAAACATGAAGTATTCAATATTATCAATACTTGTGCTCTCCACACCTGACCCGTGTATGTGGACTAGGGAGGTGGTAACCGATGTGACACACACACAAACAAACAAAAAATTTGTTGTATAATATACCTATTATATAATTTTTTTTTCTAAATTAAAAATAATTCACAATTCTCGCCTATTCTATTGCGTAATTAAGATTTTTTTTTATTTTTAAATTAATAGCGTTAAAGTATTTTATTTAAAAATAAATAAATTTATTTAATTATTTCGATTAAATCGACGGTCGTGTTTAATATCGTTACGCGTCTAAACTTTGAAAAAATATTATTTGTAAACGGAAATAAATTATTTATAGGAAAATAATTTTAGTAAAAATAAGACCAATACGAATAAATTTTTATTACTTTTTTGTTTTTAGATAATTATTCTACATTATTTTCAAACCCAACTCCAGAATCGGAGACGAATAAGTTTCTTTACGTAACTCTATCTCTATACTTTACATAACCGGATTTCGTTTTAAAGTACGAGTTTCGCGAATAACACGTTTTTAATATTATTTAATTGTACAATTCTTCAATATTTCATATATCCTACACGTATAATCATATATCGTGTAATGAACATAGTAAAATCAAGTTTTCTGTGCTAGTATAAGGTCGAAACGATTTATTTTCAAATTAGCCAATAAACAAACAAAATTTCCATTCACTTCTCTCCACTCACTCCAAATGAATCACCATTATGCATAAAAACCCAATGTGCATTCTAATGTGCACTCGCTCTTTTTCTTTCTACTATTGTATATATATATATATATATATATATATATATATATATATATATATATATATATATATAATATAAAGCATAGGTGTAGTATTTATGTAATATCCATCCTCTAGGTTGCGAAGGTTAGGTTTTTTTTTATGACTATATCCTGAGCTACTAGGAATATTTATGATGAAAAATTATTATTTTGTAAATCAGTAAATGTCGACTGACCTGAACTAGGAAAATTAGGCTGATTGATGCAGTGGATGTAAGACACTATAATATTTATCGTACGTTATCGATTGGGTCCGGGTAAATTCTTTTGTAGAATTTATTTAGTGACGTAAAATAAGACATGGTAAACATAATATGTACCACGATAAAAAAATAATGAGGAATATTTCGTCCTTTCTCTCTCATATAGATTTACGTTCTTATTAATCTGTCTCTTTTCCTTTTTTCCCTTTTTTTTTTTTTTATTAATTAATTAGCTTAATTGGACGTCAAAAAGGTTACAACCTACGCTTACTGCATATACATACGTATATTATATGCATATGTATATATGTATAGGTTAAAACAAAATACGATTTACGACCTTCAGGAAATAATGCAGACTATAAAAGAACGTTATGATATGCGACCTTAACATTATTTTCGATTCGGTTAAGATTATGGCGGACGAGGTAAACGTGGACTTTATGATTTCCCTGGAAATGGCCGTTTTACTATAGAACGGATATTTTTCACTTTTCAATTTTCGTGCTTCACCAAAATGTCGATAGGTTCATGACTTACTCCTTACATTTCGATATATTATATGTATGTATGTGTGTATCGAAGAGGATCAATATAACCCGTATGGTAAGCCAGCCTATTATTTAACGATCACTGGTTGAAAGCGTCTCATTTCGTGTCACGTTCAAGGTTAATATTCTGGTCAATCTTATTCCTAATTACTAAAATTCTGCGATCTGCAAATGGCGAACATTTTCTAAGACGCCGATTCTATCGATAAAAAACGAGAAAATCTAAACTGGACCACTCCGGCATTACTCGGCATAACGTGTCTGGGAACATAAAGACTGCCGAGTGCAGTTGTCGGATCGTTTGGATTTTAATTTTTTATCATGTACCGATAATGGTTTTGTAATTTTTGATAGGTATTTTAAACGCGACGATTCACACTTACGATTTTATATAAATTATTTTCTATTGCAATAAAAAGGAAAATTCGTCCCATTTGTTACGTACTTTACTGCGTTGGCAGCATGTTTGTTTCACGTTGAACGCTTGTATATATATATATATATATATCCATAATTAAAGGCGGTATGTAGGAAAGTCTCTAATTTAAGATATGCGGATGATATTATTGGCAAAATCAAGAAAGAGACGACGCAATTAGTTACACATGTCGAAATAAGTTAGAAGACGTGGATTTCTAGTGTAAGGATCGTCCTTAATGGCACCAAACTCCTACCGGTGAATGAAAGAACGGATTATTTTGTTTATTTAGGATCTTTGATTATTAAGGTTGTTCGGATGAAATAAAAAGACGAATTAGTCGAGACCGCAATGATACGATTGAAACGTATCATTTTTAAGCCATTATTAAAATTTCACGGAAGAAGATAATAAAAAAGATTAATTCTTGCGATTTTCTTAGACACGGACGATTAAATCAGCGGATACGTATTGTATTCGAAATGTGGAACGGTGACGAATGTTTATCGTCAGCTGAAAGAAGATGGAGTCTCTAAATACGGTCAGAAGTACACGAATCGATAGAATTACGCCGATTGCGCGAAAGACGGATCCGTCAATTTTTCGAACATAGTAAGAGGAAAAAATTTAGAAAAAAATATCGCTTCATGGTAAAGCTGGAGGAAGCGAACGTGGACGAGCGCGCCTAGTAGCTAGACAGGTGGATTACGGAATCAGTTTATTGCGGTAGCAACAGCAGTCACTACAACTTAGAACCGGAATATATGGAGACGGTCAGAATTGACTTAATTCAAAAATGAGCGGATAGGATATTATTATTTTTCGTTACTTTAATTATTTGTAATTTTTTTTTTTTTTTAATATAAAGTGACCCGGGGAAGACGGAAGATTTCGTTGTTTTTTGAATAACTTAAAAATTGCACGACTAAAATTTTTGAACGAAATTTTATTTAAAAATAGGAAAACGAGAGAGATTAGCTTATCATTTGTGTAACGCAATTTAGATGACCGCCATTTGCAACAATACATTCATACGGTAATTTTCGAATGCTTTTCCGAGCAGAGGCCGCTGAATTTTTGAAATATCTTCCGAAATCCGAGTTTCAAGGTCTTCCACATCTCGTGTGGACGTGTTTCGTGAATGCGGCGGTTCTTAAGGTGTAACTTTGGATTCTTTTTAAAACCCTTTTTTTTCGCACTGCCGTTATCGATTCACGACGAAAATAACGTTCAAACGCAAAACGCGTGCTCCTTCTTATAGGATGCCGTTATAATTGGGACAAAAACGAATTTCTCGTATGTACACTAGCCACACGGAGTACCCACCGGTTTTGCGATGTAGCGGTGTTACCAATTGCTCTATTTAAAAAAAACAGTCCGTCTTCTTTGGGTCGCACTATGCTCAAAAGGGGCACTGTTAATCGTAATTAAGTTCTTTCTATAGATTTTGTACCTATTCGATTACCGATATGTAAAGATAAATTTTACATATTTATACTTAGAATAAACGTAGAACTTTATTTTTTAGGCGTTAACGATATAACATTTTCATCGTGTACTGTTACATTTTAAGAGTTGTATATATATAATGATGAATAACCTTTCACAAGATGGGATCGAAGAACTCTAACAACTACACCAGTTTTTTTACTCTTTTTATAAAAAAATAGCAACTACACCCACGTACTCATGAACAACAGCAAACAGGAATGGACCACCGACTGGACCTCACAAACAACCTTCCTTAGGAGCGTAAAATCAACCGTAGAACCTTGGTGGCCTCCAGATGACACAAGCAGAAAACAATATGGTACCCTAAACCGTCTACGTGTTGGTCATACAGCCGTATCACACAATTATCTTTATACCAAAAGCCCTCCACCAACAAACTTCCCCCTATGCAGACATTTAACAGAACCAACAGTCACACACTTAATCTACAGCTGGCAAACACTCGCACCACACAGGTTAAAACACAAAATACAGGGCCCGATACACAAAATACTCTCAAACAACCCTCAATCAATAGGTAGCATTCCGTCATTTGTAAGAGAAAGCGGACTCTTAGCATTCATATAAACTAGACACACGTCTCCTTATGCTGTAATGATATGGAGATTTGCATAATATTAAAAAAAAACTACACCATTTTTTTTATACATATATTTGTCCTATTTATAAAACATATTAATTAAAAAGTTGTTTTTACATTGTCATCCTCTATCGCCAATTATCAAAAGGCTTGGGTAAAACCCTTAGTTCCCCAGTCGTAATAATAGATCGATTTTACGTCGGTATTATATTATATATATATATGTATATGAGACACGGTACAGGTTTTTCTGAACAGAACGCGTCATATCATATTTGGCAAAGAATTGTCAACGTACTTATTGGTCACGAGGTCAGTAAGGAAATTCACGTCTTGTCCAAGATGAGTGTGTTTATTTTATTATTCCGAAGCTATCGTTCAAAACTAATAACCGTTATCTAGTGCGTCATTTTTAAATAATAAAATCTGAACTCTCCGAACGACCGCTATTCCAGCGCTTCGATTATGTTTTTTCTTAATCTTCAAACGTGCCCTAATTTTGATCCAACTCTATCAAATATTATAATTCATCTTTAACATATACATATACATATATATATATATATATATTTATTTTTTCATCGTATATTTTCCAAGAGATGATATTAATGACACGTAAATTATGTGCTATCTAAGAGATTTTTGACATATTGAGGGGTCAGTGTCGTGACTTTTAAGATGTCGCATTTTTGTTTATTTCGAGTATAAATTGAAAAAAAAAGTGCTATCGATTCGAACTAAGTGTTACAACGGAAGATGGAACTATAAAAATTAATAAAGCCTGTTAGCTTAGTAGTGTTAGTAATTCGGTGTAAACAGTATAGAAGACGAGACTATATGATGGAATACTGTAAAAAAAATATCGATATATATATATCGAAACAGACGAAGATAATCGAACATGTCGAAATGAAAGATCGTTTTAAAAATCACGATGATTTGTATACAATACGTTTTAATTTTATAATCGTAATGATCGTTTCTAGAGCATCACTAAACAAAATCGATCATACCGTTAGTTGAATAAATTCGAATTCTTTCGATAGAATTAAAACGAATTAATTTCAGCTATTTTAATCGGAAATAGCTAAATAATAGAAAAGCCGTAAAGACGAAATATCTGAGAAAATTATTTAGAAAATCTTAATTTTCCCGTTGGTTTTTAATAAACAAATGCCTGGGAAACTTTTTCTTTCATTATGAAAATTACTCGCGTAGTTTTCATTCTTCAACCACATTACCGCTTATATAGATCAAATCTGACTCATGGTTATATTCTAAGTGGAACAGATCCACCTCTGTGCGCTCATTGCGCCCGAACCCCCTCAACACTCCGGCATTGGTTCTTTGACTGCCCACAATATTCCGTATACCGTCCCCAAAACTTCAATGGTAGTTCATTCAAAACAGTTCTATCTGATGATCCAACTGCTGTAGAAGCAGCACTTCAGTTTCTTCGAGCTATAGGCATGATCAATCTAATCTAACATTCATTTTTCTATATGGGTGCTTCTGACCATAGCAGCAGTACATAGTACCCGCCCAAAAAAAGAAAAAAAAAACACATTTAACAATCAGTTCGAATTCGAAGTAGCGTATTATTAAAAACAAACTCGATAATAAATGCCATGCCCGTACTTGTAATTTCTTTCAATTACTCCCAGACGAGTCTGCTAACCCGGGATTTTCAAGTTATTAACTGTGGAACTAAGTAAGGTTCTGCGTTCCGTACGCGATATATATATATATATATATATATTATTATATTCGAAAGGTTTTTTTTTTCTTCTCATCTAGAACTGACCGATGAGGCCATAGATTTTTTCACTTATGTATTGTCATGAACTTTCGGACACGTTCATCAGTGTGATCCGATATCTGCTGACTCGGTGACTAAACCAAATCAGTCATTTTTTTCCTTTTAATCTCCTCGGGCTTCACATATTTGATTCCGAGATCCTTACGTAGTGTCTGGTTAGATATATATACTATGGTGCTTCCATCAACGAACGAAGTAATTTGTTCTGGAAGCGCTGAATTTTATTCACATTACTTTTGGACGCACATCCCCAAGTTCAGCTGCGTACATCCATATATACTTTTAGTTGAGAGTGAAACTGTCTCGCTTTACGATTTAGCTCCACTATTTTCGCTTTGATATGATTAATGTAAGAGTTTCATCTAAGTGTACTCCGACTGACGGATTTGTCTTGTTGTACTTGTACGATACTGAAGACTAATTCGCTAAATATCGACGATACGCATTAATAACCGAATAATTTAAGTATTTCCGGTATCGGCCACCTTTTTCGATAAAATTTCGGCTTAATGCGGATAGTTCGAGCGAACATTTCGTAACGAAACATTGCCTTAATATTGCGACTACGAACTTACAAAATCCTATAAAATATTCCACTCCTTGTAATTTTCGGAATTAGGTTAAAAATTAAGTCGATTGAAATAATTTTTTGATTACGCTGTAAAGTTTGAAAGAATTTGCTATCTTCCTCTATTCTTCTTCCTCCATTCCTCGAGAGGGCGTATTGATGTTAAGAAAGAGCCGCATTATTGATGTCCGTGTTGGCCTGTTTTCGTGCATGTTTAAGGCAATTAATGATTTTAACTGATCAGCTCCCGGTGATTATTGGATGTTGAGAGAATTTATATCTCTCGCAACATGTCTAAAAAGCAACAGAAAATCTTTTTCTCATTCCGCTTGATAAACGCCTACGTATTTTCAGCTTCTGGAAAAAACATATTAGTCTTTCGGTCGATCGACAATATTCTTAATAGCCTCCTATAGAGCTTTCAAACCCCTCTATTCTGCTGACACTCTCAGCAGTAAAGAACGCATAAGTAGCTACTGGAAATACTAAGCAGTTTAACAAATTCAACACTTTGTATCCAATGTCCTGTATCCTTCCAGATATTTGTTTAACCGTAGCACTACGCGCTAATGTTAATCTGCGTCCTATATCTCTGGTAAGCAGCTTCCACTACCGGTTAACGTTTACCGGCATTATAATAATTTTGATTTAGAAATAATTATATTACGAGCATAATAACAATCGGTGTCGATTGAAAATTATCTTGCTATATTTACTACACTTTTTTTTTTTAAACATAATGTAAGAGGGGTGATAAAAAAATATTACCGTTCAGGATGTGGTAGAGTGCCTTGGCTCGCGGAATCAATTCGGTACGGTAGCTATAGCAGTCGATGAGAAATCTACGGAAAACACTCGTAGGCGACCGAATACAAAATGGTTGGATATTTATTACGAAGATTCCTTATTATTTAAAAATTATATAGTCGTAAGTTGGTCAAAAAAATTATATAACCTTCGAATTAGTGAGCGATGAAATAAGTAATTAACTGTAAGCTTATATTGTTTATGGACGAACGTTAAAGTAGATTGTATTGATTAGGATCCAGTCCGAGGTGTTGCCTCATTAAAATCTAGAATAAATTGATTAAAATCAAAAGAGAATAGATCTAAAGAAGATTCGACCTTTTCTCGATACTCTATATCGCCGAATCTCTTCTAACTATTTATATACATATAGATTTATGTACAAACGTACATACATATAGATAATACGAAATTACACGAGCGGTAGTACTTTATTCTAGAACTCGGCTACAACCAATAATGAACGTCTCTATTGTGTTGAACAATAACGTTATTACAGGCGAAAGATGTATTATAGAGCTCGATTATTTTTTTCTTTCTTTGAATAAAAGCCAAAAACTAAATAAATAGTTTTATAGTTTTGGGTGTTATAAATTTCGAGCTTTTAAAAGTTCATTCGAATTCGTCGTAATCGGGAATTTCCTCGAAAACAGTTTTTATTTATTCGGAGAAATACAAGCGTTTCGACTATAATAAATTGACGAGATTTCGTAAAAACCGTTTACAAAGATGGTTACCGAGATTGTTTTAGAAAATTTTTAAATTTCGTTCTTTACAAATCTAGCCGACCGATAATTCTCAATAATGTTCCTCGGTTAATTCATCTTTCGCCATGATTTAATTCGAAATTCCATCGATTTTAGCAATGGGGTTTAACACGAACCGCTCGCAAACTCTACACCCTTAATATAAATATTATCGCCTAGAATTTATATTTACGCGGAACAAGATGCTGCAACACCTGTTAGAATTTTAAGGATAATTCTTTAAACCTAGTGGGGATTCGGATATTGTTTAATAACTCGAACGAAATGATATTAAAATTTTCATGTAAATATATCGGATATACGCCGATATAGAAATGATCGTCATAGAAACGACCGGCTAGAGCTTTGTAGATTATCTAAAGAAAAGTCGACGGTAGTAAATTCTATATGGTCACCCAGAGAAGACGAATGATTTTTTTTTTAATAGTTCAGTTGGTAAGACTGCTAGAACGCAAACCGCGTCAGTTATAACAGCATCCTATAATAAGAAGGTGTGCCGCGTTTCGCGTGGAATGCTATTTTCGTCGTGAATCGACCACGACAGTGCAAAGAGAGTTTCGAATTCAAAGTTATTCGGTTTTTTTTTTGTGTGTGTGTGTGGATATCTTAGGAGACGCGTTTACGAAACACGTCCGCGTGATCTGAAAAACTTGAAAACTCGAATTTCAAACTGTCCGTCTTCTCTGGGTCACCCTATAAATCCCGAGAAGAAATGTCTGAAAATAGAGTTGAAATGTGTGCGCACGATCGATCACAATGTACGAAGCACCTTAGAAGATGAAGAACGGGTATTTAATAATTTTCGTCATTTTTAAATTTTCACGGTTGACTACTTTCACAGTTTTTTTTCAAACCGAAAAAATCGAATCGTTAATGTAACGTTTTGATCGGAAATAGCTTGAAATAAAATTAATCTCAACATTAATTGAATAAAATTATTCTTTAATCAATTTTGTAACGATCTGATTTTTGTAACCCTCTGGATAATGTTGCGGTTCGAAATATTGCAAACTGTTGTAAACATGTCTGTCTAATTCACCTGGGTGATCGTCTAACTGAATATTAAATTTCAGCTAAGAGAAAAAATGTAGAGTTGTTCTCATCGATCAAGGGTGTCCGTCTATAATTCGAGGTCGTCTCTTTTGTTAGTTTAAAGGCCGCATTCTTTTTATATTCTTATTAAGTTTCCGTTACGACGGCACTACTACTGCCGACGGTTGAATTCTTCTATAATAAGTCCGCTAATTTCGAGAAACTACCCATTGTATTTTATTTCTTTATATCATCGTAGGACCAAATTGGCTTCGTGGCCGTCCGATTGGATTGTTAATCTTTCTCAGTCCGGTTTCGTCTTATCCGTCTTTACCACGCGTGGTCGCAATATGCCGTGTTAATGATCATCGAAAACGTTGATGTAACCTCTATTATTACGGAAGAATGATAAGTCCTCACGCGCTAATTCCGTTTATATAAGTTCAGACTTTTAGACTAGTAGTAGTACTGGAGAATTATAGGAGGGCAACCTTAAAAGAAAAAACCAACCAAACTCTACTAGTTCCTTCGAAGATTAAACGATAAAATAACCTCTCCTTCATATCTTCGGTTGGAAACCAGAAATACGCATATATATATATTATATAGATATATATTATATAGATGTGTGTCCGGGTTGTGTACTTTTGTGCTTATGTAATGAGATTGTAATAAAATGCAAAATGAAACGGTACTAGTAAGGCAGCGTGGAATTCTATGGCCGGTTATTCATATGCGCGTATACAGTTAATCAAGACAAAATCAAACGGGGCAATGACCGTCCTAATGTACACTTTAAACTAGATACCTGTTAGGAGGAATCCTACTTTGCCCTGGTACCACGAACAAGTGTGAATAATTGATAATTCATATGGACACGGTTTTAGCGCGGGGGTTGACCGTCATTTATTATTACAATATAACAATAATTTTAATATGTATACATTAAAGATGGTTCTATTATTATTATTATTATATCGTGCTCGTATTTTTAAATATTTTACACCTTCAATATGGATACGTATGTGAATATGTGTCGTGAATTAATGCGTATCATAAACACACGCGCATATGTATTGACGTATTATGTATATAATATATTTGTATGCGTGCGAATATATAATGCGCATTAATGTGTAACATAAACACATACACAAATTATCGGTGCATCGCATATACTTATACGAGTGTGTGTGTGTACGTGTTATTTCACCGGCACCGGAATTACAGTGTTTTGTATTATTATTTTTTTGGTATGTGTCGATGTCATCCGGATTAAAGATATTATTAAAAGGATTCGCCGTTCGAAGATATGATTATAAGTTATGAGACGTGCTCGTAAATATTATGATGGTATAGTGAAAAGAATAAAGAAGCTTTCGACTTATAAAAGACGGTTGTCTTCAACTACAGTTATATACTATTCGAGATTATATGAATACAAGTCGTATTAGTCGGAATTGTAACGAAACATGTATTCATATATATATATATGTATAAAGCGTGTGTAAAATCGGCTAAACTATAATTTATCATCGACGCAACACAGTCGTCTTAATGTCAGATTTTAAGAAATTCTAAGTTACCAGGGAACGCAGACGGTTTTTTTGAGGTAGGTTAGAAAATTAAAACGAATGTCGGTCGTACGTAGATGAATCTTAACCTGGATTTATCAACGGTGTGTTGAGTAAACGTAGGTTCTCAGTGCCTTTTACAGAATATCCGAGAACGTAATAGTAGATTTGAAATAATTTCAGATATGGTCAACACGATTACGCGGTAAATTTCTGACGTGGCCAATTTTGTCGCTTCAACGCAGTTTTACTTCTTCAATACGCTATCCATAAATTTCTTTTAGAGTTTTCCTTTGGGCCTGTTTAACATTCTCTCAATGAAGATAATTAAGCGTCCATTAGTAATATTTCTTGTGTTTTTTCTTATTCCGTCATTATTCACACGTCTTCTCTAACACGCGTTGGAGTACTTCTTTATTTGTGATTTTCAACATTTCCCACATTTCTAAACTGCTAGTTTTGATTTATCCCTTCTTAAAATAGTTCACGAGATATACATATATATATATGCGTACAATGTGGTCTGAAAGTAATTGCGCATAATGAAAAATGAATTTAATCCGATATAACGGTTATTAATTACGACGTGAAACAATGAATATTTTTTAATTTATTTAAAAAAAACCGACAAGTAACCCGAAGAATGAAAGCACGCCATGCGAGGAACGTAAAGTATTACAATGTATTAGATTAGTGTACACGCTAAATGAAGGGTGGTATTGGAAGAAACCGCAAGCCCCGAGATGAACAAAGTGGTTCAGCCGGTCGAGTGTCGATATACGGCTACAGTACGTGGCACTTTGTCGATATTTCTTCTTCTACTATTTCTCCCCCATAGCACCGAGTACAGTTATTTTATCCGCTCAGTATAAACGTCTGTGCTTGCCTTAGTTATGGACCGCAGTCCCTGATCACCGTGCAACAGTTATCTTTCTCTATTGAAATCAACTTTTAACAGTAGACGCCTTTTTTTTTTTCTAAATAACCTTCTTCGGATCATCATCTGTGTTAGTTGCTTATTAAAGACATTTCAACAGCAAGGTATAAGAGTGCTTCTTTAACCAAATGATGAGCTCGCTTTCCGCTTAAACTTTACTACACTTATAATTAGCAATTATTTAACTTAAGCTCGAAACGAATTCGATCATTTAGCGTAAATGCGATATATGTTACCGGTTAATGTAGATGGAACTTTCTTTTTCTTGTCTTGCAGATAACTGTTATAGCGAAACTACCGGGATAAAATGTCAGCACGGAGCTTGCTTGGATTCTCAATGTCACTGTAATGATGGCTACGGTGGTTGTTCCTGCGAAGTTCAAGGTAAGAGAAAAAATTTTACACGCTATTTATATTTTACTAATCCTGTACTTTTTATATTCTAAATAAGTTCGTTTTTACCGTTTTAATAAAAGATATATTTCTCGCTGTTAAATTCATTAATAATTTTTTTATTTCACTAATTATGTGAAAAAAAAATCGATAAATAGGAGTTAAAAACAAATTTCTCAACGCGTCACACTCGGAAATAAAATTTTCAGATTCATTTTGATTTAATCAGCTTCGAAATGAAATAGTTTACGACGTTATACAGTTTGTACCGGCTTACAAATTTATCGTTGAAAAATCGAATGTTTAATTTTAAATCAGCAGGAATTTATTAGTCAACAATTAGAGAATATCGATATATTTTTTATCGCATCTCATAATTTTTCTTTCGTGTTGTGTAGGTTTATAAAATTTGATCGATTTGATTTTTCTCGATTCCTGCTAGCGTATGAATATCGTGTGCAAAAATGATTATTCTCTTTATTGTAATTACCGCATTGCATTCAAATTTCTATTGTTTTATCACTCATTCTAGATAGATATTAATTAAACAAGGCAGGTGACACATTACAACGCCATCTTTTTCTTTTTACGTATTTCTTATCTTTTTCTTTTTTTATTTCGTTTCCCGTATATATCAATATTTTGTTTTTTGTTTTTTCAGAACATTTTTTTACGTATATTCCAATTCCGTCTGTCAAATGCCTTTTTGTAGATCAATAAAGGCAACGTATATCTGCTTTCGTATATCTTAAACCCAAAATTGCTTTCCTCGTGTCTTTTCCTTTTCTGAGTCGTGCTGAACTCGTATACGCCGTCAAATGACGAAACATGAAGATCTTATACCTGTGTGTTGAATGCAATACTGATATATATTATAACGAAAAATCAATAATAAAAACTTGAGAGCGGGAAAAATTGCTGGAAGCAGAAAATATAAATAGATACGCTCGGGACATAAGAAGGAAAGAATTTCTACTGTTTGGCTGCAGATGACTTGGCAATTTTCTCGGAACTCGGTAAAGCGGATTAATCTCCTAAAAGAAGTAGCAAATGTTTAGTTATAATTCGGGAAATTTATGAAAAGAAATTCTACCGGATTAAAGTAGTCGTAGATTTGACCGAAGTGGTTAACGCGTGTAATTTGAAAAGAAGTTGTTTTTTCTCCTGTTACCTTAGTAAAAACCGTTCAGGAAAGTCGAACGAATAATTTTGCCAACATTTACCGAGGATGATAAGACGCGAGAAAAAGAATATTTTTTATTAATCTAAATTAACGTGCCGTTTGCAACGATTAAGGCTAGAGGTACGAGGGGAAAAAAGTTAAATCGAGGAGTAGATACGAGACATGCGTAAGAACGTGATTAGCTTAGTTAGAGAATTCATATTTGAAGGAAAGTGGACGGAAGGTTGAGAGACAATTTGAGTGAGGAGTACAGTCAATGAGGAAATGGGAGACGGAAAGCGTGGCGATAAACCGAGCCAATTAGTCTCGTTCCTGCGAATTCCAGCTCATGTCGCGATTACAGGGAATGAACTGGAAGATAAAACCGGCACGTTTCCCAAAGGTCGCAGTTCCAGTTATCGATGTACGTAATTATGTCAAATCAAGACTTTTGCTTCGTGGCAGTCGAATTAGATAAATTCGACAATTCCGATTCACTTTACCGCGGAGATGATGTTGTCCTCTGCAGACTACGGCTGATTCATACAAGATTCACCTATTCGTAACTGACCAACAGAACTCCCTTAGTGTGCACGATATATGTAATAAAATTTTTAAGACGTAAATTATTAATTTGTCGACGTTAATCGACTTTACCCGACATCCGCTGGACACGAAGAGAGATTACATTTTCCGTAAATGTTTGAAACCACAGATCATCGACGATCGAAAATGTTCAATTATCGTCGAAAATATTAACAAACATTTTGACGACGTTAGTCCGACGATATTTATCATTCGAATGACGACGTAGTGCGCGAATATTTTAAGTTTAATTATCGTCGTCAGGGTTAAAAACCTGAGAAACCGCAATACCATTTACCTTCCAGCGTGATGATAACTGACGGTCGGTAATTGCACCGGTAATTTATTTCGAACATGCGAACATCTGCTACTATACGAAGTCATTAACCTCCTCTCTTGTGTAAGAATATATATATATATATATATGTGAAATATATATAATATGTCGAAGCATTTAAAATAACTTTGTAAACGGCGGTAAATATCATTATACGGGATAATAACGATCATTATGTACCGTTTATTTCCGATTTCGATCGACGATTTTGACGGACAATTGTTTAACGCGTTAAATCATCGGTAATTAACGTTTTAAATGCGAACGAAATGTTTTTATTCTGATAGAGTATTATTTCAAATATTCGTTTAAATTACCTCCTTTATTTTAGTTGTATAATTTGACAAACGGGTTTCTAAAATTATCATAGTCGTTATTTCAAATGTTATAGTTACGCTTCCTATTAAACTGAAATCATCAAATTTATATCATCTAATTTAACAATCCGTCCTTCCCGTTTATTCTTCAGATTTTCAATTCACTCTTGTTAACCTTACGTTCTCTCCTTTCACGTGCCTCTGGCCCAAGTGCAGTACACGGCTAAATCTACGGGTAATCCGGTAAATGTTATAGTTAAACAATTTTAACCGTCAAATATCAGGACCGATTAAGACTTTTTAGAAATATATCGAAATAAATCATCATGATCGTCTGTTCTAGGAAATAGAAAAATCAAATTCGTAATAATATGATAATGATAACATAATCTGTGATTTTGTAGAATTATCGAAATGTTACGTAAATAATCATTTATATTAATAAATAACTGCATCAATAGATTTACACAAATCATGTACAACTCTCGTTGACCGATCACTTGTTAAGACTTTCTATATATATATATATATATATATATTATATATATATATATATATATAAAAAAGAAAAGTGTTTTCAAGTAATATCGTACGTTTTTGCATTCTCCGATATTATTCATGGCAGCTGTTTTTTTTTTTAATGGTTGTGTGCTCATTCCGATACTTACTTCCCTAGATCTGGTATCTCTGTCAGACTCTTCGATAGTCTATGATTGGCCTTCATTCGACTTTCAGCATTGGCACTTGTAATTCCCCTTACTTCTTCAATCCGTCCACCGATAGTCGTATCTCCGACGAAAACCGCATTAACCGCCGTTCATACCAACACTAGCAATTCTCTCTGTCTCTTCTTAATAATTCCTCGATATCGATCGGTCATCGTGACCACTTTTCCATTAATTCGTCCATTTACTCCGATGATTTTTCCTTAACCGAGTGCCATATTGATTTCTAAAATCTAATTCGGTAACTACTTTGCAGTACCCAAATATATATATATATTTCCGTGAACGCAAATGACCTTTGTAGTCGAGCGTCCTAAAATAAAAATATAATAATAAAAATTTATACAAATGATAATATTTATACTAATAACGATATAATTTAAAATTAAAATAACGATAATTTAATGATGAAAAAGAGCCGAATGACTGAACAAACATATTAACGATATATAACGTTTAAATAAGAATAAATTAAAAAGAAAAACAACATAATGATGAATTGATTTCAGATGAAAACGAATGTAAATATCGACCTTGTGATACATTCGCCCATTGTACCAACACTCTGGGCAGTTTCCATTGCAGTTGTTTTCCAGGATATACCGGAGACGGATTTCATTGTCACGGTACGTACGAGACATCTTCCTTTGGTTACATCGTTTTTCGCACACACAAACGCGTGTACACACATACATATATATGTATATATATATATATATATATATATTCGTGGATATAAATAATTAATGTGTACGAAACAGTATTAGTATACAGATCGGTTGAACGTGTATAAAAAATAAGCCTTGGGATACTCTCACATATATGCTTTCATACATTGAAACCCATACACTTACACACACACACACACACACGTCGACTACCACTTACCATAAGCTATTCAGCAGGTTACTTGAATTTTATAATTTAACGATGTATTAAAAGTATATGTATGTAAATTTATATATACATATACATATGTAATTGTAACCTTGTGTCATTATTATAATTCTTATTACGAAAGAATTAGCTGCAATATTGCGGGCGTTACATATTAGTAATTAAAATTTGACATCTCGCATTCAAGCTGGCTCGATCACAATTACATAATTTCCCGCCATCCCAGAAACTTTATTTTACAAAAGTCCTTGGCGAGTATATTAACAGTAGTACTCCATTGTCTTATACATAGGATATCGGCATAACGAATAAAAATATCATAAAGGACGTCCCTGTGTAAGTTATTTCTAAAGTATTATCCATATTTCAGTTCCTAATGTCATTGTTCTAGTTTTTTTTATTAATTACATAATTTTTATTAATGAAGATAAAAAAGAGAAACATCATTATAATACGAACGTCTTCGAATATTATTATTATTATTATTATTATTATTATTATTATTATATTATTACTGTTGTTATTATTTTTCGGGATGTATTATGCTTTATGGGTTTTTGATTAATTATAGTTCGAATTTCAGTATACGGTATATAGAGACTCTTTTTACATACAAATTTAATTACAATATCAATAGTTATTATTTTTTAAAAATACTAATAATTAATTTTCGAAGTTTATGTATATTTATATATATATATATATACACCTTTGAATCCGGCAAGACCTCGTGTTCGTGATGTCTTAGTAAGAATTATTGAAATTTTTTCTTTGTCAACTTGCCGGCATATCGTTGGTATACTTATTTTCGAGCGTATCACATCTAACTACCCAGTCTATGCATGATTATCGTGTTTTCCTTCAATGTTCCATACTGGATGGGTTTAGATCGATTTATTCTAGTGAAAATATAACTAAAAATCGCCGTTTTCAAAATCCGACTAATTTTCAATCGATTCTAACAAACCTACTAATATCGATGTATATCCGATTACTTTTCAATCGGTTCTAATGTCGATATTTTCTGCATTCCATATCCTCTAAATTACTTAAATCAAATTATAATTACTTCCTGGTTAAACGCTAATTATTAAATCCTAAGTAAACTTCGATCAACACAATTAAAAAAAAAAAACGCAATAAAATATTTCGATCGAAATATTTAAAGAAGTAGACGGTTTTTTATTCTAAAGCACATCACACACTTCTTCGCGTATGGTGTACAAATTGAAACATTAAATTGACTTATTTGGACAAAATAACATCTTTACAGGATTTATAAATTGTATGCAAACGTAGTGGTATAAAAAAAGACGAATATTTAATCAATCGCTTAAATTAATAGACAGATTAAACAAAATATTTTCATAAAACCGCTGATTTAGTCGGATATATATATATATATGTATGTAAGAATGTGTGTCTATTAATAAATTTACCAGGAACAGTATCTGTTTATTTCGTTTATACGTGTTTCATTTTATATATACGTATTATATATATATATATATATATATATGTGTTAAAAAATTAACAAGGAACAGTATTAACTTATTTTGATTATACGTATATGTGTTTATACATTATATAAAGTGAGAAAGTGTGAATCAGTGGGTGAGTGAAAGAAAGTTATAGAGAGAGAAACAATAGCGGCAAAGGGAATTATTGAGTGTGATTGGCGTGAGAGTGGGAGACAGGTTGAACGAAAGAGTGATTAACACAATTATGGCTATACACACTACGCGCACGTGTACCTTACTAAGTTATTCGCTCGATTGTTTTGAAAATAATAAATTAAAAAAAAAACAAGGTATGGCCATACTGTCTCATAATGCTGACTTTGCCCAAGAAGACTCATTTACCTGTTTCGATGGATCGATCTTCGAGAATCGTGTAATCCTTACCAACTTTCGGGGTTGATGAAATACTTCGTACTCTTACATGACGATTATCGTGTAACAAAATGACCCCGAGTAAGAAAAAAAAAAGTTTTACCGATAGCGACACGGAAGTCGACGATTTAATCACAACAAATTCAAAAGCTGCTCCAGGAAGTGTTTAACAGCTAATATAGCTAAATTTGTCATCGAAGAAAAATATACACCTACATATTTAAGAACGATGTCGACTGACTCCAAAATTTATCCGTTTCCCCGGACGGTTCTTAGTATTTATCGGACAGTCGGTTGGCTTACGATTTAATTTCTCTATACTTAAAAAAAAAAAAATCCCTATACTGGGTTTTTCTAAAAATGAGATGTAAAAGAAAATAGATCAGGCTTTGAAAATAATCATCTTGGGCGAATTCCAAGATTTTCGGTTGCGAAGACGGAAATTAAAACGTTCTAGACGTTGATTAGACACGTTAACGGATTCCGACGTGTCGATTGATGATATTCGCTCGAACGTTAGATCATAACGACGCGATTAAGTGTCGGCCGAAGACTTGTTAAACGATGAACGCCTAATGGAGTTAGGTGCATTTTGAACAAATACGTCGGGAACTGACTTCTGAAAAGTTAGATCGTACGAATGATAGACTGGAAAAATAAATAATGACTTTAATTTCGAGGCGTTACATCGTTTCGATGTATACACGGATGTGGTAAAATTTGTAACAAAGTTCCGAATAGAACCGTTATACCGCTTGCAATACGCAATTAAATATTATTACTACATTATGATCATTATTGTTATGATTATATCTAAAAACTGAATTACGAAAATAATAACCGAAATGCTACGAACCGGACTTCAATAACGTTACAAAGGTGTTTAATAAAGTCGGACCGCTGAAATTCGTATTATTAACTAAAGTATATTCCCACGTGAGCTGTGTTCGAAATTATAGACACGCAAACACATGCACGCCCCTTAATAACATGTATACTATATTCGGTGTATATGTAATGTAATGTGCGCTAATATGTATATATATATATATATGAACTCATACAAGGGCATACACACATGTGTTATTAAAGAAATAATGTTTGAAACAAAATAGTATCCACCTTGAAAAATAATAAATTATAAAAATAACGAAAAAATTCATTCAAACTTTTAATGCATTTTTTAAAACTCAGCTTAATTTTAATTCTACACACACACACGTAATAAATATTTAGTGTATATATATATATATATATATATATATATATATATATATATATATATATATTAATGCGCATGTGTGACAATGGCAAACACTCGCGTATAAATACACGTAAAAGATATATATATGTACGATAATAATAAAATGGTGAACTGCATCGAAAGTATCTCCGGTTCTCAATTTATGTAGATATTCATACACAACACACACACACATATATATATTTTTATATATTTATATTAATGTGTGTTTATATTGAAACAGACACACACACATTCGCATATGTAAAGTGTTTACAGGTGTACTTTTTTTTTATTCCCCGATAATTCATTTTTAGCAGTCAGTAATAATTTGAACAGCAGGTTACTCAAAATCGCTCCTCTTTTAAAACTTAATTCCAGTTTTCTCTTTCTTTCGCGCGGCGATGTTCTTATTTGTATCTCCTACTATTTGCGAGATATATCTTTGCGGTGGTCTTCTTCGTTGTAAGTATCCGAAAATGTTTTTGCGCTCCTAATATTCTAGCTGTACCATCCGCCAAAACTAAAATATATAGGATCTTGTGTCGCCCTCGAATCAATAAATGTATTAACTTATTAGCTGAATTAAATAAAACACAAATATTGACGGAGAAGCAATAATTATACGAAAAAATTAAACAACAAATTTATGAAGAAATTTAAATGATATGCCGATACTTTTTAATTTTTATAGATTTATGGAACTTAATAAAAAATTATATTTATTTCAGCTAATAAGTTAATACATTTACTGATTCTGGGGCGATACTAAGTGCGCCGGGTTAGGGAAGGCTAAATCGTATTATACATACATATCACATCCTCGTAAAGCATTGTGGAATCGGCAGACCAAAAATCGCTTGAGAAATGTTTAAAAATCAACAACCGAATATTAAACTCGCGATTTCTCGTTACCAGTTAATTTTGGTTAACTTTGCGTTATTGCATAAATGATAGATCTCTACGCTTACTTTCGTCTAACGTCAACCCGAAACCAATATCTATCATAGGACTCTAAACAACGGGCCAAAGCCTCTAAACTGTGACTCTAATTTTCTCGATGGGTATATGATGTAAAAATACGACTATGCTATCATTAGACGCGTATTTCGATGATGCATAACTATGATGAAAACTATTTTACCGAATTTCGAATCTTTCACGAATTACCACGAAAAAAGTGAAATTTGAAAAAATCACAGGGGTCCCTGAAATTTTTGGGTTTCGTTTGATTTTTTCTTCTTTATACGATAGATCTTATATAGAAATTACTATTTAAAAAGGCGAAATCGTTAAAAAATATTTACGTCATGCGCTATGCCCTGCCAAGGGTAGGAAGTCGGCAATTTTTAAAAATTCGTAGCTCGAAACCACATACTTAAAAACGGTCTTTTATTTCAAACTTGTCATTTTAATATCTTTTAAATCCGCTTTAACGAAATGTTATAAAAATCGAAATTCAAAAAAGTTATCCCCCAAAACCTCCCAAGTTTTTAAAAATAATCATATATATATGCACTGTCGTTACAATTATGAACACAACAAATAAAAATCAGCAAAAAGTCGGTTGAGCCGTTCTCCAGTTATGGTATTTAAAACATTTACATTTGACATTCATTTATATATATAGTTCTCCAGTTATGGTATTTAAAACATTTACATTTGACATTCATTTATATATATATATATATATATATATATATATATATATATATATATGTATTCCGACAAAGAATTGCAATGGCAAAATTGGCATTCATGAGAAAAAGACAGATAATTACGCAGAACACGCTCTCCATTGGACTGCGTAAACGTATAGTTAAGTCGTATGTCTGTGTAGTGGCACTTTATGCGGGGGAAACATGGACGCTAAATAAAAAAGTTAAGCAAATAATTATATTTTTTGAAACATCGTGGTGGCGAAGATTATTAAAAATCTTATGGGTCGATAAAATATCTAATGAAGTTTTCCGCAGAGTGCAAGAAGAAAGATCACTCTTGAAAACGATTAGGAAAACAAGGCTAAAATGGATCGGTCATAGATATCATAGAAGGACGAATACCGATGCGCAGACCGAAAGGAAGAACAAGATAGACGCTGATAGACACAATCAAGGAAGAAGCAAATATTTAACAGCGGATAGAAAAAGGTGGAGGACTTGGACGATATTGGCAAACCAGTCAAATTACTGAAACACCCATGATGATTGATATATATATATATATATATATATATATATATATATATATATATATATATATATATATATATATATTAAAAAGCAACGGGGGATAAGAAACGTCATTGTCTTCCATATTTTTTAACCCTGACTTCTGTTTCACAGTGTGTAATACGTGATTATTAGGTTTTTGTCTTTTGTATATATGTCTTTGACTATTTGCCTTTTCATTTAATTTACATAATGATGTATGTATATACATATATATAAATCACATGTATTTATGTATCGACTCGTTAATTATATATGTACCTTTTAACCTATATGAGTACACTGCTGAACGTACGTTCTCCCCAATCTCTTTCACTCGTTCCTGTTCTGCCCGAGACATGAATTATATTATCGGACTAACGAGTCAGCGATCTGCAAATAGAGTCAGCGATCTGCAAATAGAGTCAGCGATCTGCCAATGTTTCCTTTCTTAAATTCCAACACACTCGTTTTGCCGATCTGTTATCCTTCCCTCCGGCTATGTTGGTTAGTTTGGAAATTTGTTCCCTCACCTGACATAGCCCGGTCTTCTCCCGTGTTCAAGTATTTCGCTTCCGGTTGGACCGTCTTATATTTAGTATTAATCTTTTCTTTGCTGTTTGTTTGCCCCTATTATTGTATTTAAAAACGTATTTATGTAGGTTTATTTGTATACAATTCTAAACGTGTACATTTTTATGTAGCTGCCACATAGAGAAAGCCTGTGTCTCGCGACGGTTTTATGCTCTAATTTTGATTTACCACACAAGTTCGTATACGTTCGTGTTCGATCCAACGTTATCGTTATCTTCGACGGATGTCCAATATTTTAGTAACATTTCATCTGCTCGTACGTTTTAGACAGTTCAGCTGTCCCGAGGAACGTATCGCGAATTTCAAATTATAATAACGGATTTATTTCGAACGTACATCGACGCATTTATAGCATATCGAATTTGGCGCTTTATAAAAAAATCGTAGGAATGTAAAAAAAATTTTATGACTTCCCGTAGGGAAGCTTCGCAGTCGATTATATACTAATCATAATGATCATAATAATAATAGTAATAATATTATAATATAATAATAATAATTATAACAATAATAATAATAATAAACCAGTGTGTTGACATGTACGAAAGAATTGTTTGTCAAAAAACTGTAAAGAACCCCGTAAACGATCAAACTTGATTTGTCAAACTACTATCATCTTTGATCGCGTTTATTCGGTGTACAATCTTCAAACAACTCTTGGGTTCACTGTAAATGACTACAAATAGGGACACTCAATACTCACAGGTAGTGTGTGCCACTTTTGTAAAATTAGATAACAGCTCATCTCTATGCTTTAGAAATTTCGGACAAACGCAAATTAGATGCTCAACACAGTCGTCACGTGTAACATCCGAAATTATGCCTAATTTAGCAAGATGTGAAGGGGAGAGATTATGTCTAAATAAAGTTGATATATAATCCTTCGAAACGTTCTGGTATAATTGAAACCATATGGCTTACTGGAAACCGTATGCACCGAAGCGAAGTATTTTTTCCCTTTATTTTGATTTTCGGCGGAGTAATAACTGTTGAAAATCCATTGGTAAAAATTGTTTAATCTTTGCTAACATATCAGCCCAATTGCACTTAATGTTCTCGCAAGGGACAATTGATAAATTATAACGCGTTAATTAATCGACCACCTCGTTTACAGTAATACCACAATGAGAAGGGGCCCACTTAAACTTCTTATTCGATATATTATTTAGATTTTAATTTCCATAATTGTGGCAATTTTCCGTACAGTGTTATAAGTTCTAATAAAATTCCTTTTTCACTCATATTTCGCGATGAAACGTCCATCATTTTAAAAATAATAAAAGGTACCGATTTTTGTTTGTCAAACAAACGCAAACTTATTCGTCAAATAAATCGTCAGTCAAAATTTTTGTCAAACACGTGCGCGGTTTTCATTTGAAAAACACGTCAAACAAGGTCTATACCGTCAATTTGTTAACACACATGTGAAATTTGACAAATTGTTTGATCGTTTGCAGTGTGCTTAATGAGTTTTTAAATTAATGGAACTTTTCAGTTTTTTAAATTTAATGTTTCATTTTTTTATTCCACTAGATTACACACACACATACATATATATATATATATATATATATATATATATATATGTGTGTGTACGTGAGAGAGAAAGAGAGAGAAAAAAAGATGAATATTTCTTATTCCAACCTGACGATATTACACATGGTTATAAGTTCGTTATAAATGCGATTAATCTGTTTTGTATAAATTTCGGTTCGATTCTGTTTAACGGTGTCTGTGACATTTGATTTGCGAGAATTCACGCACGACTATGTACCCAACAAAAAAAAAACGTTCCTTGATCTATTTTTATTATTTCGCGATAACAACCGGAATGAAAGAATTCGCGTCAATTTCGGAGAATTAAAACGAGTTCACGTATTTTGAAGGAGATAGAAAATATATACATAGTTATATAGAATGGATTATATTTCTAATAGTACAATAAAATGAATATATATATATATATGTATATATACGTATGCGTGTTATATAGACATTGAAAAGATAGACTATTAGACTGTTAAATTGTTTCCACGAAAGAAACAGCTAAAGTAGTGATGAAAAATTCGATGAGATCCACGTCGGACGAAGGTCTGTGTAAGAATTATTTCCGGTAGTAGGCCATTATAGGTTAATAGTAATCTTAATCGACAAACAGTAACAAAAAAAAGTAGTTAAGTCACTACAATTTATATAAAAAGACTACGAAGCTTTTCGGCTGTTAAATCATTATCAAGTGGACCGTTAAAAATAAGAAATAAAATATAAAAATATATACAATTTATGAAAAAAAAATATAAGTGGAAAAAAATAAAATATAAGAAATATTTAATTCAGATAAACGATATGACAAAAAAATAGCGAAGTGAATAAACTTAGGGTTTTTTATAAAATAATTTGATAAACAACGCAGTCGAAAATCAGCAATATAAAATTTATTACACTAAATTCTATTCTTTTAGTTCAGTCCTAAAACTGGTCTTTTTCTATTGTAGCGTTTCCTGTGTCACCGTTGTAATTAGTATTACTTTCAACGATTACAGGAGAGCACTAACATTTATAAATCACGAGGTATTGAAAATAAACATTAATTATTAACTAAAATCTTTAATAATACCCGAAATTATAAAAATAAACGATTATAAAATACATGTATATGAACGGCAGAAAAAGAGAGACCGAGATGCGGGTGCATACTCCGGAAACGTCAGGTTGACGACTGACTAACTTTATTTGCTTCGTCCGGAGACGACTACGGTTCTTATCGATAAGCGAACTATCGATATTAATATAATTAATTACTTATCAAATTAATTGCTTATATTTAATTTGTGGCGGTTATGCCGCTACATGAACTCCCCCCAATGGAGTCCGAACCTGTGAGGACTAAAAGGCGAATACAAGAAAAAAATAAAAAATAATAAAAAAATAAGAAAGAAAAAAAAAAGAAAAAAAAACTAGTAAATATTAAGCTTAGTTGCCATCTGTGTGATCTCTTGACGATCATCTACCGTTTCGCTGGATATCGTCAAGGTACCGGGCTGGTAGGCGTACGACTCGTCCTCTTTGTGTGACCTTCTGAGTACCCAATCTATCTCGGGCTTCGGTTAACTCATCCCCGGCCGATTGATCGATTAACGTTTCTGATATATTGAGATTCGGAGACGAGTTCTGGTCACCATCGGGATTACTCTGGACATATGCTGGTTTAATTCGGTCAATGTGAATCCTTTCTGGTTTGTCATTTCGTCAAATCTGGACATTATGAGTGTCGCGATCTATAATGCGAAACGGCCCTTCGTACGGTGATCGCAAAGGATGTTTATGGGCATCAGTGCGTACGAAAACATGAGTGCACTTTTGGAGCGATTCTGATACCCACACGGCTGGTCGCTGGTTTCTTCTGCGGGTCCTTGGCTCTGCTACGGACCTTAAAGCTTGATATACGGATTGATAGATTCGATTCTGTGATGGAACTTCACGACGACTTTCGAACAGGTCACAAGGCAATCGTAATGAAGTAGCTAGTGTAAGCTCTGCTGGAGAGTATCCTTCGTCTTGAATTGCCGTACGTAAACCCAATAAAACAAACGGTAAGCGAGCTACCCAATCTTCCTCTTCTGCGCACTTTAGTGCCGCTTTTATAGTTCGATGAAGGCGCTCAACTTTTCCATTAGCTTTAGGGTTATATGCTGTAGTTAATTTATGCGTTATTCCGAATTCTTTAGTTAATTCCGAAAATAAGATCGAAGTGAACTGAGCACCTCTGTCTGTAGTTAGCGTCGCTGGCATGCCGTACCTCGATAGCCATGACTCAATAAAAACACGTACGATAGTTTCTGTTGTTATATCTTCGATGGGTATTGCTTCCAGCCAACCTGTTGCTCTGTCGACCATGGTGAACAAATATCGGTATCCGCGAGCTGGCGGTAATGGTCCTACAATATCGCAGTGTACGTGCTCGAAGCGAGAAACTGGAGCGAACGTTCCATATGGTGATTTGATATGTCGGTGCACTTTTCCGCGTTGGCAGGGAATACACGAACGGCACCATTGTCTTATGTCCCGTGCCATTCCTTTCCAAACAAATCTCTTCTGGATATCCGCGAGAGTTCGTCTTGCGGATGTGTGAGCTAAAGTGTGGATCGCGTTGAAAATTTCACGTTTCAATACGTCTGGGACAAATGGGCGTTTTAGTTGATCGACGTATATTGCTATTCCATCGAACTGAGCTGTTGATAACTTGAGGTTTGAATTTGTTGAATTTAATATTTGTTGTAATTCTTCATCGTTTCTCTGCAGCTTACCAAAATTTTGAAAAGAAATGTCTGGTGCCTGCGCTATCGCGTCTAACCTGGACAATGCATCCGCTACTGTATTTTCGGTTCCTTTTACATAAGTGACTGATGACACATATTCTGCTATGAACGACAGATGTCGAGATTGTCTATGGGACAATTGATCAGATTTATGTTGTAAAATATATGATAAAGGTTTGTGATCGGTACGAATTTCTATTTCCCGACCCTCCAATAAATCTTTATATTTCCTTATCACCAAATATACAGCTAAAAGTTCACGGTCGAATGTAGAATATTTTACTTGAGCTGGTGATAATTTTTTTGAAAAAAATGCTAACGGTAGTAAACTTCCATCCTGAACTTGGTGTATTGCTCCTCCCACTGCACGACTCGATGCATCTGTATAAATAACTATTTTAGCGTCTGTTAATGGATGTGCTAATGTAACGGCACTAGCTAATGCTCTCTGTGCCTCGTTAAAGCTCTCCGTGGTTTCTTCATTCCACTTTATCAGAGTTCTATCTTTCTTCTTCTTGCTGTTTGTCAATGCGTGTAATGGTGCGAGTAATGGAGCACTGTTTGGTATGAACCGATGATAGTAATTTATCATGCCCAAAAAACGACGTAATTGATCTATGGTAGTTGGTTTTTTTATAGATGTTATGGCTTCTACACGACTCGGATCGGGTCTGATTCCATCTTTGGATATCTCATATCCCGTAAATACTATAGATGCTTGATTAAATAAACATTTCTCCGTATTTATTTTTAATTTAAAATGGTTTAACCGTTGTCTTACTTGGTCCAAATCTCGTTGGTGTTCCTCCCATGATGTGGATGCCACTAATACATCATCAATATAAGGTGTAGCGCACCTCATTTCCCTGAGGGCATAATCGATGAGACGTTGAAATGTTGCACCTGCATTACGTAATCCGAACGGCATATACAAGTATTCAAATAAACCAAAAGGTGTGATAACTGCTGTCTTAGGAATATCCGGTGGATACATTGGTATCTGATGATATGCTTTTATTAAATCTATACGAGAGAATACTGTTTTACCTGCCAATTTGGCGTTAATATCATGTATGTGTGGGATCGGGTATTTATTGGGAATGGTTTGAATATTTACTCTTCTGTAATCTCCACAGATCCTCCAATCGCCATTCTCTTTAGGGATCATGACAATGGGGCTTGCCCATGGCGATGCAGAAGGTTGGCATATACCTTTCTGGATTAACTCTTCGAAGGTTGTTTTTGCTATGGCATACTTCTCAGTAGGCAATCGACGAGCTTTTGCAGCCACTGGTTGGCCGGTTGTACGAATGTGATGATATACTATCGGTTTGGTTGTGACCTTAGGTGCTGTGTTAGCCAGGACAGGGTTATATCGCCCGTGTGAGATTGAACCTATAATAGCAGTAGTTTCGTTTCTCTCTCCTGGAGTTGTATTTATGTTAGTTGACTTTGCTTCATTTCGCTGATGTGGAATGATTCTCCGATTTTTTAAGTCCGGTAGCAATTCGAACTTACACAAAAAATCAGCTCCGATTACGGATATGTAAATATCGGCAATTAAAAATTCCCAACAGAATGTCTCACCTGTGCCTAATGTTACCGTTTTCGGGGTTTTCCCTAGGACCGTAATAGTGGTCCCATTTACCGCTAGCAGCTCTCCTGACTTGCTAGGTAGGAAATAACCCGCGTCCTTCTTTGCCAGGATGGAACATTGAGCTCCGGTATCTATTAAAAAGGCTACCTTCGTTGCTTCGTCGTCTATAATTAGCCTGAACTCTTCTTTTTGTGTAATCGCTGAGACTTCCTGCTGGTTTCTTGAAGAATGCCATGAGCATGGTGCTTGGCACGTTTTCGCATTTTCCCCATATTTCTCGTGATACCAGCAATACTCACTGGATGGTTTCAACAGTTTCTTTCCCGGTTGTTCTGCCTTGAATTCTAATCTCCGCGGTCCTGGTCGTATATTATAAGATGGTCGGGGTGTCGTAGAAGGCCCGGTTTCAACTGATGGTGTCGAACGTATAGGTGCCGTTTCGTGATATCCAGGTTTCTGTTCTATACCCCTCTTCCTTTCTATCGAGTACAATGTGTCTGCTAGTTCCGCAGCGGATTCCAACGATTCTGCTAAAGGCGAACATGCTAGAGCCATTTGTACCGACGTAGGTAGACGATCCAACCAAAGTCGCCGAAGACCCTTTGGTTCAAGGTACCCTCGGGAGAGGTCGCGCATATGCTCTAATAATTCAGAAGGTGTACGATCTCCTAAATAGGTTTCCTCCAATAACTTACGGAAATGATCTTCCGATGGTTTAGTATGGCGACGTAGAACTGCGGCCTTTACTATATTATAAGTGTTGGTTTCTGGTGATTCATCTAGTAATGGTCCTAAGCCGCGTACAGTGTCCGTATCTAAATTAGCTACTAATAAATTTATGCGAGTTGCGTCATCAAAAATTTGTGATGCTGCAAAATGTGCTTCGACTTGACGAAACCAGGTATGTGGATCTCGACGTGAAAAAGGTGGAAGGCGCACCAGCACGGCCGCGGATGGTAATATAAACGATGCGTCGGTATTTAACATAGGCCTGTTCTCTGGGGTTATTCGTGTCATCCGGGTTTGTTCCATGTTGTCAATCCCGATTTATTGGATACTTATTAATACTAAAAATAAACTTCATATATCGGACTACTATGTTAATACGTAAATATTCGCTTAATATATAGGCTTGAATAAAAATATACCGTCCAAACAAAAAAAATTTTTTTAAACACTGTGTAATGAGATAACGTGACTAACCGTATAGGTGTACTCAGTACCGGTTAATATAAACAAACT
Organism: Coronaproctus castanopsis; assembly: GCA_032883995.1. NCBI lineage: Eukaryota > Metazoa > Arthropoda > Insecta > Hemiptera > Monophlebidae > Coronaproctus > Coronaproctus castanopsis. The sequence goes on from CM065052.1 coordinate 292,741,231, forward strand.
TTGCGATATCGATAACCAATCAAGTGCGTTTGCGCGCGGCACGCGAAAAAGATCGTGCGATATAAAACACGGCGAAGGATATCGTACGACACTGCAACCACCCGATCGAAACTTTAAACGATCGTACGATACACGCGTAGGCCCGATATCCGATCATGCGAACACGTTGTTCACTGGACGAGATGAAATGAATCGTGACGTCACGCCATCTTGAAAAATTCAACGGAATTTAATTTCACTCCCGGATTATTAAATTTCGACTGCACCGTGGTGCAATTTAACACCTTTATTACACTAATTAGGTTTAAAACGACCAAATCAGAAAGTTTTGCGTGTTCAAACGTTCGGAGGTCACCACTGTAGCGTTTCCTGGTTCACCGTTGTAATTAGTATTACTTTCAACGATTACAGGAGAGCACTAACATTTATAAATCACGAGGTATTGAAAATAAACATTAATTATTAACTAAAATCTTTAATAATACCCGAAATTATAAAAATAAACGATTATAAAATACATGTATATGAACGGCAGAAAAAGAGAGACCGAGATGCGGGGCATACTCCGGAAACGTCAGGTTGACGACTGACTAACTTTATTTGCTTCGTCCGGAGACGACTACGGTTCTTATCGATAAGCGAACTATCGATATTAATATAATTAATTACTTATCAAATTAATTGCTTATATTTAATTTGTGGCGGTTATGCCGCTACACTATCATGATACTTTGAAGTGGAAACTTTTATCGATGCGTTGTAGTTGGGGAGTTAATTCGTAAAACGAACGAGCGAGCGAGCCAAGGGCTTATACACATAGGCAAGCCTATTCTCATAGTGTTATCGTGCTCCTCCACTCTTTCCAGTATACGTGTCTATTCAGTTTACATACATACGTGCAAACACGTACAGAAATTATGACAGATAAGACTAAGTGCGTGTATATATCAGCATATTTCTCTCTCTCTCTCTCTCTCTATATATATATATATATATATATATATATCATCATCATCATCATCATTGTCGTATTTTTCGTTGCCGAACGTCGTGACTAGCTATTTGTACGTTTATTTTTACGTACAAATTGGACTAGCATTCAAGGCACCATTTATATACGATGCAGTTGGGCGTGTATATGCTATTATACGGAGTAGGCCGCCACTGCCTTCTCCCTGATAATTAAGAATTAAATAATGATGAAATTTCGAACCCCTGACGTCGAGTTGACAGTTGAGCACTCTAGCAACTACGCCACCAGTGTATAATTTTTTTGCGCGTGCGCTAACCGCTATCCGTTATTTCGTTCAAATCTTCGCTGCACAAAGGATTGAGAACGAAAATATTTCAGCCATCGCCACGTCAAGTTAATAGCGTACTGTGCGTTTCTTTTCTTTGTGAAATTTGTACGAAATCGTGAGTTTATTAAATAGGTGCCTTTTTAGGTAAAATGTATTTAAATTTCACTTCCTCCACCGGGCACAGATGTTTTTCAATATTCCCGATTTTTCCGCAGCTCTTAACTCCTTATAACTACTGGGAAACCCAATAAACGAATTTCTTCACCTTCCACGTCCTGGCTTCTCTTGGACTAGCCGGTAAAATAAAACATTAACCGTCTATTATAGAAAATTGATTAAATTTCTAATATATACTTCTTAAAACTTAATTTTTTATTTTTATCTCTATTTTTTTCTTATTTCCATTTTTTTTCTAGTAGTAGTTTCCGTTTCGCTTTCGGTAATGTTTTCCTACGTGCAAAATTTAATCTAATTTCTATTATCGAATTCACGTTTTCATTCTTCACGATGTTTTCCCGAATAATAACGATTTTTCATCATTGTTTTGTATTTGTATCTCTAAATTTCACCTCGAATTACGAGTTTTTGTTTTTTCGATTTATTCATTCTAATCAGTTGTTTATACGATTTGATTTATATATTCCCGAAATAGGTCTATCTTCTATTTTTTTTGTTACTAATTGATTTGAATAATAATGCGTAATTATTTTTTATCGTTAAATCTGCGTTAGATTTTTACGACTTCTTACATAATTTTTATCCAACCTAAATAATTTTATCTTTTTCCCTATTTCAATCGTGACATTTTTTTTTATATTTTATTGACTAAAGTACGGTTGTGTATATTATCGATCGCTATTGGTTTTATTATTATGTTTTTTTTCTTTATTTACTTTATGGCTAAGTTTTAATTTAAAAGCAGGAGGTGGAAATATTTTCAAAAGATACTTTATGTAAAAGTTATATTTTCGAGAGTAGCACCTGCTGAATTCGAAAAATCAGCGTATGGGATTTTTACCCACTAAACCCCCATTCTAATAGAAAAGACAAATTTTATTCAAATGAAATAATGGTGAATAATTTTGCACAGCAGGTACCTCCATTAGATATTAATAAAATTAAATCAGATTTTATTATAGTCCCTCCTGTCATAAAAAAAATGTTAAACCGACATCCTTAAAATACATTGAAGTGTTCCGAAAGATGAGGTTTCACGTTTAATTTAATATCTTAAGAAGCAGCGTAATAATGTTCATAAATAAAATAAAATAAACCTCTACTTGAATAATAAAAAGAGAAGAAAATTAAGGACCGCTTAATAGTGCAATAAAGAAAAAAAAACAGAAAAAAATTAAAGGCGCCCACATTTGAACTTTCTTAACGTAAATAGCTCCATAAATAACGGAAGACTGTTGAAATTGGATTCTGTGAAAATGAGATATTGACCTGTGCGTATTTTGAACTTACAGCGTAAATCCTCAAGCAAACGTCGATCAAACAATAGGTTTTCAGTATCGTCAGAAGAACCAGAAGAGTTAACGTTAGAATTGCAAAAGGTACACCCAGGATCAGAAGCAAGATTGAACCTATATAGATCGGAACCAAACTTATCATAGTCGGAGAACGTCTGAGCATTATAAAAATTTAAACTCGGGGACAATAGAGATATCGATGACAAAAATATCCGAAGGCATAATGTTGGAGATAATATTAGTAGCAGAAGTGGAACATGTCTTTTAAATTAGTTTTTCGGGGGGAATGAATGTATAATTGTGTATATATATATATACTCAAATGTATAATATTTTGAATCAGTTTCTTTCTTACAGTCTACAGTCAGGTCAACAGCAGTGTGAATATAAATATAGAAAAAAAGCCATATCGCGCATTAAAAGGAAAAGAATTATGTAACAAAATCAAAAAATAACTATTTAAAACTCGGAAAAATTACAAAACTTAAAAACAGGAAAAACCGAAACAAAAACCTATCCGATAATGCGTGGAAGAGGACAAATCTTATTAAACGAGCGGTAATTCTTATATACCTTGGAAACGACTGTAACGATGGTGACAAAATTTTCTACATACCAGTAATTTTTTAAGTGATTAAAAAATACCCCGTATGGAAATGTCGAATTTCAAAATTTTACGCTCGAAAACTCCGAGAACCTGCACTCAAATTTTAGAAATTTTCGAATTTTCCTTGTTGTCAAAATTTCAGCTCGATGACATTAATCGTGCGAATGTTGCAACGGTTAGAAATTTACTTTTTAATACGTATTAATTAAAATTTTATATCTCAGGTATTGAAATATATTTCGGTTTACTACAATATTATGTATGTATATATATATATATATGTATATAAACTGGAGAAAGCAGTTAACAATATTTGGTTTACAAATCAACCCGAATAAAACAAAATACATTAAATTTATTCAAAATCAGGAAAATGAAAAACAAAGAAACAAATTAGAACTTGAGAAAAGAACAGCAAATGACTGGATTACATACCATAAGATAAAACGTATACTTAACGCTAAAATCTGTCTAAAAAACGAAGCCAAAATATTTAACCAACGCGTGATTCTAGCGCTAACGTACGCTGCAGAAGCCCTTAACGAAGGAACTCGTAGAAACGTTAAAGAAAACAGAAAGACGGACGGAACGATCTTTGCTTTACGTAAAATTACGGGACGGACTTAAATCAGAATATATCCGAAATGAAACAAAATTCGAAGATGTACTGATAAAGATAGCATTGAACAAATGCACCCGTTACATTGGTAGGCAAGAAGATGGAAGGTGGACAAAAGAAGTGATCCACTGGAGACCGTATACTGGAAAGCGCGTAGAGGGAATGACCACTATGGTATTGTGGCGGTCGCAGGGAAAGAATTGCTTGAAGATTAGGAGATACCTACATCGAATCAATAATGTAACACAAGCTTTAATGTAAGATATATATAACTTCATGTTGTATATCAATATATTTATGTTTGTTAAAACATTCCTCTCATTCGGTTTTCATTTCGTTTTAAGGGTTTTGTTTAAATTTATTTCCGGACTGGGAAGAATTTGATTTAAAAAAAAAACTATCCTTTCGTCATATTTGAATAATTACGATTATGTTGTTTGAAACTAATAAAGCCTAAAAAATTTCGAAAATTTAGTATATATACATGTATAGGTTATTTTTTATTTCAATCGGTTACGTCATTTGGTCGTTTTTCGAGGATAATGGTCGTTAGCGTTGGCCGGCTACTACTGGCAATTACCTTAAATAGACATTCGGGTTGACGACGGGTAGGCGTATACGCGATTACGTACATTGGCGGTCGGCAATTACTATTTGATTAAGGTTTACGAGCTTTAGTCTCATCATCAACCTTGACATATTTGCCCGGTTATAACGTTTAGAAATAAATATTTTTTATTTTTTTCATAATAATAAAAAGAAAGAAAATATTAAATTAACCGCGAATAGAAATTTCTGTTTTTAAATTTTCATCCGATTTAGAATTTTCTTTCGGTCGTTCCTACGTAGTAGAATTATTTTCCTTCGGTTCCATCTACACGTTTCATCAAACCCATAAACGTCTCGTGAAAATCGCGATATAAAACGTACACAAGTTTACACGTGTATTCTGCGTATTGTCGTGTTCACACACACACACACATATATATATACAAGAACACACATAAAACCGTATTTATACTGTACGGTGTGTAATAATAAGATATCTCAGAATATTGGGCGAACTACGATAGATAGATATACTCTATTCGAAATCTTCAACCGCATTTTCCCGTTGTCGCGTGGTCAGCCATGTAAATAGATCGTTTCCATTCAATCCGGTTGTTTGCTAGATCTGAAGAAATATCGACATCTCTAAGAACTACCCGTATAAGATCTGGCCATCTTTGCTTCGGCCTTCCTGCTGGTCTTTTACCAGGAACTTGAAATACACTACCGACATTAGTGAACCACTGCCGTTATGTTGAGCTCGTAACCTGTGTCCATACCACGATAGTCGGCTTTCACAGAGTTTGCTTACGATAGACGCAACCCCTATTATAGCGTAGATTCGTTCGTTTCTGATTCGATCTTATAAACGGGATGCCCGGTGACCATCTTAACATGAGCATTTCCATCACATGAAGCGCTTGTTCTTCACGCTTTGTTACCGGCCAGCCTCTATTCGAAATCCCAACAGAAAAAAAAAAAATATATATATATATATAAACGCACGAAGGACATACCGAAGCGTTCCAAAGTAATTATATTTATTTTTGATGTATTTAATATATTTTATTTATTGGAAAGTTATTAATCCGTCCACACGAATATATATATATATATATATATATATATAGTAAGCGGATGATAAAATCGTTATTTCTTTCCTCGTTAATCTTAAACTTTTCTAACCAATTATATTTGTTTTATGTTATTCGCTAAATACGGTTCTGTTTAGAATTCACCCTACCACCATGTATAAATTGCGTCTGCTTTATAATATTCGTTTAAAATCTCTTCCTATAACGTAAATTATTTTTTCAGTCTATCGTCAAATGTATATTTCATTAATTCATTCACAACCGTATATATATTATCATTATTAAATTAGATTTACACGCCGTGTGCAGCTGCTCTAATAGTTAGAGGCGCGAGATGAACAGATATTAGATCGAGAGGTAGAAGGCTTAAGTTTAGAGAGGGTGCTTGTCAGCGAGGATATGTACGCTACTTACACTGTATAACAATATATGTATAAATAAGTAATCGTCTACCTCCGATACGGAAACGGCATTTAATGATGAGTTGTATATATATGTTTTTCCCCCAATAAAATTGCTTGCAATCTGTTTTATCCGGCTATAAGCAACCTTGCTGATAATATGTTTATTCAATGAACGTTGCTACAGCTATTCATAGTTCCTCTTCTTATTTGTTAATAAAATCGGGGTGTATGTATGTGATGCAGTCCAGTTTGACATAATCTATTTAGACGTCTGAACTGCGTATTAATTAGATTAACAGTTAATGGATATTAATGCGTTAGTCAAGTCGTTTATAATTCTGGCTTAGATATCTGATAGTTTCCTGTAGGTATAAGTCGTCATTTCTGACAAACCAAAGTGCGCGCATACTATACTTCGAAGGATCAGTCGTTCAATGATATTTTAAGGTTAGAATTACTAGTTATACATCTGGATGTTATACGTCCGTATAGGTTTTAAAATTAATATGACAACCTTTTATTTTCCACTAAAAATGCCGAATGATTCATCAAATCAATTCATTTTCCGGATATCGAGTTGCTTTCTTTGATGTGATTCTTCCATGTTAATCTTTTATCATCCGAGTGCAGTCCATGGTATTTTACCTCGCGTCTGGTAAGAATCACTTTTTTCATTAAAATTTCTACATAAGCACGATGTTTGTAACGGTTAACATAAACATCGGTCTCTCCGAGCACTTTTTCGGTTGTATTTATTTTATCCAACTTTCATGCATATATTTCGTAAAATATTTAAGGTAGATTTATATTTTAAATGTATATAATTGTAAATATTATATAAAATTTAAAATAACATTTGCAGAGTGAAAAAAATAGTCTTTAAAACAAATTAAAATCAAGTTGCAACGCAAACAAAATAATAATATAATTTTTTTTTTTTAAATTTTATTTGTTCATTTCTTATTCTGTGTACATTCCAAACAAATTGCACGGTTACAATTACACTTGTATACATAGCGTGATGCGCTTTTTGAGGACGGACAGATTGAACATGTTTTCCTTTTCTGCAAACGATCAGAGATGATACATTATCCTGTTTCTGTTGTCTATCATGTACTTGCCGCTGTTCTTGATGAGGCATTTTATGTTGTACAATGGCGTATTCTATTTGCTAACTTTAAATCTTGCGGTAAGTTTATTATTTCCTGTTAGTCTCTCTCTTAAAGTTGCGGAACAGTCAGATCATGGGTCAATATGGCTAACTTCAAATCTTGCGGAAATTTTATTGTTTCTGTTAAGCTATGGTTTCTTAGGAATACGGTGCCGTTTTTTAGCGTACGTAATATTACGTTGACTGACGTCATAAAGCGGTGAAAAATAGATCCCCCGTTTTTAATGTTAGAAACACCGTTCTTCAATTGTGTAAATACTGTTCATTTTTTGAATCTTGTACTTTTTTAAAAAATGGACGATTTAGATTTATCTTTATTAATATATTCGGTTTTGTTTTTTAAATTGTAGATACAGATATATTAAGTTTCACCTATTCTATTTTTTCATTATTTATATATACCTGTTTTATTACACTAATCGTATCATCTATTATTTTTTCATGATTCATAATAAACTGTGTTTCACATTACTATAGCTGTTTTATTAATTTTTACACTAATTGTATCATATATTCTATTTTTTCATTATTTATAATAAACTGTGTTTCACATTGTTACTCTATACCCGTTTTATTAATTTTTATACCAATTTCATCCCGCAAGCTTTGCTTTAATCGGGGTTTCCGATAATCTTTATTTTTTATATTAAATAAAACATCACGATTACAAAATCAATAAGTATTTCATCGTCAACGCTATTCCAAATAATTTCACTCATCTTATTTGAAAAGTTTTGAATAGAAATAAAACTAAAATATTTACCGATTATATCACCGTACAATGATAAAACGTTGATAACAATGTTCATCACCGTAATGACGACCGCTTTAAAAGCAACGTTGTCGGGATTTCACCGTTTTTTTTTTTTTTTACAACGGTAACAGTTGCCACTTCCTGAGAAAACACCATCCTTTATTTCCATTGTGAACGTTCTCGTGACGTCATTCAACGTATTATTACCACCGCGTGAAAACGGCACCGTACTCCTAAGAAACCATAGCTTTATTAGTCTCTTTTAAAGTTGCGGAACAGTCAGATCATGGATCAATCGCTTCAATTGGGATTATTTTTATAACTAAGATATATCAGGCATTTCGTGTAACGTTACACCATTTTTTTTGACCTTTCCATAAAGAACAGATCTGCTAATGTGTGTGTGTATCGTTTACCTTATGGTTGAAGTTGTAGCAAATCGTGTTCTTCATCACTGTCGGAATCGTTTTTAGTAGGAATGTCTTTTATAGACAATCGATATTGAAGTGAAGTAGGTAAAATGAAATTTGTGTCTTTGTCGAAATAATGTCTTCAGCCTGATTAATCTAAACTCTCACGTTCTAATAATTTGCGAACTGTCTCTTCAAAATTTGATTCGTTTATTCTTACAGGCCGATTACGATTTCGACAATTCATTTTGAAATATAAAATTAATTAAAAACGAAAATTATTATTTTTTTATTTAATGCGAATATTAAAAATTGTCTCGTTTTTCCAAAAATTTAGATATCAACGAATGCGAAGACCCGTTAATAGCTTCAAAATGTGTCTCCAACGCCGAGTGTTGTAACGTACCGGCCCATTTTATATGTAAATGTAAACCGGGTTTCGAAGGTGACGGTGAAGTCGAGTGCAGAGGTAAGTTTTATTTTTGTTCTAATAAACTTTTGTATTTGTATAAGTGTGTGTGTGTGTGTGAGTGTTTATGTATGTGATATTAAGTCATAAATTTAAAGACGAAAACTGTAAAATACTATTTTCGAAACAAAGCGCGAACTTTCCGATCGTTATTTATTAGCCGGATTCTGTATGTATGCTTACGTGTGTGTGTGTGTATGTTTACGTCGACGTGTATTGCTGATTGTAAAATATTAGATGGAATAGAATGGAGTAATGGATAATTGAAATTGAAGAATCATTAAATATCGAAAATACGGACCATGAGATCATTTCTGATTATCCGATGGATGGTGTAAATCTTTTTAGTATCGATTCTATTTCCGACAAGACAATCACGAATTTTTCCTAAAAGATTATGAGAATCACGACACAGTAGCAAAATTTTTAGTAATAAAACCTTTACAATTCGTACTAAGCGATACTAAGGTCCGAGGGTCATGCGCAAAAATAATCGATATTATATTCACGCTTGAAGATATATATATATATATATATATATATATATATATATATATATATATATACCAAAGACATAAATAACACGAAGAATAATATGTCGAAGATAAACAGGGAGATGATGTTAGCGCATCTTCATCGTCATTTCTAATAATACACGTTAGTAGTTTTTTAAATTTTATTTGACTTATTATCGATGTTTTTATTATTAGTTGAGATTATCATTACTATTATTGCTATTATTATTATTAATTACAGTCAGTCATGGTTATTTTTTGTACATTATGCAATCGGTAGCTACAGCATATACATCGGTTAATTCGCGTCCATAAATCTCGGAAATAGCAGCGCTAATAAGAGAGTTTTAAATTGTTAATTATATTTCCTGTGGAGACGTTTTCCTTGGGCGTGTGCATTTATGTTGCTAATAGCAACGATAAAGTAATATTAAGGACGGTTAATAATTGCAAATGATTAATAATAATAATAATAATAATAATTTCAAATTCGAATTACAAATTTGTTTCAAAATTACACTTCCATATTGTAATAATAATAATAATAATAATAATACTTCAGTAATAATAATAACAGCTAGTAATAATGATTCGGACAATAAGTAACAGGTTTTCTTTAATTAATAATCAAAGTTGAAAATGCGTTTAAAAATATTCGAGGATACGTTTAGAAAAAAATTGTTAAAATATATAAATAATTGATATTACGTTTATTAATTCCCATCGTCCAGTTACGTTAATGAAAAGTTCGATGATATTTTTAATTATTTCTATTATATAGGCAGATCATTTTGCTTGTCTCCTAATATATACATGTATTATCATTAGTCGCATCAGTCCTTTGACTGGTAGCGCTGCAGTCTCCATTCGCCTGTAATTTTTAAATCGGCGATAGGTTAGGTTGTATATATAAGGAAATTAGTCGAACGAAAATCTTGATTAATTAATTTTTTTTTAATTAAAAAATAAATAAATAATATTGCTTCTAAGCCGAACGTATGAATTTTAAATCATTAATAGTTACGATTTTTACCGCAAAAATATTAATAATCGTATTAATTAATAATGTTAATAGTGATATTTTAAAGATAGACAATTATTAATTATCGCGTTTTTAATAAATAACATATTTAATTTTAAATAAATTTTTACTTAATTGTTCTTAATAATAATGATGCCGGCGTCTGCTTAATGTTTTTTCATAACTATGCCGGCTTTTTATTTCTAGAAGACTAACCGACTGATTCACGCTGCGAGTTTTTCGCTTTTATCACAATCATCTCCGTTTCGCAACTTACTTTTCCAGAGGAGAAATTACATAATAAATCGATATAAGCCTAGGATACAACTTAATAAATAGTTACTTACCAGCAATCTTACTCGCTTTACTCACGACACCAAATCGCTGTGTCGTTCAATTAACAGTCTCACTTTCCTGACCGACTCCTTGATTATTAAATACAATGAGGGACTATACGGTATATTATTTGTCTTCAACATTTACTCCTAAACCCTATTTATGCCGAAGCAATAGTTGTAATAACGGATTCCCGCTCTCCGGAACACGAAGTAAAACAAATTCTCTCTAATAGTTCACACAGTTCCGAGTTTAATAACTATCGCAGGATACGAATCCAACATCTAGGGCATAAGGGAATCGTATGGAATTAAGTGGTCGATAGCCTATTTCACACTATTTTACACAACAACCTATCAAGCCCAGTCTTTTCTAATATTAAACACAGCCCTCAAATACCTCATTAACCACAACTAGTGACGGAAATGGAATTCGTAGCCCTATAATTTCCTTTTTGCTACTAAATCACATTTTGACGAAACCACCTGCTAACTAGTCCCATTATAGACAGCACTTAGCAGGCTCTGCCTCAGTCACATATCGCTCTCTCGTGACCGTCAACGTGCCCACCATATACTTTGCCTCTTTTGTCTACCCAAGTTCCTCTTTTATTTTTTCCATATTTTACTACGCTGCCCTACATTCGATCCTTATCGATCTCACGTCCATCCGTATACCCTATCTGGTTTCCTTTTTCCAATAGTCCTTCAACTATCCCTCTCCGCCTCAAACTTCATTTACTCAATTTAACAGCTAAATAAAGAGTGCTGTAATAGCTTCGTTAGTTACGCACTGCACTTTAAAAGAGAAATAATAATGATAATAAAACCGCGAAGCCGTTTGTCGTGCTTGCTAAAGCCATACAACTCTCGAGACCACATTATCGGACACGTATCAAAGAGCTTTACAGGTTGAAGTTGTGATTTAAGCGGACGCTGACGGAGATTTGTCATGAAGAGAGTTAATACGTAAAACGTTATTTCTCGTAACAACTATTTCAAAGCGAAGAAAAATCTGAAATATATCCGATAACATGCTACATACCTTAGTGGCCGTTATTCCATTTAATCTATAACGAAAGATATTCCTCCGGAATATGTTTAAGACGCGACATTTGTCGATAAAAAAATAATCCGGTGCGCAGATAGTTATTTTGTAGAAACATGCGCTAACTTGCAGACAGTGGTAAAACCAAATTGCGGCGTGATTTAAATTATGGAAAATAGAATCGGCGAAAATAACCGACAGACATACAAAATTCGCCGTGGATGAAATAACAATTGCCGCCAAAAAACCAGTGACAGATTTATGTGTGATACCGCCGTAGGCCCAGTCCGCTAACCTTAAAATATGTTTATAAAAATATGAAAATATACGTACACAATAAATCGTGTAAAAAACTGACTTTTCAAAATTTATATACATCAATGCTCTCGCGACGATAATGTACAACTTATTTATTTCTCTTTTATACATTAATACGCTTTAACGCGACTATTAATTATTAGTAATTAACTTACGAATAAAAAATAGATTATATTTGAGGACAAACTCTTTAAAGTGATTAATCAGAGAATCACGTTATACTGATTTTTCTCGCTTTAGCAAAAAAATATCGATAATACCATCATACTTAATTTCGTGTACTAATTGTGCTTGAATTGATAATAAGGTCAATGCATTAAATCTATCTTGACTTATATCTTCAATTGAAATCGCGGACAAGTAAATGAGGAAAAGAAGTCGACGAAGACGAAAAACATGCTGCTCGGATAACACCCCGGAATGGACGAATTACAAAACTCGTACAAGTAGCCAGAGAAACGAAGTTTTGATTGTCACTCTTCGTAGAGTAGATCATTAGAAGAAGAAGAGATTAAAGATGACGGTGTTCTTCAGGAAAACAATGTAAAATAACCTACCATATGGACCACTTCATTGCCTACGATTCCTTTACGACACATGTGAAACCTGTAAGATCGACATCATCACGTGATAGTTGATAAAGTCAGGATTGTATGCAATTAACGAAAAAAACTTTGGTGTTCTAAAGAGTTGATACAACGGCGACGGAGTTCGTGACTGTTGCTTTGACGTAACTGGGGTTTAGAAATAAATATAGAAGAAGGAAGAATATATTAGGTTCGCATCGTTATATATATATATATATATATATATATATGTAGATAGATAGATAGATAGATAGATAATAATAATTGAGTCGGACGGAATGGCATACGTCACAGTATGATCATTAGGAGAACAATATAGGGATAAGATTACCGGGTAAGTAGCCGTTTATTAAGTTTAATCCTAGGCTAACATCGCAGTATCGCTTGATTTTATTATTTCGGCTATATACTGTTGATTCTTTTCGTAACGAGCAAATTTTAATAACGGCTACAAATTTTAATAACGATTTCAATTATTAATTATTCAACGCGCCGTAATTAATTTAATAATTCATCGTCGAAAGTATCGATCCGAGAGACGATCGCCCGTATTACTCTCGTTTCGTCATTGATTTATTCGGGTGTTCTAGATTTTTCATTTTTTTGTTTGGCTTTTCCACCGTCAGACACGTCTGATAATATGTTCGAAATAAGATTACAAGATCGAACGTTACGTAATGCTTGTCGTCATGAAGATGTTTTTCAGGCGTGCGAAAATGACAAATCGATCGAATATAATGTGTAACTTCAACGTCGTCACTTTAATAATTTTAATTTTATTTTTCATAATTTTAATTTTAATTGCACACCTTCCCGAGTAACCTCGATAACGTATAAATAATAAAACGTTCGCGTATTTTGGTCATCATCATTATTGTTCGTTACGACATCTGCTCAAGGTCTTACGAAGTTGTAACCGATATCGTTATATGGAAAATTGAAAATTTATTACTGCGCGCCTGTTATTAATTAATCAAAAAAAAAATAAACGTTTTCCGAAAATTATAGTAAAAGTTTTACACCGTTCTAAAAAAAGAAAGTCGACATTAAATTTTAAATTGCAGGCTGATTAATTTTTATATTTAACGAAACTTCAAAAATAGATTAAAAATCCAAAAAAAAAAAATAATGAAATAAATGAAGAAATTCTCGTAAAATTGCAATCGGCTCGGATGAAATTAATATAGAACTTTCGAAAATATTTTCGAGGACTTTTGAAAAAAGTAATTTTTTCGTAGTTTTCTAAAATTTAATAACTGAATATTTCCTATAAAAATTTCCTTAGGGAAGCAGTTTAGCATCCGTTTGTATAACATACCGCGGCGAATTGATTATTATCGACAAAAAGATAAGCGTCGAATCTAAAATGAAATTATAAACATTCGAAATGTGTAGCGTGTACGACCAGTGTTACCGGTAAAGAAAAAGAAATTAGGTCGCGTAATTAGAAATATTATCGTTAATAATTCATCAAAAGGAGAATATTTTAAAGGGAAATTGATACGAAACCAGAAGAATAATAATAATGGACCGGATAAACATTACGGAAAAGTTGTTTCGAGTCAATAATTCAGAGCAGATTATCGTCATACGGATCGCTAATTTTTCCTACACGTGGAAAGATCTTTAAAGCGTTCTATATGCTATTTTTTTTTTTTTTGGCTTCGTACCGCAATTATTAACAAATCATATCGATAATATATACATACATATAGATATGTATATGTTTTATGCGTGTACAGATAGAGAGAGAGCAGTATTGAGCTCTATGAACTGAAAACTACTCCATCGATTTCGTCGAAATTGTTCTTATTAGCGTTACGAGAGTATTTATATAGAAAGCTGTACGAAATCTGATCGGAAGCGCGGTTGTTTTTAAGTAAATCGTATCAGGTTATGAATCGGAAAGAACTGTTAATATTTTTCATGCGCGTTATCGATTTAAGTCGGTCGTATTTAACGAAGTTATTATCGATTTTTAGATTAATCGAGAAAAATAGAATAATCGATTAGTTTTTTTGTTGACATCCGGACGACGACATTATTTAATTTATCAACGGCTAAATAATAAAAAAAATATCAAACTCGTATTATTTTATAGCTATTATAAAACAATGTTCCGTTCGAATTATCGTAACGATTTAAAATTAATAAATAATTAAATATAATAATAACGTTATTATTATGAATAATAATTAAATATTAACTAGTCGATTAATCTTGTAAATTTGAAAAATGTGGAATGTAGTGATTAAAAAAAAACAACCAGAAAGAATTAAAAACATATTAACATGTACAACGTATAAGAAATATCAAATACAAAAATACTAATTTAGATATATACAATTTATAAAAATTAACAAAATGAAAAATAGCTATGGTAAGCAACACGATATACTTATCGAAAATATACAATGTAAAAATACTAATTTTTATATATATATATATATATAATTTATAAAAATTAATCAAAATGAAAAATAGTATTTATAAAATAATCTATATACAACGAGCGATATTAAAAGGTTCTTGTTTATTTTTATTTTTTGCGCTTTCGGTACGTTTACGTAGGCCGATTATAGTTTTGTTTACTGTATTCGCTGTCATATTCTCCTCCTCGAATTTGGCCATCTACGTGAGAAAGACAAACCTTTTCTTTTTCTTTCCTCCCAATATTTCTTCATCTATGCTTTCCCTTCCTATCGTCCGCCCAGTTCTATGATGATTTTTTTTAAAACTAACAAATTTTCTTATTTCAAAATTCCATCGTCGAACTATCTATTTGCACTTCGTTGAGATCCTGTTTCGTCTGGTTTTCAAACGGTGAAAGATTTTTTTTGTTAGCCCGCTATCGCTCATTCTCTGGATATGTGTGTAAAATGCCCCAATCTTCTTTCCCTCATAGTATGGGATAGCTTTTCTACGTTCTCATATAATTCTTTATTGGGTCGGTTTCTGAACATTTCCCTTTCTTTTCTCGGGCCAAGAATTTTTCTTATAATTTTCCGTTGCTTCCTTTTAAATATTTCAATTTTTCTAACGTCATCTAGTTCTAAACATTCAGCCGAATATAGACACTCCGGTTTAATAACTGTATTGTAATGTCCGATCTTAGCATTTATTGATGTGGATTTTTTTTGTTGTACATATTTCGTTTTAATTGGAAATCCGTTTCTTCTTGCCCTCATTTTCAACATCCGATCCATTTTGATGAATAATCTCGTCTAAGTATCTGAATTTAGTTACTTTTTTTTGACTTTTCCGTATTTTGTTCACATATATCGAGGTTTGTCATGTCTTCTCAAAAGAAATCTGCAGACCGGTCTTTTCTGCTACTTCTTTTACGAGGTTAATCTGTTTTATCGCGAATGTTAAATTTTCTGAGAAAATTGCTAGGCCACGTGCAAACGTCAAATAATTAATGGCAATTTTCTCCTTCTCTCGTATCCAAAACGTATCTGATTATTTACATGTTCCGACTCCGGTAACGTTTCCCAATCTCGTATAATATTTTCTAAGACACAATTGAATAATATCGGGGGATAATCCATCTTCTTGCCTTATACCCGTTTTAATCTGAAAGGCTTCGCAGATTAGATCCACAAATTTTAGGTTTAGTTTCTACTAATGTTTGTCGTATTAATCTCGTTGATTTATCATCTATACCAAATTCTTGTAATATCTCCATTAGACGTTCAACCGAATCGTACGCTTTTTTGAAATCTACGAATACTATTTGCTTCTGATTATTTAGTTTTAAATTAAGAAAGATCGATTTTTCTTGAAACCTGCTCTTGGTTTTCTCCGAGTTCTGTTTCTATTTTACTTTCTATTCGATTTAATAACATATTTAAAAATATTTTATACGCTACCGGCAATAGGGATATTCCCCTGTAGTTATTGTGACCTCTGACTTGTCATGTTTTTTATGAAGTGGCTGTATCAGCCCAAATTTCCATTCCAGTGGTATCTTCTCTGTTTTCCAAATTTTCACTAAGAGTTTTATTAATTTTATCTCCATTCGTTCGCCAGCTGCTTTAATTAATTCCGCTACTATCCAGTCTTCTCCTGGAGATTTATTATCTTTAAGCGTTGATATTATTCGCTTAATTTCTTCTCTACTCGGGGCATCTGCGTCTGTTTCGTTTTTCCTGCGGTATGTACACTAGTAGTCGTTCTTTGGGTTCATCGCAGTTCAGTAGTCTTTTTAAAATATTCTCTTAATACGTTGCAGTTAAGTGCTAGGCTTCCATCGGGCTTGATATCCTCTTATTTCTAGTTTTATTCTGTTGAAAATCATTTTCCGCTTCCTCTAGTTGGTGTTTTTCAAAATTTCTCTTAGTATTCCTCATAATTTTTGCCGTTAGTTTTCTTTGATTTCTGAATTTCTTATGTACAGTTTTTAACTTAGTCGAATTCCACTTTTTCCAATATTCTAGTCTTCGCTTGAGAGCAGCATTGCTCATTCGGCCATCTGTGTGTGTGTTTATATTCTGTTGAATTGTTGCATCCTACATTCCGTCACAAATGCTATGCCATATTTCTGATTTTATTTCATTTATTTTCTCGCTATATCGGTGTACTTTATCCTTATTTTCATCCTTAAGCTTATCTACATCGTATTTAGCTATTTCTCGTTTTGGAAATTTCTTTTTATTTTGTGGTATAAATCTCATTTTAACCGTTGTGAGACAATGGTCTGAATCGATGTTGCTTGACTTCAACGTTCAATAATTTACTTTTGATTCTTATTTGAAATAGCAACATAGTCAACTC
The DNA here is from genome assembly GCA_032883995.1 of Coronaproctus castanopsis. Lineage (NCBI taxonomy): Eukaryota > Metazoa > Arthropoda > Insecta > Hemiptera > Monophlebidae > Coronaproctus > Coronaproctus castanopsis. Next base: position 292,758,681 of record CM065052.1, read on the forward strand.
GAAATTCTCCCACGATTTTATTAGGACGCTTCCATGTATTTTGTTTTCTCGGGAGCTTCTTAAAATTTTTAGACATTGATTTGAGGTTAAAAGTCCGGCATATGTCAATTAATCAGTTGACGTTTTTATTCGTCCCTTTATACCCTGGATAATCCCGTACTATCTGCTTAAACCTTTTTTCCTTTTCTATTTGGCCATTAATATCGCCGCCCATCAATATTTTAATATGTTTCACTGATATCCTACGCATTTCTTCATCTAACATTCCCCAATACTGTTCAACTCTCTCCGAATTTTGCTTATCTTCGTTAATTGGGGCACGTACGTTAACTATTGCATACGTTTTGTATACACATTTCAACCTCAAAAATAGACATCCTTTCTGATGGAGACGTAAGATGTATTACAGAGTCCAATATGTTTCTGTAATTCTGTTCCTAGATGCGGCATTTCTTTCATTATTTTCTTTCCTGGTTTTCCTTTAAACATTCTGTAATTTTCCACGTCTATTACACTTTCTTCTGTAAACCTAGTTTCTTGAAGCCCTAGAAGTAGTATATTCTGTTAATCGAGTGTTTTTATTAGCTCTTTCAACTTTCCTACTTTTAATAACGAGTTTTAATATTTAGCGTTCCAAATATATTCTTCTTTTTCACTTTTAACTTCAGATTGTTTTTGCATGATGGTTCAAGTACTCCAGAATATGAACGCTCGATTGCACTGCCATTTTTGACAGTGGCGGATTCACCTTTCATTGTCTAGAACAAATACTGAATTTGAAACTTTTATTAGGGTGCAAAAGCAGTAACTTTTACCGATTTTAAGTAACCATATGATTCTGTAAACATTATTTATACTTACAATTATGAAAACAATAAAAAAATCACAGCAAAGTCGGTTGAACCGTTCTCGCGTTATTGTATTTAAAACGTGTGGCAATTCAATATATATATATATATATATATATATATATATATTTGTTGTGTAAGCGTAATAATTTGGGTTTGCAGTTGTGTACGCTGTAATATTATGTAAATCAAGAAATAAGATGTATTATTTAATTTTATTACAGACATAGACGAATGCTTACATCCTCACGCTTGCGGTCATAATACTGTTTGTCGCAATTTAATCGGTAATTACACGTGCGAATGTAAAAACGGTTTCGCCGGTAATCCGGTTATAGGGGTGAGTTATCTTTTTCTAATAACGATACTTTAAAACGATAAAGATATATACACTTAATTTCGGAAATATTTAAAAATGTCGTATTATTATTATCGACGAAAATTAACGCTGATAAATAAGCTGACTATCGAATAATAATTAATAATATTCGTTACCGTTAATTAACGAAATCGAAACTACGTTTAAAGGAGATACGAAATTTATCATCGCAATTTCAGTTGAAAATTTTTAAAATCGATTTGAAATATTCTATACATCGACATATTAATATATCGACTTTGAAATTTTTGCATAAATAACCGAACAATTTGACGGATTACTTACTCTCGTTTGTAGTAGTAAAAAATTAGTCGCTACATTACTGGCTGTCCTTTTATTTTTTCTCAAGTAACGATTTGTAAAAGAAAAGAAACGATTATATTAGCCGCACATTACGTGAGAGTAATACGTCCAAAATTATTTTAACGTATTTCGTTTTATTTTATTATTACGGTTATTAATGTACGGGCGTCGGCTGCACTAACGGGCGACAGGTACTTATTGCGATCTTAGATCTGATTTAAAAGATTCTGTGAATCCGGGAAACGGAAAACATTACGGATATGTTCGGTACGAGGTAAGGAAGGAAGAAGTCTGTGCTGGGTTCTAAGTGTTTTGAGAGCGTGACAAGATTTCAGCTACTATGCGGGGAATAAGCAGTTGTGACATTTAGCAAAAGGAACATAGAGCGGAGTCCGTGCCTTCAAGCAGATAGGAATGGGTAAGATTTGAGCGGGATATTCGAAGTGTGGTAAAAATAACGCTATAAATTACAAATTCTAAACAAATATATTGAATTAAATATTATATATAAGCCCAATTATTGAAAAAAAAAGTAATAAATAATAAATATATATATATATATATATATATATATATATAATGCGATAAAAACTAGTACTCACTCCGTCAACATAAATGAGTAGTACCAGTTGTGTTACAATGAATGTAGAAGTTCTCTAGAGACCGCTAAAACTGAGAGGAGGTTAATGAAATCATCGAGGAAAATAATGTACTTCGTCGTGTAATTAGAGGGGATAAATATGAACTACTTCAATTAAAATTATCCATGGACAAGTGGATGGGAAAAGAAGTCGAGGAAGACGAAAATCATGCTAGTTGGATAACGTCGAGAAATGGACGAAACACACGGTCAATACAAAAACTCATGCAAGAAGCCAAAGAAATGAAGCTTCGATCGCCATACATGATCGTCAACGCTCTTCGTAGAGTACGGCATAAGAAGAAGAATAAGAATATGAACATATTCGATACTAGCGAATTCGTACATATATACACATTTACACAAGTGGTATAAAATACCTAATATTCAATGATAATAATCATCAACTCGGGGGGGGGGAACAAATAAAAAAAAACAAACCTGTAATTGAAAATAAAAATCTTTCAATATCTATCTATATACTGTACGCGTTAATTTAGTTTCGAAAAATTATATTAAATGTATAACGAACAATTTAAGTAATATATGCAAAACCATGTGTAGATCGGTGCTTATACTCGGTATTATCCGTATACTATAATTGTTCGTAATCGTAGTTCCCCGTTGAGTTGATATATTTATTTTCAATTGTTCGTATATTTGCAATTCTGATGATGATGATGATAATAATGACGATGAGTGGTAGTGTCAAGTCATTTATCGGATACTTCAGCTTTCTTTAGCATAACGATGTACATTTACAAACACCTATTTCGAAGAGCTGCATCTTATTAGAAGTTGTATTCTAAACGCAGCGTCGATGCTGGGACTTTAAGATAAATGTTTCTCACAGTAGTTTATATACCAGTATTGTACTATTTACATATAAAGTTCTTTTTTCTCCTTTTTGCCATGAATCACGCTTTATTCGATATCAGTACGTAGGAATAGAGTTTATAAATAAATAAATATACACGCGAATATCGTTGAATATTTTAATCGATAAATATTTCAAACGGACGCCTAAGGTTACTAATTTAAAATGATTATTATCTGTATCGTCATTAAAATACAATCCTAATGTCCGTCGAAAACTACTAAATGTCCCGGTAATTTTCCTTCATTTTAATAATCTTAATACCCTGTTAAGGACTTTTTTTGTTACAAACTCTTTTCTCCATATTGCGCTCGGTTTCCTCGGATTTTACGAAGTATTTCGTATTACACGACCGATTCGTATCTTCATTCGAAAGGACACATTCTCTTTTCGATCGTGCTTTTTCTTATTTAAAGTCTATAATATCGCGGCAGATTGCGATTTGTTAACAATCCTTTAATTTTTAGCCCCGTGAACGGCTTATATCTTCGATATTCGGACGACTTTCGCCTTAATATCAGTTTATTTCTCTCGAACGAAGTGTGTCTAACCCAATACGATAATTGAATTTCGTTCTTACAGTATAGATCTCGTGTCAGACATATTTAAACTTTCGCGCTTGTTCAACTTCTTTTCCGTCGCTTTTCACGTAAAATTGGAGTTATTTATTTATTTCAGTTCTTTGAAACGTCCTTTTCAGGTGGCGAGGAAATCGCGGTACTAGGAAGTGATTAGATATGTCCTGTTAGATTCGTAGTTTTAAAGAAAAAAACAACAACTAAGCAATAGTGGCGGAGTAATTAATTGTACGGAATGAATTAGATTCTAGAAAGAAACCTTAATAGCGGACATGCTAATAGTATGTCATTGCGCGATATTTAGGAATTTGAAGACAGTGGGGACGAAAATAATGTTGTATTGGAAGTTTACCTGTTCTTAGATTATACGGTGTAAAGTAGTTAGAATGGGGATCATAACGAGTACCAGTACGTCTTCTAGTCTTTTTAGTTTCAGTATGTCATATATTTTATACGTAGTCTGGAAACTCTGGGCCCAGACATACGTGTAGTGTATACAGCAGTCGTTACTAGGTACCATAAATTTTAACCGTTTCTTCCTAGATGGTTCTACTTATTTTTAAAAACATCGAGCGGAGAGGGAATTGTTCAGCAGATTGCAGTTCAGGTATTATTTGTTGCCGGAGGACCGCCTGTTCATTAAATTCCTTACTGCTCTCTATACGCCGGACGTGCAATTTCCAATTCTAATCACGTGTTCTTCTAATACCTTTCTTTAGTAACCTTACGCTGTAAACTATACCTTAGATTCTCGTAATGGTCCTCCGTTTAACGTGTATTGTCCCTCCTTCATCTTGAGAATTTATATCTGTTTCCGGACATAGCGATATTTCTAGAAAAGTCATCCGCCATAAAAAAAAAAACAACAAAAAACAATATATCGTCGAAGAGGGGCATTACGAATAGATTATTTATGTATTTCGATAAATTTAGAAGATAGGGAGATAGAGGAGCACAGAGACCTTAAAGTTGACAGACTAGCAAAGCGGAACGGATATCGCTGTCTGGTAACTTATTAATTTATTGTTTTCGATTCATTCGCATTTATTCCTAGTACCGTCTGTCGTTTATCGAAACACTGTATTATCAGAAGATGCTGCGCCTGTTCATTCGTAAATATTTTATTTGCATGTATACGTAGTTTTTTATTTATTAGCCGTTTCTAAGAGAATAACGTTCGATATTCCAGTGTACCGACATAGACGAATGCGTTTTACCGCAAGCATGCGGTCCCGGATCTTTATGCAACAACTTTCCCGGAGGATATCACTGCGAATGTCCGCCAGGATTTACGGGCGACGCTTATCACGGCGGATGCGTCGATATCGACGAATGCGCGGCTAATCCTTGCGGTCAGAATGCCGTATGTAAAAACGTAGCCGGAACTTTTAAATGCGCCTGCCCGCCCGGTTCTGTCGGCGATCCGTTCAGATTGTGTACAGGTAAAATTAGTACGGGAACGCGGTATTATATAAATAAAACTCGGACGTTTATTATTACTAAAAAGAAATTAATTACTCGCGATAAAAAAAAAACAAAACAGATCATCTAGTCTATCGCCGTACTCGTACGAGTAAGAAAATTTCATTCGCTGTACAATTTTTTCGATAACGAATGAACGAAGTAGAAAGGTTAAAAACAGAAAAAAAAAAAAAAAAACGTCTTATTCGATGAGAATTATATGTACGGTAAAGAAAATAAATATTTAAAATATTTATTTCCATACGAAATTCTAGAAATCCGGAATAATTAATATACGTACATAAATATTTACAAAAAACTAAACAAATGATAAATAAAATAAAATAACAATAGGAAAATTTAATATACTATTAACTCCTACATTAAATTTAATTTAACACGTATAAAAATCGTATAGTGTATATATAATATATATATATATATATATATATATATATATATATATATATATATATATATATATATATATATAATTTTAAGAATGTGCGAAATAATAGAACGTCACGCGACTAGTTTCGTCATCTTTATCTATATTGAAAACGATAACAATAATTAATCAATCAGTTAATTAAGATATTTCAGAAAAACAAAGTTATAAAGTAAAAACAATATATATATATATAATGTTCGTAAATGAGCGTGGATTGAAAAATCGTATAAAACAATGCTAAACTACAAAATTAAGATTTAAATTATAAATAAAACCTTTTTTTCGCGCTGTAAAATATAGAAGACAAACGAAAATATATATATATTAAAAAAAAAAAAAAAAATAGAACGGGAATCAGTCGGTATATAATATACGTATACACATATTAATATGTGCAGAATGTCGACATATACAAACACGAACGTACTAATACCTAAATTAATCTAAATATTACTATTAAAAAAATGAAAAAATATTATATACATGTATACACGTGTATATATATATATATATATATATATATATATATATATGTATAATATATAAATACATAAACAAAAAGAGTAGTGGTAAAGTACCAGGAACGAAGTGGAGGTACAATGAAAATTATAAATATCATTAGGCGTAATATTAAGCTAAAAAAACGTTTACGAGATAATAAACGTTTTAAATTAAATAATGTAACGGAGAAGCGGATTGCACGAATAATAATAATAATAATAATAAGTTTGTTTTGTTCATATTAAACGACAATAAACGTCATAAATTAAATAATGTAAAGAAAAATAGTCGCATTGGATAAATAATAATAATAATAATAATAATAATGGAGGTTCATTTGTTCACATTTTTTTATACTAACGCGTGTTGAAACACATCTCAATTTTTTTCACCTTTTTAACCTGTTATATAACTGGAATTCGGTTAGACATTACTTCTTCTTCACTGTCTAAATATAACATTTCTTTTACATTTCATCATTTGTTAACTAACGTATATATATATATATATTTTTTTTAATATATATAATGTTTTAAAAGTCACTATGGATCGTATGAGCATCGCGGAAATTGATTATCCGTCGTAAAAATTGTATTTCTCGAAATATTACTTCAATTTTACTAACACGACGGTCCTTCGACGTAACGCAAATATGTTTTAATATCCGCCATATTCGACAATCTTTTTTTTTTTTTTTTTTTAAATAGTAAGATGTGCACTTACAAATTTCTTTAACAGACGCTCGCTGGGAACAACGTGTATTGAAAAAATAGTGGACTAAATTTTTATATATATATTTAAATTTATTAAAGATTTACTCTAATTAATTATAATTATTAAAAATTATAATTACACCGCGAGCGTTTGTTTATATATATATATATATATATATATATATATATATATATATATATATATATATATATATATATATATATATATACAGTGTTTCATAATTGACGTTCGTGAAAATGAAAAAAGTCATTAAAAATAGAAAGAAAGAAAAAAAATCATTACAAATATCATAATATATTTTATCAAACCTCGTACTTCGTAATAAACTTTGAAAATCGTATACTGTTTTTTTTCTACTAGAGTCGAACCTATTTCAACTTATTAATACCGTCCTCAATTTCCCAATATAAATTTGAGATATTTCATCGGAATTTTTTTTTAACTCTTCGGTATAAATTTTATTCTTTAGCTAACTATAGATAAAAAAACATCTAAGGGAATGAAATCGACAGATCTAGCTGGCCAGTGATGTTTTGGTTTTCGTGAAATGATTCTGTCATCAAAAAATTCCCTAAGGAACTCCATTGTTTCCGCTGACACATACGCCATCCTGTCGGAAATAAGCAGTCATCTTCTTCGAGCAGCGCAACAAAATCTTGAATGATTGACTGATACCGTTCAGTATTAATGATTTTGCGTCATCTTCGTGTCTACCTTGTCCTGCTCCTCTAGCTTCCAACTTATTAACAACATATCATTTATCATTTTATTCGCGATTCGTAATACCGTTTTATATCACAAAAAAGTCTTTCTTCGTGGGAAAACGTCATTATGATTACAAACAAGAACACTGCTTTATCCGAACCGTATAACCGGCGCAAAAACATTCAATTACTTCGTTTATACAATTTGGTCGCTCATACGTTTTCTGTTTAATGTAGCCACTTTGAGAAATTTTCACCAACGTCAATTATAAAACACCATATATATATATATATATATATATATATATATATATATATATATATATATGAAAATACGGTGTGGTGTAGTGTCCCAAAGTATAATTTTATTTTTAAATGTGTTACTACTAACAACTAACAATGAAACCGTATTAGATATCGATCAATGCAAAAGATGTCCGTGCGGTGTAAACGCTCGTTGTAACAATTTGAACGGTAGTTACACTTGCGACTGCCCGAAAGGTTTTTCCGGAAATCCTAAAAAAATTTGTTACGATATAAACGAATGTTCGATACCGAACATATGCGGATCGAACGGCAAATGCGTCAATACTCGCGGTTCGTATTTGTGCTTCTGTCCGACCGACGGATTTATAAGAGGAGCCACTTACGATTACTGCGAAAGTTAGTCGAAAATCGTACACATAATTTTTCTCTCTCTCTCTCTTTTAATTATTTATTTTTCTAGTCTTTGACAATTTTTTTTTGTTTTTTTCGTTAATTTTTCAATTTTAATTTATCTACGGAGGTGAAAAATGTGCTTCCAACTATTAGTTTACCGACTACTGGCGATTAATAAGGTAAATTATACGCATATACGCGAGCGATGTGTATTTGATTTATCAAAAAATATGCTCAATTTTGAAAACTTGTATATAATTATGGTATATATTTTAATATACGTATATTTGCAATTAGCAGCATGCGGCAATGCATGCGTTACTGAATATATTTTCTCGTGCAAATCGTTCAACCGATGATTATTTTCACAGGAATAAAACGTTCGCTTCCACATAATGCGCATGCGAATCTTGGGAAGTTTTTCTATCACCTAAACTGGTTTATACTTTTTCTTTTTTATATTTCTGTATTAATTTATTCGCGTATTTATCACATATTATTTTATAAATATACACATATATATATATTTATATGTATGTGTGATGTGGGAGTGAGGTCAAAGTAAAAAAAAAGGAAATAAGTTAAATACCATTTTAAGAGAAGTTCTACAAATTAATTCGTGATAGAGTCTATAAATTTTTGCGCGTACGCTAAAGAGTCTCAATATAATTAAATAACACGAGCATAGTAAACCTGTTTGAAATTGACGTATAATCATCTTAGAAATCGACTTAAAATATTTACAATTCCGTTAATTCAATAAATATTTTGAAAAATACGCAATGTGGAGATTTTGAAAGAAGAAACAATTATAAAAAAAAAAAAAAACAAAAAAATAGAATTAAAAATCACTAAAATTTTCTTTATTAAAATCAATAAGCTTTTCGACTCATTATATAAAGAAAATTTTAATCTAGATTACAAAATTTATAAAAATTAGCAATGTAAATTTTTCACTTCACTAATTTTTGTAAATTGTATATAAAATGTAAATTAATATTTTTTTTCTTTTTAAATTTTTATAAATTGGAATATATTTATTTTATTTTCTACGTTCGCTGGATAATGGCTTAACAGTCGAAAAGCTTTGTGATTTTCACGAAGAAAATTTTAACGATTTTAACTGTTTTTTCTCGGTATAATTTTCATAATAAATACGTATAAATTCGATTTAAAATACGATTTTAAAAATAAATTACTCCGCTTCTATATTACAGTAAATTTAGAAGAATTATCCTGAACGGTTAAATTAGGGATTGTGTTTATACGTGCGTTTTATTTTATAAAATTAATAGCGGCGATATTTATTTTTTATTTTCTTCAGTAAATGTTGTTATATTTAAACAAAGAACACGCATGTAATAAAAATTAATTAAAGGGACAACGGTAAGAATGTATTCTTTATTCCGTACTTCTAAACTGCTATTTCTTTCTGCACTGGCTCGAAGTTCTTCCAACGCCTGTGTGCGAGCATTCGGTTATTATCAAGATGCACTTTCGGACGAAAGGTGATTATATTTTTCTTTTATACTTTCATCTTGTTTTTTTTTAAACTGTTATTTATCATTTACACGGTTATAAACGGCACTTCGTACACCAGACACAGCGTTTTGAGTTGCCGCTATATCGTACGTTTTGGTCATCCGCTAGAGTGCGTGTTAGTGCGTCGTGAAATTTTTCGTATCTCAATTCAATTAAAAAAATATAGATTATAAAATTGTCCTTTAAGAATGTAAATCGGATTATTTACGTTCGTTATGACGCGTAATATTTAATATTGAAAATAATAAATATTAAACTGTTCCGATAATCCGTTCGTTATGTGTTTAATTCTATTTCGAATAAATACGAAATAATAATTATCGAACGAAAATAAATTTATTCGTATGAAAATATGATCGCGTGAAAATATAAAACAATTCGATAGAGAATTGAAATCATTTTTTCTTTATTGGCTTTTTTAGTTAATTTGCCGCGTAACAGTTTATCGGTATCCGATGTTTATTTTTCGATCGCCGTTTTAGCAGTTTGAACCGTTGTCGTGAATTATTAAAAGAAAATTGTATTATTATCTTTTCAGTATTAACGTAATCCGATAAATAAAATAAGTGTTTTATCGAAATTTTTCTTCCGCTCGAGTATATTATTAAAACGTACGGCTGTAGATAATTTTCAATATGGCGAATTTTTTTCCTATAATCGATAATCATGATTCAAACTATACCTCATTATTGAATACCGTTCGGCGATATTTTACAAATTTTTTACATTTATATATATATATATATATATATATATATATATATATATATATATTTTTAATTATAAAAATATTATACAAATACGTTTTGTTAATTAATATGTTAACTTCTCGTAGATGTAAACGAGTGTATCAGTAATCCTTGCGGCAAAAATGCATTTTGTACCGATAATACCGGTGGATATATTTGTACATGCGGAGAAGGTTATAGCGGAGATCCTTACCGCGGATGTGACGGTATATAGATATTTGTTATAGAATTTAAATTTCGTCTGTTCAATATGGAGGTTGTGTTGAAGTGTACGCTGAGTGACGAAAACATATCTTATTTTTATAGAACGGTTTAAGATAAACTTTTAAATAGGTTGCGTTCTTTCGAAATTTTACGTGCTTGTATGTTTACAAAGCTGAAATTAAATTTCGCCATTTTGGCGGTAGTGTCAACCTTCTAATTTCTCGGTTATAACATCGATTAATTAATTCATATTTTATTTAAACAATTATTTTATTTTAAACATTGTTTACAAGGTAAGAAAAAAAAGAAACAAGAAAATTATTAATTTTAAAAATTAGTTCGTTAATAACCTTCGATAGAACTCTTTAATTTTTTTGTTATTTTAGTTTAAAAATTATACATGAATTAGGTATTTGGTTCCTCCATGAACGATTGTTTGAAATCATATTTTGTTATCCTCGATAGTGTTGCGTTCTTCCTGGTGCATTTCGTTGTTCGTTTATTACTTATTTTACTTACATTTAATCCCGCGTATTTATTAAATATATTTTATATACAGTTGTTAAATAAGTTGCAGGAATGGCGATTTGTTCCTAACGTGCGTGAATAACCCCCTCATTTGTTGGTTAGGCTAGGTTAGGTTACATTCTGTTACGTTTATTTAGACTAGTTAGAAGTATGATTCAAGAAAAAAAAACCAGGAAATCATATTGACTGATAATTTTTTTCTGTGGAAAGTAAAATCGTTATAATTCTAAATATAGGAATGGACGCTACTATTGGAAGTAATTGTCATATAAGATTTGCATTGTTTAAATAGATAGCGGCAGGGTCGAAATTTCAGATGTAGTTTTTCACAATTTTGATTTTCTCCAAAATTTTTTTCTTCCGCGAAAAAAGTTTTTTTTTACTTCTGCTTATTTTTATGTTATTTTTTTTTAAAACGGCTTTTTTGGATATATTTGCATACACTTCAATTCCCCGTATATTTAGTGATGAATAAAGTCTAGTTTATTTTGTAACAATTGAAACAAGTTTTCTAACACAACCCGTTGATTGAAAGAAATGTTTTTATTCGTTTAAAGATATTATCTAATAATAGTATATTATAACAACGTTAAAGTATGTAAAGTTTTAAAAATTTTAACTTTTATCGAGAGTTTATATCAGATTTATTTATTCTATTCGCAACACATTAACAACCTACATTAATTGGCCGGAGTATTAATAATTACTTTCTAGAGGTTGATTATTATTAAAAAATAATTCGTTCGTTTCATTTCTTTCACAGATATAGACGAATGTGCCATTTTAGAAAAACCGTGCGGAATCAACGCTAAATGTGAAAACACAGTTCCCGGTTTTACTTGCGCTTGTCCGCAAGGTTTCGGCGGTAGACCCGATGCTAAGATTGCCTGTGAACAAGTATGTTGTACAGTTTCAACTATTTCAGTTTATTGCGACGCGGTTTAATATAACAAATTCGGTTAAGAGTAGTTTACAGTCAGCGAAATTTATAATTTATTCGCGATTTATTTTTGTTTATACGTTCGAATCGAACAGTTTGTTGACATGCCGTATACTGCCGCCTAGGCCAGAGATGCGTGTTCGTTAAATTTAAATATTATTAATCGTTTGTTATCGTATTTATTTAAAACACGTTAACTTTTTTTATTTTTTTTTATTTTACGTAATGTATAATTAAAATAAATTATAGCGAGACGTAACTGTGGCCTGTAAATCAAATTTTGATTGTACTACAAACGCGGAATGCGTCGATGGTCAATGCTTTTGTAAAAACGGTTTCAAACCGAACGGTTCAGCTTGTTTTGATATTAACGAATGCGAAAATCAACCGTGCGGTCCTCATTCCAGCTGTGTTAATACGCCTGGAAACTTTCATTGCACTTGTCAATCCGGCTTTGTCGGAACACCGCCGAGAATTCATTGTAAAGGTATTTATTCCCATTGATTTTTATACATATAAAAATAGAAAGTTGAGACAATAAATAAATATTTTTTAACGTCCCCCCTCCGAGCTGGACGTAATAGAAGTGGTAATAATGCCGAAAAAAAATACTGTAATAAATTTGCTTTTTCAACTTGGAGACAGCTTAATAACTACTTGAAAAATCGTCGTTGTAAGACGAGTAGGTAAATAATGAGGAAAAATAAATTATTTTCAAAAACCGCGAATTGTTTTTTTTTTATTTACTTTAAAAACTAATAATAATTACGAAATTATTTTATTTAAACGATTAATTTACTTCGTAATTAAGATGAAAAGCGAACATATTATTATTTAATCATGTAAGTGCGTACGCACGTACACATTTTGTAGTGAAACTTCTATTGACGCTTTATATATGGGGAGTTAACCCGCAAAACGAGCAAGCGGAAATAATGAACATATATATATATACACATTTTTTTTTAAGTTTCGTAGTTTGTTTCTTTTTATATTGTAACGTTCTTAATAACATTATTGCGTATCTATATATATATTTTTTTCTTTTTATTTCCAAGAATCGGAGTTTTTTTTAATTTTTTTCTTTTAATTGTGAATTATTATTTTTTTACATTTTTCATTTATTTACGTTTATAACGTTTATTTGTCGTTTTGCGGAGAGACGTTTATTACTCGATACGCCTATATAAATATAGTTCTAGAGAGCGGAAGTGCAGAAGAGCTACAGACGATGATTACAGATTTAAATGTACACTGGAACAAAGTAGGAGTGAAAATAAATTTACATAAAAAAAAAATAAAGACGAACACAGGAAAAAGTGTACAAATAGCAATAAAATCGGAACAGATAGAGCAAGTAAATAGTTACATATACCTAGGTCAAAAAATCACAACAAATAAAGACACGATAATGAAAGCAGAAGTGGCAAAGAGAATCTATCGTGATTTGCGCTGGGAAAATTAGGCATAGTATTCTGCAATAAACAAATACCGATTAATCTGAAACGTAAATGATGTACTTCCGATTCTTGTATATGGTTCGGAAATATGGCCGTATACAAAAACAAATTTAAAAAGGATAATAAAAGTTCAGATAGCACATGAGAGAATGATGCTATATAACATTATCGGATCGTAAAAAGAATACACGGATACGGGAACTAACACGGTTGGATGATGAAATTGGGCTGGCCACATTGCTGGAAGAGAAGATAATAGATATGGTCAAAGCGAATTTTACAGTTGTGGCCGATGGACAGAAAAAGGAAACAAGGAAGGCCAATGACACGGTGGCGATATAGCAAAGGTAGCTGGAAAAAATTGGTTATAGATAAAGGCTTATCGTGATATCGTGATATGAAATATGTTAACATGCGTTATATGCTGCGAAGTGGGAATATGATTAAAATCCCATATATATATATATATATATATATATATATATATATATATATATATATATATATATATATATATGTATATTAAGTAAACGAACAAAGAAATAATGGCGAATAAAAATACCGTCGACGATTAATAAATACGTTTGTAATTTTAATTTTAATATAAAATCTAATTAATATGTTTAACTTCAAGTATGTATTTTCCTTTTGTTTTTTTATTTTATTTATTTTTTTTTTTCATATCGCTTTAGCCCCTTGTGAAGATGTTAAATGCGATGCTCACGCATACTGCAAATCAGAAGGAACCGACGCTTATTGTATTTGCGAAAAAGGCTGGACATTTAATCCGAACAACATAACAGCCGGATGTGTCGGTTCGTATTTTTCGTATTTATTTCGAATATTATTCGTATTTCGCGCTAATTATAATTAAATAAAACAATTTTTCGGCGAGTTAATAAATTATCGAAGGTTTTTATTTTATTTAGTTTAAAGGAACGAAAAATAAAAATATAAATAAAAAAACTAAACGATTTTTTTTATTTTTATAATAACGTGTAATACGCTGCACGAACTCGCAGTAAATATCAAATCAAATCAAATCGAGCTTTATGTTTACTTTCTTGTAAAATTAATAACAAAATTACGAAAAACAAAATCTACTTCTAGAAACGGTATGGTATTGATTGAATTTATGAAAAGATATACGTATTTGTATTCAAAGTGAACATTAATGTCCGGGACTGGATTTTAAAAGTTGAATAATCGAAACGTGCAAAAGTGAATTTTCCTTCTAGATTATTATTAATTTTAGTAATGCATAATTTTCTCTATTCAGGATAAAACCGATTACTCGGTACTACAAATACTTCAAAAAAATTTACGCTGAATTCCTTCAATTGCTTCGAAATACTTAATATAACACGAATACTGAAAATAGGGCAATTAAACGCACAATTAATTTCGATAGTGGATCGTTTTGTATATATATATATAACTTCTTTTCAGGCTCGCCTATCAGTTATTAACATTAAATTGTTGTAATTACGAAGTAATAGTAAAATATAACTAACCTATTTTGATAGGCGCTACCGCGATTTGAACATTACTATCACGGTCCGAACGTCGTGAAATTATAATCTTGGCCGTCATGCTTCTGTCTTTCGCGAGCCGTATAACCTATTATTAAATCGACGTGGTTCAATTATTTTATTCAACGAATCTTTACTATGTCTCATAGGCGCACATCCATTCGATGTCGTTCGATATAGAGCTATTGGGTCGTTTTTCTGTCCACAAGACTAGCAACATCCTTCGCCTGCATAGCATCTCCAAAGTGCCAATTCGCCGGATATCGGCTATTGCGCAACATATAAAAAACCCCTGATAGTGTTCATCAGGCGTACTTTCGTATCCAAATAGATATAACGGCTTTTCCAGATTGTAGTCAGACTAATTATTTAACTGTTGATATTCGGTTTTTTGAATTTCATCCCGTATATCCATCGTGTTCAGTCTCGTGAGATGCCGGGGATATATAAAATTATCAACCACTTGTACAGTGCGCAGATCATGCGAGTTACGTCGATTGCGGTTATCTTTTCGATAATCATTATCTTCCTCTATTCCGGGTTTATTTATTAATCTTTACATAGATATTTCTGGAAATCGAGTCAACGTTAACTAAATGTCCTTATAACGAAAATAGACATTTTATTAGTATGCGTATATCACATAGGGTACACCACGATTGAGAAAGTCGGAACACCGACCTCAATTAGTTTCTGTCGGAAATTCCTTTTTTTAGCGTATAATTATTTTAAATTTAGTTTACGTATAACGGAAATAATTTTAAATCCTTGAACGTCGGTTTAATTTTTTGCTAACGTAATGGAAAAATTATATTCATTGATTATATTGGCGAAAACGTCGGTCTAAAATTGCTCGGAACAATCTCATACTACGGTATAAATCGTAGCAATCCGACAGATTCTGTAATCGGGTTGTTTTTTTATTCCCCGTGGTATTTTTTCTATGGTAATTTTTCCTATATAATTTTTCCTGTGTAATTTTTTCCCGCATTAACACACAAAGCAGGCTGTATCTTTCGGAGTGACATGACTAAAATACTTCCGTTTAACTTGACTTCTTTTACAACTTCCTTATTACATCTTTCGCAGTTTCTATTTTTAGGTCGCTATACGTGTCATCATACCGAGGTGCGTTGAAGGAAACTTTCAATTTTAGAAATATTCGAATCGGACGTCGTACCTCCATAATTGAATACCATACGGCCACACTGGCTTAAAGATAGTTTCGTACAATAGTGATTTATTTTCTACGGATAATGGCGATTTTCTTCCAATAAGCCGGTGGTATTTAACGAACTTGAGCGATACGTTTATTTAATTTTAAACTATCATCACCTTCAAGTCGGAAATAAGAGAACTGCCGTTTTATTGTTATTAATAATTATATCGAATTTAAATTTCCGGTTTAGTTAATTATATTTAATTCGTGTTTTTTTATTTTTCTAGACATCGACGAATGTGATAAACTGAATGGTCCATATGGTCAGTGCGGCGTTAACTCGGTTTGTACAAATTTAATCGGGGGTTACGAATGTAAATGTAAACCCGGATACACTGGAAATGCGTTAAAGCAATGCGTCGGTAAGTGTGATATTTTAGTAAACGAATAAAGAAACAAAATTTATTGATAATATATTTTTAAAATAATTTTAAAATATTTAAGAAAAAATTTACAGTTAAGTATGGTAAGAATTGTTTTAGTGCAACAGGTACGAATAATAATTCTTATGTAGTTCCTTATATATGTTTTATATTAACATGCGAATGACGGTTAAAATTTGTTAGCTGTCTTAGAAGTAAAATAAGATGCAGACAAGGATACTATCTAGTAACTATTCCGAATTACTTCTAATTTTGAGTAAAGATATATACTTACAGATAGGCCAAAACATTAATAAAAAAAAAAAAATACTTGAAGTTGTTAAATTTGTGTATATAAGAAGACCACATTTCTGCTATTAAGCTATTAAAAATTAAATATAAAAAAAATATACAATTTATGAAGGTATAAAAAAAAAAAAATCTAAAAAAATACTTAATTTAGTTTTAGATGTACAATGTTACAAAAAAAAATATCAAAATGAAGAAACGGATTTTAATCTGATAGCGGTAAACAACGTAATAAATTTTATTTTATATATATATATTTTTAATGTGCATTTGTCAGTGGCTTAACAGCTGAAAAGCTTTTTGCAGTCTTTTTATATATAAAAATTGATTGATTTTAGCTACTTTTTCATTAAAAATCACTACACTCCACGCTGTATTTAAGTTAGGCCTAATAATTATGCGTTAATTTCGTATTTACCGCACTAAATACGGATGTAAAACTCTTAAAAACATTATAAAGGTACGTATATATTGTTTTCACGAGCTTTATCGATACCGCTAAGAAAGGAAAGTCGCTTGTCTACTGTGACGTCACTTCTTTGCAGTTAAAATATAAGAAATATAAGCGCGAGATGATCAAACATATATTACTCTAATGTATATATAATATTTATTTCATTCTATCTTGAACATATGTAGTCGTGTAATAAAGGTTTTGGTTGTGATTTTTCCTGTAATCTATTTTATTGTATTATTGTATATGGTCATTACACTCGCGGTATACGCAGTAAGAAATCTGTTTTCGAGATGCGAAAAATTTTTATTTTCTACTTTTATGTTATAGTTAATTTCGAAACACACTTTTCATTTATTTATTTATTTATTTAACTAGTTCAGTTCTTCAGTGCAATCTCAGTAAATTTGTACATCATTTTTGGGAATTGTTGTCGGCTACCTCCTTGTAGTACTATATAGATGTTGATAATATTTTTTCAGATATAAACGAATGCATAGGCGGTGCTGAAATTTGTGGTAAAGGCGCTTTTTGTACCAATGCAGAAGGTTCGTTTACGTGCGCGTGTCCCGAAGGTACAATTCCTGATCCCGATCCATTTACAGGATGTATCAGTGCCGTAAAATGTACATCCGAAAAAGATTGTCCCGGAAACGCGATTTGCGGACAAAATAAACGTTGTTATTGTCCGGAACCGAATGTCGGAGACGATTGCCGGCGTAAGCGACTTTATTTCGTTTTATACGCTAGAGCTTTATTACGTCTATTTTTTTAAGGGTATATTCCTTAACAGTGTTAAAACGCAGTTGCAAATCATTTCTGTTGTCTCCGGTGAATATTATTATCATTCAATAAAGACAACGCATTGTCGTTGCAAACATATTTCATTTATAGTTATTGTCCGAAGTTTTCAGCTTCTTTTATAATATTCGATATACACATATATATGCATTATAAACTCGATCTCGTCCTTTTACCTACTGTCTTCTATTATATTTTTTATGAAATTATTATTAATATTATAGTTTTAATTGTTATTAATCGATATTATTTATTAAATTAATAAGTTAAACTACACTTTGTATTCATCAAATAGTGTAACTGATATATATATTATATAACCGTCGTATTTTTAAACAGTCACGCCGTTAGCGTATTTTCATATCTCTGTCGAGTGTCATATATATATATCGGTTTTATTATATTTGTCATTAAATGAATTTCGTGTCCGATTACAGATCCGTGTGAAAAATTATCGTGCGGACCGAATTCGCAATGTATGCTGGCCAATAACGAGGCGAAATGTTTGTGTAATTCCGGTTTTACCGGAGCGACTAACGGTTGCGTCGACATCGACGAGTGCTTAGTAAATCCTTGCGCTTCGGGTGCCGTTTGTAATAACGAACCGGGTACGTTCTCGTGTCAGTGTCCCGGCGGCACTATCGGCGATCCGTATAGACAAGGTTGCAGTCAACCGAAAATCGCCGGCACTTGTAGTGTGGAAAATCCGTGTCCGAGTTCGGAAGTGTGCGTACGGGACGAATTTATCGGAGAAAGCGTCTGTATTTGTCAAAGAGGATACATCAGAGATCAGAAAACCGGAAAATGTCGCGACGCTAACGAGTGCACCGAATTACGCGACAAACCTCCGTGCGGTATCAACGCTATTTGTAAAAATTTGCCCGGCAGTTACGAATGTCAATGCTCGCCCGGATTTCACGGCAATCCGTTTTCAATGTGTGAAGGTAATAATAATCCGAATATAAGTTATATAACGAATATAAAAAAAATCAACTACATGTGCTTATTAAAATAGTCTAAAAATATATTTCGGTAGAAGAGTTGAACTTTTTCAAGTAAATCATTTAATCGTACATACTTTAGAACTCCGTCAATAAATTAAATATATTTTAATACAACACGAGTTAATCGTTGTTTTTCAATAATAAATATATCTAAGAATCGCCGTACTCAAAATCCGACTAATTTTCAATCGGTTCTAGCAAAAACTACTAATATCGAAATTGTTTGCGTTCCATATTCTTAAATTATAACTACCTACTGTTAAACTCTTAGTATTAAATTCGAAGTAAAAACGTTGATAAATATAGTAAAAAAAAAAAAAGAAAACGTACAATAGAATATTTCAGTCAAAATGTGATTATTTAATTTCAATCGAATCAAAATAACCGAATTATTAGTCGAAATGCAACTAAATTCAATCGTATTTGCGTCATCCGATTTAAAAGTAGTCGGTTATTTACTCTAAAGCGCATCGCATATTTCTTAGCGTATGATGTACGAATTAAACAAAACATTAAATTTACTTATACGGATAAAATAACATCTTCACGGAATGTTATAAATATATATATGTATTTATATATATATATATAAAGAATAAAAAATTAATCAGTTACTTAAATTAATAAACAAATTTAAACAAAAAAAAATCAGAATACGACTGATTTATTTGGTTATTTCGGAAAAAAACCGATTAGTCGTTAGCCGTAAGTCGGTTATGTCCATCACTAGTTAAAAGCGCTAGTGTAAGAATCGTCTCAAAATTGTATTTTCCCTATATAAAGCTGATTTTTTCGTTCTGATATCCATATATGCTTAATTAATACACGAAGGTTTTAAAAAAAGTACTAACACTTTACAAAAAACTGAATCGAAAAAAATTTATTTATATTTTCATTCGTAATACGATTTGTCACATTCATATATTACTTGACGGTGTACATAGGATGATTTTCAAAGCATTAAAGCGCGCCTCATTAAAAGCGAATTTTTACATCGTCGATGTCTGTCAAATTGTTTAGAATCTATAATATCTGATAGATAATTATTCGAATATTTTATACATAATAGTGTTAACATATTAAATGTCATACCGGTTTAGTATAGAGTACGCTTTACATGCAAAAAAAAAGCACACATCCATATAATACTGCTCTATGTACAAGTAATGTTACAATATACAATATTCAGTTTACATTAAAATTCCGCTTCATTTTCAAGCTACAAGTTTTCATAACCCTAATTTATGGAAGTGGTAAACTTACTTTTATCTCACCCGGTATATTATGAATAATATACTTAACGCAATTCAATTGACTAACACGCAGTCTAAAAGCGTTCAACGCCTGTGTATCACTTATCAAGAATACCCTGCATGATTGACGACGAACGATGTTCAGGATAGTGATGACGTAGATAGCAAGTTGAAGGGACTATGGTTTAAGCGCACTTCGATAAACACACGGCTAATTTAAAACCCAGCCGGTAGGATGTAAAAAAAAACAACGGATGCGTTGTTAACGAAGTTAAGTCAGAGCCACTGCAAGTATTTGTAACTGCCATATGCGTCATACTGGTAGATTCTTTTCTGTCCCGACAAGCCATATGTATCATTCTGATACATAGAGGTATTCTTTCGGTGCAAACGTATAATACATATTTTAAATGTGTTATGCACGCATATTCTCCTTTGGCCGCTGGTTATATCAATCATTGGTTCTGTTTTGTTTTTTTTTACTGTAGATAGCGCTACCCAGGAAATGAGAAGTTACGTTTTGTTTTGTTTACACGAATGAAAACTACTGTTACTATTTTGTGTTAACGAGGTGAACTGTGTTTTTAATTGTTTGAAAATTATTAATTACGAACAGTAAGAACATTTTAAGTGATATGAAGTAATGAGGATGCTGTGTGAAGCTAATGTTTCATATTCAACTGATTGTAAGTAAATACTGATATACATTGTAATTAGTACGGCCTATATAATAGTATCAAATCAAATATAAATACAAATTGATTAAAAAAAAACAAACAAAGCATTTAGTTGTTTTCATATGATAGAAATATTTTTATATATCTCAATATGTCAACATATAAATGCATTAAATAAATCTCACTGTTTACTTTTGATGGCTATTTACGTAATATTTGGGATGTACATTTTGTAATCGGTATGATTACAGAATAAATGTGTAATACCGTTATTTTCGGAATATTTTATGAATTATTACTACAAACAAAATGAATATATTAATGTTTACATAATATATCGGAAAAATATGCTCAGCATACTTTATGTATTATTATTACAAACAAAATGAATATAATTTTTACATTAACGAAAGATATTTCGAGCATTTTTTATGTATTATAGCAAAAAATGTAGTTTAAACAAAATTAATATAATTTTTACATAATATATAAAAAAAATATATTTTTAAAATTTTTATATGTATTATTAATACAGACGTAGTGCAAACAAAAATGAATATAATTTTTACATAATATATAAAAAAAAAATTTATTTGCGACAGTTACAATTAATTCCAACGATGATGAATATAATCTTGCAATAAATGAAAGCTCAAGTGATACCGAAGAGCATGTTAGAATTTAGGTTGAAGTGTCGGGTTATCATGAGAAAAGTCTTATAAATGATCACAACTTTTCGTGTGATAAAAATAACTGTGTTTCTTGACATTCATTGCCGAAGAATAGAGATATGAAACCAATGGATTTCTTCAGTCTGGTTTATAGTTAATGAAATATTAGATATTATTGTTACGAATACAAATCTTTAGGCTGAACAAGTAGTTATAAATGAAAATGGTGACTGAAGACATTCCAGACAAAGGTAGACTAAATATGTGTAAATATATAGATGCTAACAAAATTAAACTATTCTTAGGTTTATCTAAGAAATCATTGATCAGTGATCTTTCTATAAATGATAATAACAATTGTTTGAAAATTAATTTAGTGTAATAAATATATCGGAAATAGTTTATTGCTAATCGAAAAAAAAAATTAACAATGATTTCGGTTTTTAACATTTTCTTATCGTTTATTTTGTGCAGAGTGTAATACTTTAGAATGTCAGTGTCGACCGCCGTATCAAGTATCTAACGGTGAATGTGTATTAGCCGAATGCGTCAACGGAAAATGTCCTTCCGGCGCTGAGTGCGTTACTATTTCAGGCGGTGTAAGTTATTGCGCTTGTCCTAAAGGATTCAGACCGAAAGAAGACGGCTCTTGCGAAGGTATTGATTTTAAAATATGTCGATAAGTAGACTACTTTAAAAATAATCGAGATTATTAAGTATTGGCTGCATTGACAAAAATCATCGCTTACTTCAATCTTTTTCACTTTTTTAGTCATTTTCTAGTCTTATTTTATTTACTTAATCCGGGCGAAAATGTTATTTGTTGTGTTAAAATATTTAAATTAGTAATTTTTAGGAAGGATTTTAGTAAAAATATCGATGTTAAAAATTATTGTAATCGTTCGCGAAAATTTTTAAACGTTTGATGCAATATTATGAACTACCTTCACGGGACCATTTAATGGTATATATTTAGAATACTGAGCACGAAGTAATGCTCATTGGTGTTTTGTTATGGACATTGAATAACATCTTGAAATTTCTCACCTTCAAATTTTCTTAAATCGATACTAGTACGTGATAGTGTTTTTCTTTAAGGTAACAGGGTTTAGTTTTGATATTATACAAGTTTTTTACTTTCAGCTCGTACTTCACAAATTATTTAAACTAAATCAATTTTGATGAAACTTGCGTTTAACAAATCGATGCAAAATCTTCTTTTTTTTTTTTACGATAATATTGTAAAATTGTCAGCAAGAATAATTCGGATGCTATTTATTGGACGAGTGTGACATCGTGAATACGAATTTACGAAATTGGTAAAATGTTTAAATGTTGCGTACGATGTTCATTATTTTTGTTCAGACGCAACTATAAAGAATTTCCGGTATTTCTAATGTTTTTTTTTAGCTTATTCTCTTTACAGTTTTCTTTTTATACACTTTTTGTGAAAACTAATTTTTAAAAAATATAATCAAAGAATTTCGCACGAAAAACAACTTCAACATCATACCGGTTATTCAATACTAAATGTAATCCGAGGAGTCTTAAGCGCATAAACGTTGTTTAGGACTCGAAACGAAACAGCTGGTGTTAATATCGCTGAAATCCTGCGCGTAAATATCTTCTGTACATCGTGCGAGTTGTAATAAATAAATAAAGCTCGTAAAATTATATTATTTTCAAAATATTTTGATATTGTATTGCGCTTTTGATAGTTAGTAATTTTGGGAAGTCGAAACATTATTAGATAAGGAAACGAAATGCATGTTTGGAGTTAAGGTATAATACGTTTTGTTGCGTGTATGAAACAATAGATGTGGACAAGATTGTAGGCTTGTTGTTAATGCAGGAGTGTACAAGATGACCTTGCGATAATCAGATTAGTGTATAACTGCGGTGATAGACGATTGTGCATGATATATTATTAATTAAGAAAAAATTTAGAAGCGATGCAAAAGCTAACACAACGATTATTGACCTAGCAGAGTGCACATCGTATGATTGAATAATCAATCATAGCGCAGAAGAGATATTACCGCATGGTAGAGCAACCAATCATAATACGAGGTGAAATTTTTGTGATTTAGTTAAATTCTGACGATGAATGGTGCAAGTCCAGCTTGAGACGTTAAAAGTTATTAACGATCGAAACGTGGTTTTACTGAAAATAAAATTTCGATTACGAATAACAACCACGAAACTTTAAAACCCCGTTAGAATTTCTGATTTTTTATTAATTTTTTAATAATACGATATTAATATTTTTATTACGTTCAGATGTTGACGAATGTTTGGAAATAAATCGCCCATGCGGTTACGGAGCCGAATGTGTTAATAAACGCGGGTCTTACGAATGTCAGTGTCCACGAGGATATACCGGCGATCCGTACAGATTGTGCACGTCGAGCCAAATTCAATGTTTAAACGACAGCAATTGCGCTATTAATGAAAAGTGCGTTCAGCCCGGAGTTTGTATTTGTCCTTTACCTTATTTCACCGATGTACAAGATGGAAATAAGTGTAAAAGTAAGTTTTTCTATTTAAAATTTAGATTTTCATTCTGTATTTACGTTGACGTCTAATTAAAATTAAAAAATAAACTTGACGCGGCGAATGTTTTCATTCTCAAATCTGCGTCACACATACATCCATCCTTTGTGCAGCGAAGACTTGAACTAAATAACGGATAGACGTACGCGCATGCGCGAAGTAGCTTCAATATACCGGCATTAATTTTTCGTAGAACACTCGTACGATTTCCTTAAATCGCGTATCTGGAATATTTTTGGCCTTTAAAATTTAAGACGATCCGAACTATAAACGGTATTTTGCTGGCTATCTGTTACACGTGTCTAAAGTATCCGAGATTCGTTTCTTATATTATATGGATGGACTTGACGCATTACTTCCACATTTCTAATATGATTGCAATAAGATACTTTAAACACCATTCCGTTGTCTTGTAATAAGTTTTAATTAAAGGTTATTGTAGTTTTATTCTTAATATTTAACATAAATATTACATCTTCGTTTTAAATCAATAAAAATAAAGGTCCGTGTGAAAGATTTGTTTGCGGTTTAAACGCTCAGTGTACACCTAGCGATCCGCCAAAGTGTTTATGCGTGTCCGGTTACAAAGGTGATCCTTTGCAAGGTTGCGTCGATGTTAACGAATGTTTAGATAATCCGTGCGCTAAAGGCGCTCACTGTATTAACGAGAAAGGCTCTTATAAATGTTCATGCCCAGTTGGTTCGTCCGGAGATCCTTATACTTCCGGTTGTAAGTATATGCGTTTATTTAAAATTTTCTGCAATTATTTAAGTTTGTTTCGTATTTATTAAATTGTACGCCGATTATATTATTCGAATTTCGACTAATACATTAATAAAGTTCCTCATCGTTTCTTCTTAAATTCGTGTGTCACGTTGTTGGCCGCAGTAACTTCTTTTATACGAAAATAAGATTATTTAATATTTTCATACGAAATAGAGTAGTCTCTAAAAAATGGACAATATTATCGACGCTCCGTTCTCTGTAGCAGACTTAATTTCCTATTTTTCGATTGGTTAACGGCAGATAATTTACTTTTAATCCGATAACCTAATTATTGATATTCAGGATGTGGGAGACGAAATATACACTGTGTAAATACGGTGTATAAACATGATAGGTATTTTCTATGTAATATGTGTAAAATTCTTCGTGCATTAAAATGATGTTTACTCAGATAAAAATTTTTTTTTATTGTCTAATTTACAATCGGTATTAATTTCGAGAATGAGTAATTAGCTGAACACGAGCCGAATTGCGGTCTATCCGACAGCTATTTCTGACAGTCCTTGGGAATTTTCACGAACCGTTTATCTCGAATTAAAATAGACTATTAGTAGTTTAAACTCGGCTAATACGTTAGATTGGCTATCGATTATCCAGTTGTGTTCGCTAAATAGGTGTGATACGAAATTTGCCTACCGGTATTAACTAGCCAGTTACGTTTCACTGGTAGGCACGTATGTGGTCGTCTAGCGAAAGTAACTCGATGTGATTTTTTTTTTTATCCAAGGCGTGCTTGAAATTAAATACAAAATATTCAACTGTACCGTCAGCAAAAGTGGCCGGCACGATATTTTTCAAAACGGCTACAGGCCTGCTTGTATTACTTTTAATTATACCTGATAAAAACGAGCAGTTCATCGAGCGAAAATAAAGACGGTAGTGGGAACAGCAGCTAGGTTGAAGTGGATATATATATACACGTTACTTTCGTAAATTTATAATGACAAATATTATTTCGATGTATGTTTTATAATTTCAGAATTTATCGCTTGTATAACATAATACGAGTATATAAACAGTAGGAGTTCTCTAAAAATATGAAAAAATAGACTTTTTTTTAGGCATTCTTACTTCGAATGAATGGCATTTTTAAAAGTGATTTTCTTATAAAGTACAGAAAGGGTTAGGCAAATCGACGCTTGCTTTACAAAAAAAAAAAAAAAGCGAAATTTTACGAAAGAAATAATTCATAATAATAATTAATAATATACGCGATTATTATTCTGAATTCAGGTACGGCTCTGATAACCGCTAAAGCTGAATGTTCAAACGATAATCAATGTCCTAGCGAATTAGTTTGCGTGAACGGCGCTTGCGTGAATCCGTGTAATTTGATTGAGTGCGGTCGAAATATGGTATGCGAAAATGACAAACACACCGCTAGATGTCGCTGTTTACCAGGATTCATCGAAAATGCCAATAACGAATGTGTATCGCGTAAGTGAAATATATACCTTTTTACATTTTTATTTTCAATTTCAATTATATCTAAATAATAATAATAATATTATTATTAATAATAATAATTGTATATAATGGGAAGTATATAATATCACACACGAGTTTAAGTAATACGAACGAAAAATAAATCGGGAATAATAAGCTGTATTACGAGTGTATGGGGAAAATATTGGAAAACTAAACACATACGAAAATAAGAGATTTTATATATGTTCGCCATTATCGTTATTGTTTGAATTGAAATAATTAATTTTTATCCAAGTGCCGTTATAAACAGGAAATGAAACAATTGCGTCATGTTTATTAAATGTTCTCTCTATATATGGTTTACATAACAGCTAATACCAATTAAAATGCGAATACCGAGAAGTAATTAATTGAATGTATACAACTGAATTAAATTACAAAATATTTGAAGAAAAAAAACGATATTAATTTATTAAACACACATAAGTAACAAACAATACAATTGTGCACACATGCATACAGATACACACTCAATACACTGGAAAGACTTACATAATCCTACGCGTGAACAGAAATGTACATTATAGTATACATTAAAGAAAATTTCAAACGTATTTGTATAGGCGTATGGAAAAATATAACGATAATTTAAAATTATGAAATCAATCACTCGAACAATCCACCACAACGAGAATCAACCCCTAAAACCTTTTTCGCAGTAATAATGAACGTATAAAGCTGAAGTTTCACTAAAATCGTATAAATATCTGCTTTGAAAATGTATATTCGAACACGGTTAAGTTTTAAACAATGAGTTATACAGACGGAAATTAGACACTGATAGTGAATTGAAACGAAGAACGCGGCTTGAAAAAGATTCATTTTAGTATTCATTCTAGGTAGTACACGTCATTAATAATTGCTAACTTTGTGATTTTCCGCCTTTTATATAACGGTACGTAAATTATAACGATTTGCGTTATTTGGACGGTAATAATTCATTATACGTAAAAATTAAAAATATTTCAAAACTGATTCTTATTTAAAGCCTGCATTCCATCGTTAATTTTATGTAGGATTTCTAACATTTTCAATCTATCCATTTTGTATTTTATGAAGCTGCTACTATCCTGAGACCGCTTTAATATTCATTTGTCGACCAAATCGTCTGATTTATATCCTTTTCCCCGATATGGTCCGCTATATATAATCAATAAAAAAATATTTCTTAACTAATCTTAAATTTTTCCTCCTTAAATTTCCTATTTTATGTAGTTTGCGTTGGTCTTTAGCAATAAACTTTCCTCGTCTGAGTAATGATAAATGTTATTTTTGGCGATGTTTAATAATATTGATTTTTGTATCTGATCTGATATAATACAGGTAAACAGGAATTATTGGAATCACATGTATATATATATATATATATATATATATATATATATATATATATATATAATTCCCTACACTCCATATTTGTCAACTATTCTATTATTTACAACACTGTCGGAGTGATTTTTAACCATTTCAATCACACATTATCAATTTTTTGCAATATTCAGATGTATGAAATATAAGTTTTAAAAATGTTTCAAAGAGTTCAAAATACAAAGTATTATTTTGTATATGATACTGTATTTAGATAGCTCTACGTGTTAGATAAATATTTTTTTGGGATCGAAACGTTTATGTCAACTAAATGCTCTTCATTTGAAAATAGACAATTTTTATGACACTGAACGTTTATGTCTGAAAAGGTTCACTTCTGTCCCACGAATTTATTTTATTTAATTCGGTGTTATAGGATAACTTTTAATTAAATTCCTCTAAGATTGTTTTTTACTTATTATTAATTTTATTAATTTCCGCGTAGAATGCGCTTCCGTTCACTGCGGACAAAATGCTCGTTGCGCCGTGACGGAATCCGGACCGACTTGTAAATGTATCGACGGTTACAGAGGTAATCCGTTTAGCGGCGGAATCTGTATAACCGATAGTTGTTCCGTTACTAATCCTTGTCCTCCGCCGTACGCTTGTATCGGAGGTCGTTGTAAGGAAAGATGTGCCGACGTTATATGCGGAATCGGAGCATCGTGCGATCCAACTACCAATAAATGCGTATGCGATACGTTCTTCGTAGGAAATCCGGATTATCTTTGCATGCCGCGTAAGAATTATCGATTATTTGTTATTTCTTTTCGGGGAAAAAAATAAAATAAAAAATGAAAAATAGGGACCGAACATTAACGATGAACGACGGGTGTGTTAAAAGATGCAACAGAGAATAAAATTAAAAATATATCAGACACGATGAGAAAAAGGTGAAGTAAGATTTTACGTACACCTAAAAAGAATCGGGTCATAATAACAACCTAAAATGGCAACCCGAAGACTGAAACACTTACATGGTTTATAGAAAGATACAACAGAGAATAAAATTAAAAATATATCAGACACGATGAGAAAAAGGTGAAGTAAGATTTTACGTACACCTAAAAAGAATCGGGTCATAATAACAACCTAAAATGGCAACCCGAAGACTGAAACACTTCCATGGTTTATAGAAACCAAAAAAGATTTATGAAAAAGGGACGACTTAGAGTTTCGCGAAAAAGTTTTAAAAGTTTCTTCGAGAATGTAAGGAAACCCGTTTTATATCGGTCATTATTTGTAAGCTCCTGACTTTTCACTTATCAATTTTTCTGTCCATGAAATTCTCAACATATATGTATATAAAAGAAAAAGTGGCGATTATTACAATTCAGTATCGGTAAGTTATATATATATATATATATATATATATAAAAGTCTTACGATTAAATACGTAATAATACCTTTAAAATTTATTTACTTTATAATATACAAATTAAAATATTTTCAATTAACCTCTTTCATTTGTCGTTTTTCAGCTGCTGTTATGCCGCTTTGCGTACCGGCGTGTGGTTTAAACGCGCACTGTATATACAGTACGGATAGTAATAACGAATGTATTTGTAATTCCGGCACCAGCGGAAATCCTTACGAAGAATGCGGCCACGAGGAGAAGAAAACATGCGCTTCCATATCGTGCGGTACAGGTGCACTTTGTAAAAACACTTT
This sequence comes from Coronaproctus castanopsis, assembly GCA_032883995.1. Taxonomy (NCBI): domain Eukaryota; kingdom Metazoa; phylum Arthropoda; class Insecta; order Hemiptera; family Monophlebidae; genus Coronaproctus; species Coronaproctus castanopsis. Next base: position 292,788,390 of record CM065052.1, read on the forward strand.
CAATGCGGTAGAATGTTACTGCCCAGCCGGATTCAAAGGCAATCCGTATATTCAATGCGCTGGTAAGTTATTAAACGTGTAATAATAATGATAATTTTTGAGAAAAAAATAAGATATAACGAATAATAATTTGCAAAAAAAAATCCAACAACATTCTATTAGATGTTTAGAAGCTACGAAGATGAGGCTACCTGGAAACTATTTTCGTGTATCGGAAAAACCTGGAATGTTGATGTATTGAAAGGAGTTGGCGTAGAAAGGAAATTTGAAAAAAAAATCTTAAAAGAAAAAAAAGTTCTATACCTAGGTCACGTCTTAAGATGAGAAATGTTAAGCGTCCACGGGTAAAAGACTAGTTAGTAGAAGAAAGCGTCGGTGGATAAGAAATATCAATAATTTACGTTCTTTAACTTCTATATAACGAGACTAGTTCTAATGTAGTGGCGGAATAATGATAGTAGGACGAAAGATAATTCAATATTAGATTTGCTGGTGTTAACAACGTCAAGCACTATATGGAAAAACTTCTACATCGTCTGGAAAGCATTAGTACGCAATATGGATTAAATATAAATAAAAATAAAACAAAAGTAATGTTAACCGATCGAGGAAATATAATATCATGAGGAACATTTCATATACTTACGATCCATTCTAGAGAATAAAGGAAGCTCCGAATGAGAAATAAGACGAAGAATCGAGATAAAAAATTAACAAGATTTGGAAGGACAACTCTATTAAGAAAAAAGGTTAACGTTCGTGTTTTCTATCACATTATATGGAAGGGAAACGTGGACATACCGAAAGTTTTTAAATATGATCTTGTAGATGAGTCCTTAGCCACGGACTTCAAAACGTACAAATAAATCGGTGTCGCGCAATGTTTATCATCGATTATCCTAATGAGAGTACTGAAATTTTTCTTACACGTAATAAGTAAACAGGAACGAATGAAAGCACGATGTTCGTGGTTAGAATAAATGGAAGACGACCACTACGACGTACATCTATGATAAGGACTCTAGGAATGCGCACGTCAATCGGAGAAAAATTGCGGAAAATTAATCACCGGCGGATTAAATGTTAATTACGATACCCTACCCATCTCGCCAACCAGTCAAATCGATGTGGAAGATCTAAGGTAGTGCAAAGTTTCGGTTTATGGACTTCGTTGCCATTATCTAGCGAGTATAGCTGCCAGTCGGTTCGGGTGGTATTCTAACCTGCGCAGATAACGTTCACTATTTGTTTAGATTACCTCGCGCACATCCGGTACATTTAGTTCTGCAGATTGTCGTTGCGCACGTACCAACGTACCATGGCGCATTTGTTATAATTCTTAATATTTTCGACTGCCATCGTTGCATCATGCTAATATTTAGACACCGATGTTGTACCCTAAAGGGATAATATACCACACCGGTTTTCGATAATTGCGTTATACAGCGATAATTTCGAATTTAGAAGCAACTCGGGATGTCTACCCAGAAGCCAGTACTACATCTTTCTCAATTTCATATTTATTTTCGTTCGTTGATCGTCGATACGAGTAAAAGGCATAATAAAGTGTATTAAATTTTTACTACATTTCAGATATCGACGAATGTTTTTCAAACGCTTGCGGAACTAACGCGGTCTGTATCAACACGATCGGCAGTTACGATTGCCGTTGCATAGAAGGATTCGCCGGCAATCCGTTTACAGGATGTTCACCAGTTTCCAGTCAAATTTGTCACGATCCGAATACGTGTCACTGCGGAAAAAACGTACCTTGCCCTGTCGGGTAAGCGTTTTTAATTTTCGTTTACACGTAGTTAATTAAAAATTCGTTCTTGACTTTTGGAGTGAAACATCGTGCGATGTTAACTGGGAAACATTGTGGACCATTTCGCTCTGCATCTGCACTTCACGGCGTTGCTTTCATTTTCGAAGACATTTTTTTTTGTTTCATCGCGTACATCCATCTAAAAAAATAGCTTACTTAGTTCCTACATTCTCCAAGTATTCCAGGTAAAAAGTATGTACGAATAAACCCGTTTTCTTGCACTTTTTACCGCATTCTGTTCATTCCAATTTTCGAAATTTACATTTCAGGCGCGTCAATTCTCTTACGTTTCGGTTTTCGTAATACCTGAGGTGTCCGATTGTCTTAAAGTTAGTAATATTAATTTTTATAATGCTCAGGTCTTCCATCTTGCTTCTGGTCTTATGTGTACCTTTTGCAATTCTAGCGTTGACTCCTCCGGTTCTTGTGATGATACCGGGATGTTTAAACGTGAAACCGCATCTTTCGAATCGTGGTCAATGCCTGCTTCCACTTTTATGTGTTTATTCGCTGAGGCTATTTAAATGTATGTCGGTTTAACATGAATTTCAGTCTAATGTTGCCTATTGTTTAATTTTGTATTTTTTCTGTACTTTTTTCTTGTATATATGTATGTTTATTTTTTTGAAATATAGTTTTTTTCCTTCGTTAGTGCTTATTTTTATTTTTCTTCCCTTTCTTTTATTTTTTGTATACAAACTCGTATTAATAATTTTTATTATTTATGGTTGGAGGGACTATATTCTTTCATCTTTTCTTAATTTTATTAATATCTAATGGAGGTACCTGCTTATCCACCATTATTTAAATATAATTATTTCCCTATTAGGGGGAGGGAGTTTTTTAGTTGGCAAAAATTCTACACGCTGATTTTTTAACTCTATAATTTTTACATAAAGTGTCTTTTGAAGATTTTTTCCCGTTCCTGCTTTAAAATATATATATATATATATATATATATATATATATATATATATATATATATATATATATAAATATATATATATATAGATATAGATATATATATATATATATATATATATATATATATATATATAAACGTAAATAATGTATTATTCGTTTTTTCGTCCCCGTTAACTCTAGATACGTTTGTAAGAACGGCAAATGTAAGAATTTATGCGAAAACGTTAAATGCGGTCCGCGGGCTACGTGTCTTTCCGGAAAATGCGTTTGTACTCCCGGATTCGTCGGTAATCCGAATGATTTGAAAATCGGTTGCAAAGCTCAAGATCATTGCCGCGACGATTTCGATTGTCGCGATAACGATATATGTTTCCAAGTAGGTAAAGGAATTCGTAAATGCGTCGACGCCTGTACCAAATTACAATGCGGTCCGAACGCTTTGTGCGTCGTCGGTAATCATCGATCTAGCTGCATATGTAACGATTTACATTACGGCAATCCGAACGATTTAAAAATCGGTTGTCAATCGGAAACTTCGATACTGCCCAAGGGCGGTTGTAATAACGACGAAGATTGTAGCGACGGTTTCGTCTGTTCGATAAACGACGACGGTTATCGAAGTTGTTCGAACGCTTGTTCGAAAGTTATATGCGGTCAAAACGAAGCCTGCAATTTAGCCGGTCAGGATAAACGACCGATCTGTTCGTGTCGTAAAGGTTACGTTTGGAATCCGGTTACGTCCGTCTGCGAAAAACCTTCGTTACCGGAATGCGCGGACGATCGCAGTTGTTCGGAACAGGCCGTTTGTAAACCGGACGTTTTAGGTATTTTAAAATGTCACGAAATTTGTCGAGAAATTTCCTGCCCGCCGAATGCCGTTTGCGTCGCCGGCGATCATCGCGGACGTTGCGAATGTTTAGCCGGCTATAACGGCAATCCGAACGATAGAAACGGTTGTCAACTAGAAATTCACGAAGAACGTTGCGTCGACGACGATCGATGTTCGCCGTTCGACGTTTGCTATAACGGTTCGTGTAAACCGGCTTGCGAGTACGTCGTATGCGGACCGAACGCCGTTTGTATCGCTAATAATCACGTGTCCAAATGTCAGTGTCTGCCCGGTTTATATACCGGCGATCCGACCGATGTTAATATCGGTTGCAAACAAGTATCTTGCGTTTATAACAACGACTGCGGTCCGACGCAATTATGCAATCGATTGTCTCATACCTGTTTCGACGTGTGCGAAAAAGATACGTGCGGCTCGAACGCCGTTTGCATCGCCGAAGATCATAAATATTTATGTCAATGTCCGCCCGGTTTTAAAGCTAATCCGATCGCCGAAGTCGAATGTATTTACGTCGACGTTTGTAATCCGAATCCGTGTCATCCGACGGCCGTTTGCGAAGTGACGCCGATCGGCGAACCGATTTGTCGGTGTCCTCCTAATTACGCCGGCGATCCGATTAAAGACGGTTGTCGTCAAGAAGGTACGTGTCCGAATAATAACGACTTAGATTGTCCGCCGGCTTCGATATGCCGGAACGGGAAATGCGTCGATCCGTGCGACGGCTATTGCGGATTGAACGCTTTATGTACGTTGGAAAATAGACGACCGGTGTGTTCGTGCCCGTCCAGATTCGAAAGTATTTTAGACAGTCAAACGTTGACTTGCGTTCGTACGATATTCAGCTGTAATTCCGACGCCGATTGTTCCGGCGACGTATGTATTAACGGACAATGTAAAAGTACGTTTATTTTTTTATTTTATATATTTCTTTTTATGATATATGTATATATACTTTTTTCTTTTGAGCACATAATACAGTTCTGTACGGTGTACTAAAGAACGAGAAAACAAATATTTAAAACGATTAAAATTGCTCCATGTTTTTAAAATAAAAGAACATTAAATTAAAATAAATCGCGCACGTTGATTCGAAAATTGACGCGCGTTATTCTAGTTGCGTTTTATGTAATAATTTTATAATACCTCTTGGGCATTGCACAAAACGTAGAGAATTCGCTCGTTGCACGTAATCCTCCGAAATTATGCACCCGTGTTACGGAGATTTCCAGACGTTTTATTAATTTTACTTTCAATGCCCATGTTTCTACTCCATACACAGAATGACCGACCACTGAAAGCATTTAACCATTCTATAGCAGGTGAAAGCTGATCAAACAAGAGTAGCCGTTACCTGTCTAGTTTGTAGACTTAATTTCTATATCTGGATTTTACAGTTATACTTTTTCATTTGACTTAAATAGTTTATTGATATTTCATCATTTTAAACTTTAAATTCAAAACAATCGATTCCTTTATAATATTATTCCACACGTTAACGAAATCGTTGGAGTGACTTATAAAAATGTTTCAAAAAGTCGATACGGTATTTTTGAAAGAGAGCAAACATTCTAAAAATTACCCCGTATCTAACATATATGTATGTATTTTGCAGTCGCTTGTCGTGGAGTGGACGATTGTCCTCAGGGAGAACGTTGCGTTCAAAACAAATGCGAACAACCGTGCGCTAGTCATTCGCAGTGTCCGTCCGGATTAGTTTGCGTAAACGGTCTTTGCGCCGTTGGTTGTCGAAGCAACAAAGAATGCGCCGAAGACTACGCCTGTATTAATAATAAATGTCAAAGTACGTATTAATTTAATTAATCGATCCGTTTCGGTTTTATTAACGATATCGTAAGATTTATACCCGGTATTCGTAATGCTGGATGCGATTCTGTCTGGAAAAGTGGACGTAGTTGATAAATACAGGCTGACCCAGACAAGATGGACGGTTTTGTTTTTTTTTAATAGTGCAGTTGCTAATACGGCTATAACGCAACTACGTTTAGTGTACACACGAGAGATTTGTTTTTGTTCAGTTTCAGTTATCACGGCATCCTATAACGAGAAGGAGCGCGCGTCATGTTCGGAATGTTATTTCCGGCATAAATTGATAACAATAGTTCAAAGAGATTTTTGAAAAGAATCGAAAGTTACGCCGTGTAAATCTGTACCATCTCGCAATTTAATTTTAATGTGGGTTGAAAACTTTCGAGAGACAGCTTCCGCAATGGAAAAAAAAAACGACCTGGACGATAAAAAAAGGTTCGTACCCCACAAGCATCGATCGTGTTCGAGCAGTGGCGAATTCTTTACACCGATGACGGAGTGGCTAAACAACGAAGAACCCTAAATAGATTGCAGACATGATGTGGAAAAAGTGCACACAACCCAGTTAATTCGGGACTCGCAGACAATTAGCTCTACGATTGTGGAGAGTGGCGTAGGATCATAAACACCTGTTCCATTGCCCGTTGATACCGACAACTATCGAAAAAGTGAATTTACGGACTAAGAGCATCAATGACGAAGCCCGAAGACTGATAAATTACCGGAGTAGTTCATAAAGATATCACGTTTACGTTGCATATTGTTTTTTGTTTTTTATATTTATGCGACGTCTTGGGCATGATAATAATAATAATAATAATAAGTATTTATTTATTTATACATTCTAGCATAAAATTATACAACATCAAAATAATCTGTTGAATAAATTACATTTATTGATGAATGTTGCAAAAGTGTTCCGATAGAACCATCTCTCTAACGAAACTACAATAGGCCGGGTCTACGCTGTACAGTAATTTCAAAAATAGGTGTATACTATGTGATACTATTTTATGAATATTAATAGCATCTTCAATTTACGAAAGTAATAGTATTTGACGCGTACATTAAAATTTTTAAAACGTGTTGTTGTGAGTATATTTAATTATGTTCGCCTAATAGATCCGTGTAATCAAGACGGAGTTTGCGGTCCGAATGCAAAATGTAATACTAAATATCATCAGATAGCGTGCGAATGTATTGACGGTTTTCAAGGAAATAATAATCCGCAACACGGTTGCATTAGAACTCCGATTAATTGTCGCAATTCCGGACAATGCCCACCGAATAACGTATGTGACGAAAATATATGCAAACCACGTTGTAGCGATAATTTAGATTGCGCGTCCGATGAACGTTGCGAGTCGAATAAGTGTCAAAAAGTATGCTACGGCGGTAGTAACTGTCTAACCGGACAAGTATGCATAGAAGGTACTTGCCGAGTTGGTTGTACCTCGGACTTGGACTGCGCAATTAATCAAGCCTGCGTCTCTAATAAATGCAGGTATATAATTAACTTTTTTCTTTATATATATATATATATATATATATATATATATATATATATATATATATATATATATAATGTTTATATATCGTTGTCGCTAAATTTATCTTATCTTTATATATTAATACGCAAAGTTTATATTAAGTGTAGCGGTTTCGTTCTATCCAGTCGATTGTATTCAAGCGAGTTATACATTAGGGAAATCCCCATGTGAATAGTGTGTTTTTCTAAACGTTCCGGCAACATTGGGATTTCCTCTTTTACGGATTGCACCTGAAGATCTTTATGAAGTGCAAGATTAGTTATATGCACCATGGAGCACTAGCAATATTTCGTTAGGATTTTGTTTTGCATTCACCGTAGAATAGCAGTATTACGTTTTTTCGCACACAGCCCTATAATTGAGAGCCGTATAGCCAAATTGGCTTCTGGACCTGGTTGTAAAATAACAGCTTGCTTTCGATTGAAAATTCTGATCTTTTTCCTAACAGTCAAAATGTTTGTTCCATTTAGTATTGAGTTCATTGTGTTTTTTTTAATTTTATGCTTACTCGTTGGTAGCCGTTGATCTAAGTGTATTTTACTTCTTCTTTTTGAGGAATTATGGTCGCATTCAGTTTACATTCGTATTCGCCTATTATGATGAAGGTGACACGACACGCCCCGAATAAAATTGTCGATATTATATGTCGATTAAATTAAAGAAATTATATAAAAAAATTGTCTATGAAATAACTTAAAATAATAATAACAAAATAAATTTTTGACGTTTATTTGTATTTTTTCTAAAAATAAATCTATGATGGAATCACAAAATAAGGATTTTTCTTGTAAAGTCTGCAGTATACATCTTTCAAAATATCCTCTATTACACAGTTACACTGGTAATTTGACATTATGAAATTCAACCTTTTGTATTGGACTGGTCAACCTCTTTAGTTACATGCGTAGTCCGTAAGCGCTGTATCTGTTTAGGATACACCAACAGGAAATAATCCATTCTAATAGTCGACGTAAATTTCCACCGGTATAACGATATATACGTCTACTCAAACACATACAACATGTATTGTTTCCGAAATTCCGGTACAAAACTAGCCAAAGTTGATTCACAGTTAGTAATCTTTCAAAACGAAGCGTAACAGCGCTATCTTCCATAATTCCTAATAATAGGAGAAAAACTCTCGCCAAAAGATTGCGCCATTATCCGGTATAGAAAAATTTGGTTTTATGATTTGAAAAAAAAAAAAACTACTTTATACTCCTGGCAACATGAAGGGTTCGCTACTGATTCAATTTATGGTTATGGGCCTTGTTGAAATTCATCACTGGACGGAATGCTATTCATGGTATACCACGCATGTCAATTATAAAACTTACCTAATAGCATCAGCTAGGTGTAAGTTGGCAATAGCATTAAAAAAAAATCTGACCAGATAATAATTTTCTACAGACGTCTAGTTCGTGTGTTTCAAATTGATTACGATCTTTTCGTTACATCATCCATGTTTCTATAACGTATAAATGTTTTCTATATTGTCAATTATAATGATTTCTCGATAACCGGCCGGAAGTATTTGTGTTTGAAAGCTTCGTACGCATGTTTTTATGTTTCCTATTCTTCAATTTCTTCCATACCTTCAGCTTTCTTAGTTCTTTTCTGCTACTTGAATTATATCGTCATTTCACCGAGTTTTTAGTCTGTTTTGTTCTCTTATGAAGTAATAACCATAGTTCCAACTCTCATTTCGTACATCTATTATACTTTTCCTATGGCTATGTGACGTACATAAGTTTAGATATTTGGTCCACTACGTTGCAGGCTCTGATCTTCGCTCGTATCCTAGTATTTCGTCATCGGTGAGATCGTTTTATATTTAATATTATACGCTGTTTACGCCCTTCGCATTTATCTGATATTTTTGTTTTAACGAATGTCCATGTTTATGTAAAAACCCATAGAATACGCTGGTTCTATATAGTTTCCGCTTTATATATAATATATATATATATAGTTTTTAAATATGTAACATAGTTTTCAAAAAGTTGCCCGCATACTCCTTTATTTATATTCAACTGCGTTTGGCTAAGATACACGTACTTGCTGGCTGTTTTTACTACTCTATTATCTATTCATAGAGTATTCGTTGCTAATTCTTTAAATGCTTTTATTTCTATCTTGATCTTTCGGTTATTAGATCACGTATCGGTGTTCCTATTTATTGTATTCTACATGTCATTAAAGTGATTTTCAACTTATGTTTATTTCCATCGGCGGTAATAATTTTCCATTTAACCGTAAGATATTTCCTAAAAAATTTTAAGTTTTACTGTCGCCTTTATCAAAATTCCGCTTCGTATCTCTTGAGAATCTGCTAAAAACATTTTTAGGAAATATGTAATAGTTAAAAAAAAAACATCAACCTCTGAGATAACGTAATGAACAAAAAGTAACAGTTGAAAACTACTTCACTGAATTATACAATACATGAATTAAGACAAAAAGCATATCAGAAGATTCACTATCGGATTAATTTATAAATAATGTTTTTTCACTTTGCTAATTTTCGTAACTTATATATCTGAATTAGTGTTCTCTACATTTATATTTTTTATAATTTCATTCTCGATAACGGCTTAACAGCTGAAAAGCTTTGTGATTTTTCGTAGAATTTAACTGCTTTCTTGTTTTATTATTATTATTATTACTTTAATCCTTCGTTGTACTGCTACAAAGGCTAAAAACACGGAGTCTGTTATTCCGCTGTTATAGATGTGAAATTAAACGCGATCGAGGAATGTTATAAGAGTATAATGAGTCAAACGAGTGTGACCTGTGCGGACACGGAACAACATCACATCATCCCGTCTTGTACGATGAACGAATAGGCCAGATACCACTTTGTTGAGGTAAACCGGAAAATCTGACTGTTGCTTGTTCCTTGAGTGTATTTGAATTTACGGAACATGTAACGACGCATATCTGAACATGATGTTACTGGAAGTAATTCAAAGTAGACATGAAGGCGTCTTCTTTCGCAGCTTAATCTGCTTCTTCGTTCTTTCTATATCCCCTGTGTCCAACACGGATCTGCAGACTTTGATCGTCGATTGTTAAATTAATTTTCTCAGCCAATAGTCGCGTATACATCTGGAATTTTCTTTTAGCTGTGTGATCGAATATAGCGGACAATTTCTTCCTCACTTTTTGTTCTATATTTATTAAGTTCTGTTTTTCTTTCTCCTCATCCTTCTTAAGTTTCGTCGTTATTTCAACAGAGTGCGTACAATCTATTATTTCTTTTTGTTCGTTATAAATTGTTCTTTTCACTTAGTATTTCCGGTTTGCTGTTTAGTTTCTATTTTAGTTCTCGTTTGTATTGGAGCGCGTTGTGCTCTAGTTTTCCCGTATCTACACTTCTTGATTCCGTGTATCGGGTTCCGTAATGGCTATATATAAAATATTTTCGAGAATTTCTTATTTTTAAGTTAACGGCTTACGAAATACTTAGTAAACTAAAAACGGCTATCGATATAAAACGTTTCGACGTTATTCTCGACAGATGTAAAAACGGATTTGTAACAACTGCCGATGGTTGCGAAGATGTAAACGAATGCGTCGTAAATAATCCGTGTCATCCGTCGGCCGAATGTCGGAATACCGTCGGATCGTTTCAGTGCGTTTGTCCGGATAATAAAGTCGGCGATCCGTATCAGAGTCCCGGTTGTTCGAAAAGCGATCGTTGTTCGCAACATTCCGATTGCGCCGTCGATTTAGCCTGTATACGTAATTCTTGTACCGATCCGTGCGGCGTTCCGGCTGCGTCTGAATCCGTATGCGGTGTAAATTCTTTATGCGCCGTAAACGATCACGCCGTTATTTGTACGTGTCCGTCCGGACATTTAGGAGATGCGCACGATCGAAATGTCGGCTGCTTTAAAGTCGAATGCGTTTCCGACGAACAATGTCCGAACGACAAATATTGCCATCACGAAAATAACAAATGCACCAGTAAGTATAAAACTGGATATATATATATATATATATATATATATTTAAAAGTGTTATATAAATATTTTTATGAATTTTAAAACCGTCATTCGATTGTACCTTATTTGAAACCGACGACATGGCGATGGGCTCGAGATTAGCATCAATTTTCGCAAATATATTCGTGGAATATATTTCCGAAAATAAAAAATAGTCTCCTAAATGCTTAGGTACGTAAACAACACGTTAATGATTTGGCAGCGTGGTAACGAAAAGCCAGATGAAATTTTGATGGATTATGTTTCACGGTAACATAAAGTTCATCATGGAACAAGAAAATAATGGCGAATTAGCTTTTTTTTAGACCTGCAATATACTATTTCAAGAGCGTCGATATTTTTTATGTCATTGGATGCGTATAGAAATATTGACAGGATTAATGTATCAACTAGACGAACTGTTGTGAACCTTCGACATTTTGCTAAGCTTCGACATTGCCGTTTTTGTAATTACAGTACTCCTTTTAATTTCTTCGTCGCATCAACGATAAGTGTTCCGCGAGATTTATCCACTTATCTACCGCTTGTAATCCTCCGACATGTCGTATACACGGTCATTTCTGTCGCATCTATCGATAATCATAATTTTTGGTTTTTCTTTGTTTATTTCTAATCTAACTTTTAGACTTACGACCTTTATTTTGTTAGGATACCTTCAGCACTTCATCTTCCAACGTGGCAATTAAAGCGGTATCATCAGCGTATCTTTAGTTATTCATTCGTTTTCCTCCAATCTTCACGCTACCATTCCATCCTACAAAATCTTTTCTAATTATATACTCGCTGCATACATTGAAGAGTATTAGGACTTAATATATACATAAACTTAAAACACATTTTATATATATGTATATTTATTTAAATAAAATAATATATATATATACCCAGTTTCTAGAGCACTGACTTACTTTTATACGGAATATAGTACACTACAAAAACACGCGGGACTGCATTTGATCGTGACAACCAAACGATTATAATCAGTTCTCACGGGTGTGTGTGTGTCTATCTACGCTAACGCCATATTATGATTGTCTTGTACACTACTTACATTGAACAACAAAATATGTATAGATAAGTAGTCATCTACCTCCGATACGGAGACGGCACTTAATGATGATATTCTTTTTCTTCTTGTTGTACCGTATCTTCAATAGTTGATCTGTTTGGCTTTCGAATCTGTTAGATAGTGTTCGCAGTAAAGCTTCTATGTTGAGACCTGCCCATTCCTTCATGTTTTTAAACCAGGTTTTCCTTCGTTTACCTCTTTCCCGTTTTTCTGTGATGTTTCTTTCAACTATAATTTACAGTAGGTCATATCTTCCATTTCTCAGAGATATAGGCTACTTTCCGTCTCTTTATAATAGTCGCCACTCGTCAATTATATATATATTAATGTTGATATACATGTATATATTTGTGTGTGTATGTATATGCAATTAAAAAAATAAAATTTGATGAACTTTATTTTAAGATCCTTGTGATGAAGCTAACTGTGGCCGAGGAACTTGCAAGACTCAAAATCATCGTGCGATATGCGTTTGTGCCGAAGGTTATATGTTCATAAATGGGAAATGTGAAGACATCGACGAATGTCAGATGCAGATACCGTGCCATAAAACTGCGTTGTACGTATGCTACGAATATTTATATTCTATTTTTAATTGCGATTATATTACACTATTATTATACGCATATTTCATTTTTAGTTACGATTAATATATATATATTATTATTATTATGTTACAACCGATTGGCTGATTCGCCCTAACACAATATTCCTCCATAAAATGCGGTCACTTTCAAATCTACATATTTCGTAAAACCCGTCTGCTTTAGCACCGTATCGACAAATGTTATTTTAGGACGTCCACGTGGTCTTTTACCTAAAATTTTACCTTCTATAGCAATATTAAGAGTACTATTTTCGGACCGCATTACATGTCCTAACCAACGAAGACGAATTTTCCGTATCCTGTTGAGTATCGCTTTTTCCTCTCCTATTCGTTCTAGCACTGATATATATATATATATATATATATATATATATATATATATATATATATATATATATATATATATATTATGGTGTGTGTGTATTGATTACCCCATTTAAAACAAAAGCGAAAGTTTATAAGTTTAAATAAAAAAAGATTACCACAGTATTAGTGTGAGAAAATTTAAATGGTCGTAGTAAATTATTGAAAATTGACTATTTAAATTTTTTCTTCGACTCATCCAAATTCTGTAGAGTCATTCTTTAAATTTTCTTTTTTTTCTAATATTGGCCAGCGTAGAAAATAATCAGCGGATGATGTGTGTACTGAGCGTGCGTGTGTTAGTTGCCAGTTTAGGTCCACTATCTCGTATATCCGTTAATATTTGCGGAAAGTTTTTGATGATATTAAATGTTTTGGACAGATGTAAAAATACCCCCGGAAGTTTTATTTGTTCATGCGGTACCGGTTTAATCGGTGATCCGATTAAGCACGGTTGTCGGAAGCCGGGAGATTGTTTCAATGATAACGATTGTCCGTCGTCCGCTATTTGTTCGAATAACCGATGTACGGACGTTTGCGAAGCGAAAAATATTTGCGGTCGAAATGCCGAATGTGTCTCAAACAATCATAAGTCGTCGTGTTCATGTCCGCCGAAAACAACGGGAGATGCTCGGGTATTTATTTACAAATTTTGGCAGTTATTCTTTTCGAGTTTATTATTATTATTATTGCATAAAATATATATCAACGTTCAAACGGATATACATATATATATATATATATATATATATATATATATATATATATATATATATATATATATATATAATTTTGATTCATTAACATAATCTTAATCGCGAATGACAATTTTTGTTAACGGTCTGCTCTCCTTCAACGAAAGCGACGACCTTTTTTTTAGGCCTCGTCATACAACAACGAATTATAGGCAATAACATTTTACCTATCGTGGGGCTGGGCTGTGCTGCGTTCAATTGCTCTTAAAAATGGCCAGAACAAAAACTCGACATATACATCGAGAGAATTCATGGTGATCTTGAGATAAGTAATTACAGATAAAGAAAAAAAAATAAAATCTATTCCTAATTGATGCGGTAAAAAAATACGAGTATCTAGGATAGCAAAAGATAACAAACGTAGAAATAAGACCGTGTATCGACCTAGGTATATTTATGAATTAGAAGGTTATATCTGGAAATCAATGAAAAGATTTTAATATATGATTCGTATTCCTATAGGAGTGCAAAATGTAGACGATAAGTTGATATGTGGAGAAGTGACCAAAAAAAATTAAAAATAAAAAAATGAAAAGAAATTAAAAGACCACAAAACTTGATGATCGTATGGATTTATAATCAGAAAACGAATACTTGTTCGGATATAAGAATTACTTTAGGTAGCAAGAAGTCGGAATTTTTATCGTCAAATAGCGGATTCTATTAAAAGTGATTAAACTGATGAAGAAGGAGAAGACGCTATAAAAAAATATACGAATTTGACAAATCGACCTAAAAACATGTTTCAATGTTGTCTGCGCTAATTTTTCAATCGTCCAATAGACGATTATATTGAAAAAGAAATCTAGTCGATAAACGATATAACATAAATCTGTATAATTGCTTTTTAAATTATTTTAGATTTCTCTTTAATCTCCTAATTATCTTCGACGATCTGTCAGAAATTCCGGGTTGTTATTCGCTTAGTGTCTCTAACATATGTTTGAATCTACGACGCGAGTCCGATGATGTCTAATATAAGAGTCTATTTTACGCAGTAAATGCTCAATCATCGCCGACTGTTAGAAAAATTGCTGTATTTCAACGAAAATTAAAAAAAAAAAAAGCCACCTAGATTTGTTCTTTACCGACTATTCTATATGAAGTACCGACGCCGATTTACAGCTGTATTGATTATGGTTGTGTGAAGGAATTGCTTAACTCTAGAAATATTTTAATAGCGCCTTGCTAATTGTAAAATTGAAATAAGAAATTTAATAAGCAGAAATCCGAATTACTCGTCGCGCGATATTAATTTCTGTCTTACGTAGAAGCATCGTGTAGAAGAGGAAATTTCTTTACGAATGAAGTTTGTCCTCTAAAGTCACCTAATAATAAGTTTATTTTTCAATTAGCTCGTAAAATTCAGCTTTCGAAAGCGAGAATTAATTACGCGTACTCGGACATGTAGTGTACGAGATACATATAATGTTGGGCAAAATCAATGGAAAAAGAGCAACAGGAAGATCACGGACACGCTATGTTGATCAATTAAGAGAAATAACTGGATCGAGTGTTCATGAGGCGGTATTGGCTGCCCAGGATAGAACGACCTGGACGACTAAAATTAGAATGTCGTTTTCATAATATCATCATGACCATAAGAAGGCAAAAGGAAGAGAATGACACGGGTAGTAGAAGAAATTACCCAATTTTTCCCAAGTATGGACCAACGTCAAATATAAACGCGTGTTTATTATAGTAACCGGAATTTCTAGTCGGCTATAAAATCGCATAATTACAGACTATTCGAAGTCGACGCCGATTGATAAAATACAAATATTACTTAGTAAAGCGCTTACAAACGTAAGACGAAAGTTATGAGTACGGCAAAGAAAATTAAGCAAGCGACACATAAGACGTAATATGAGAAAGACGTCGACTGAAGTATGTTAACTTGAAATTATTAGAACGTGATTATGCGACTGAAAACTGAAAAGAAAAAAATACTACGACTGTGCCTCGGGACGCAGGGAACAAGTGAAACTTAATGACGATATAAAATGCGATGTCACAGAACATAAATTTTAATTCAGTATATCGAATGAACGACGAAGAACATGAAAATATGTGAAAACTTAAACACGACGACAAATGCCTGAAATACAAAATTCAGATCACTTCCTCGTTTGCCGATTGTTGCCTTTGCGATACAGCGTGAAAGATCTTTCTAGTACAGAAGGATATTTAAGAACAAGGCAATAGTGAAATATCGGACAATAGTTTGACCGACGCGAAAAGGATAAAACGTTTTCCATATTTTAAGGATAAACATTTTCTTTAAATTTCAAATTAATACGAGCGACCTCATTTTGTTTTTCTTTCTGTTTAAGGTGGAATGTTTTCCCTTGGAATGTACTGAACATTTTGAATGTCCGTCGAACAAAATTTGTCTAAATTCGCATTGTATAAATGCCTGTACGTTACCGAACGTATGCGGCGAAAATAGCGATTGCGTACCGTCCAATCATATGGCCGTCTGTAATTGTCGCGCCGGTTATACGGGAGATGCTCATCTGGGATGTTCTCCGATACAATATTGCGCTTCCGATTCTCATTGTCCATCCGGATTAAAGTGTAGCAACGGAATATGTTCGTGTACGTTATCGCGGTTTCTATTTCATTTATTTGATAATTCACTTTTTTACGGTTTAATTTTAATATTTATTCCGACTTATTTCATAAAATGAATTTATCGAATTTAAACCGTTTCGACGGTATATTATCAATTTTCGATGTAACATTATAAATTTATAATATATTAAGTGATACTTCCGTTTTCACATAATGTTAAATTACGTACAGTACGATTAACTATAGATAATTTTTAATTAAAAAATAGTTTTATAATTAAGACGTCTTATACTAAGGCGCCCCCCCGCCCGTTATGGAAATTAGATAATTTTGTTAGCGTTAGAAATTCACGTATCGAAAATACGATATTACCAATCGAAAGAGTTATTACTATGTCGAAATCGGCGAGGTGCCTTTTATATCAAGATTAATTCAATCGGACTTGGCGTCATTGCGTTCCTTATTATAAGAATGGAAGGGTAAAATTAAGAGTAACTTTTTCAAATTCACAAATTCTAAACGAATCTTAACTCAAACTTGGAAGATTCAATTTTTCTATTTTTTCGACGGTTAATCTTTCTTCAAATTGGGAAATTTCAATTCGATTTATTCGGAAAAGTAATTTCCTCGCCCGAGATTCCGGTAATGTGTTAAAATTGAATTTGTCGATTTACCGATAAAGTTTATCTACCATTATAACTCGTCCTGGCTATTTCAAAGGCTTCCTTAAAAATTGACTCCGTGTATAAATTAAACAGTAAGGTCGAAAGTATGCACCCTTGGACCTGTTTTAATAGCGATACTTTCAGATACATGTCCTTCTATTGCTGTTTGTCCCCGATATAGTTGGCTTATGATGCGTAAGTCGTTTTTGTCGATAGGAATCATCTTTAATATTTCAATTAGTTGTTTATGGTTCACACAATCGAAAGTTTTATGGTAATCAATAGCACGCGTTACAATGTTACGAAACAAATTATCGAAATCTTTTACAAACTAGAAAATAAAAAAATAAAAAACGAACGACTGTACTCGTGTGTATGCAACGGTTAAATCATATTTAAAAAAAAAACAACAAAAAAACAAAAGAATAATATAATCATATTTCGTTTTATACATATATAAATACACCTACATACGCTGGTAATAATAATAATAATAATAGTAATAATCAAATCAGATTGAATCAAATCAGATTAAATCAAATCATTTTTATTTCTTCTCGAATAATAGTTACATATAAAATTTAACATCGGCCGTTGCTCAATACAATAAAAACAACAGCAATAATAATAATATCAATTAACATTAATCGTAAACAATTCGATTAAATGATAAGGAAAAAAAACATTTTCTAAATAAATAAAAAAAATTCTTAACACGAAAAAAATAATAATTTCGACTTGAAAAAAGAATGTACATATTAATTTAATAATAATAATCGTAATAATAACGGGTATTTATTTTATTTATTTTTTTTTTTCGAAATTTTAATTTAATAATAATTTTTATCGACAGATTCGTTACGTCAGTTTAAAATTTGACGTCAGTAAATTTCTTCGGCCTTTTCTTTTTCTCGATGATAATTTTTTTTTTATTCGATTCGGTTAATTGAAAAAAAAATAAAATTAGCTAATTTGGTTGATTTGAATTCGTTCGTTATTGACGATTTTTTTCCCCCGAAACATTTCAGCCGTTTGCGCTACGTCCAGAGAATGTATTAGCGAACAACTTTGTATTAACAGTCTGTGCCAACCGCCGTGTAAATCTAATTCCACGTGTCCGCAATTTCAGTTTTGTCAAAATAATATTTGCGTTCAAGAAGTCAGATGCAGAATTAACGACGATTGCGACACATTCGAATTATGTCGTTCGAACGACGTCGGCCGAGTAAGTAGATAATGATTTGCGATATTTCTTAAGCTAATACAATGAAATATATATAGGTAAGTAGTCGCCTAGCGCCGATACGGAGAGGGCGCTTAATGATTAATGAATGTCGCTAAATTAGTATAAATAGAGACTACGTCTACGTTGATATTAATTAAATTTCTCTTATAAGCTTTCTATACTGTAAAATGGATTGATTTAAACTTATTTCGATTTCTTTTAAATTTATTATTTATTAATTTGTTCGTATCGTAATTATAGATAAAGTCGTTCCATCGTACGAACTACCGATAAAAATATTATAAAAAATAAAAATAATTTAAGAAAGTTAATAATTTTTAGTAAATAAAAATACGAAATATTTTATTTCATATAATAATATTTATCCTCGTTATTATATGCTATAACCGAAATTCTCGATTAGTTCCTTGTAAATTTGTCTTTTAAGGGCGTACACATTTCTAGTAGACCACTAGTTAACTGACACGCAAAAACAAACAAGTGCACAAGATGCTCTACCGACGAGATAATATGGAGTGGAAAATCGACGTATAGGGTAAAACAAAAGTGATTATAAATTAACGAAGAATGCCGACAAGAATACAATCGAGATTGAAATACGAAAAAAAAAAAGGAAATGAATTCAGTTTTATCTCGGTACGATTATAAACAACGATTGTCACAAAGAAATAAGGACAAGAATTTATACGGCCAAAAAAAAAAATAACGCCTTCAATAACCAAAGTATAAAGTGCCTGGATTTCTAAAAGATAAACACGAACCTCCCGTAAAAAATACATAATGAGACGCTATGTATTGGCTGTGTTGGCCTGCCAAAAGAGGAAATATAAGGAAAAACCTATCCGCTTTCGAGACGCGGCGCTATCGAAAATTGTTGTGTAACGATTACATAACTAATGAAGCGTGGACGATATTAAAAACGAGTAAATATATATAAACCCGAGAAGGTGTGGTATTTTTACCGCTGACAGTACGACGAAGAATATACAAGAGGAAAGCAAACACAACAGGAAGAAGGTGACTGGAATTGATAATTACAAATCTAAACTCAATTTGTAAGAACTCCGAAGAACCCATTACAGACGTTAGAAACCGATGAATACGAGTTGAAATAGACGTTCGCAATCTCTCCTATAAGGGGGAACCGATCACGATGATGATCATATTTCTCAAATAGTTTTTAAAATCATTAAAAAAAAAAACATCTTGGCTCTTCTTTTCCGGCTTCTAGATCAAATTCCAGCGTACTGAACGCTATTTCAGTATAACCCTTTCAGTCATACATTATAAAACTTTAACACTAAATTATAAATTTTATACGTGTGTTTAATTATACAATACTGCTTCTTAGTTCAATTATAGATAATATAAATATTTTTAAAATTGCGACATTTCACGTCAACCTGAAAATAATTTTTTTTTTTTTTAGTTAAACAATTTTACGTACCATATAGTGGACATTGTGACTGAACGGGATAAATATAGATAAAAATCAAAAAATGAATAATCTTAACTCGATCGCAATTGAATTAAGTCGTGATGTATGAAATTGCTAACGATTTTTCTGAAAGCCAAAATGCTAAATTTCGTTTCGAAAATACTAATCCGAATAATCCGTTTTCGATAGTTAATTAATCGTATCGATTACGATTAATACGATTAAATTCGTTCTTGTCCATCTTCGGCTCTCGTTGATATTCCGTTTAGTCGTTATTGTACGGGGAACAGACTGAGGACGTGTACGCTAGTCTGTTGTACGTAATGGACATATTCGATGAATGACAACGTCAAAATTATACGTATGTTTTATGGTAAATACATTACGCAACTTTTCTGTTTATATAGACGGAATGCAGAAATGTCTGCGAAGGTGTAATTTGCGGAAGAAACGCCGAATGTACTTCTCGAGATCATCAACCGGTGTGCAATTGTAAGAAAGGTTATTACGGTAATCCGCAATCTTTATGCCATCGTATCGAATGCGAACAAAATGAACATTGTTCGAATGATAAAATCTGCGATAATCACATGTGTAAAATATCCTGCCTCGTTAATAATCCGTGCGGTGAAAATGCCGTCTGTTCCGCCGAAAAACATAAACAGGTAAAAACAAAAATGAATCGGTCGTCGTGATCGCTAATTTATAACGACTAATCCGACGTCGCGGTTGGCAATTTATGACGAAATGTGTTCAATGTTTTAATGTAAAAACGCGTATTACTATTTCTCTCGTACATAAAATGTAATAAAATAATCATATAAAATATAAACTAATTCAAGTAACTAATTAAACAATATAGAATGGCCTGATGGCGAAAGCTAGTCACGGTGCGTATTTAAGAGATGTATTATGTTTATTTGTTAAATTATTTATTTTTAACTATCACGAAGGCAATCCTTTGGACTTTGTAGTCGTTGTGTCGACCTAATGCTCAACCTTGTAAATCGAATCAAGATTGTTTCACTAATTCGTATTGTTCCAATAATATTTGTAAAAAAAAGTTTGGTCTATAATTTCATCTGTGTGTGAAAAAAAAAGTCTCGTTAAATTACACGAGTAAAGTGAGTAGAGTATGTTGCTAGAATGTGAATATATATACGATGATGAATATGTAACAGCCATCTGGCTGATTCGCCCCAACACGATCCTGCGCCACGCAACACGATCACTTGCCGTCCTCTTCAAGTCCACATAATTTTGCAGTCCACTGTCTTTTAATATAACGTCTATAATCGTCATTCTGGGTCTTCCACGCGGTCGATTTCCAACAATTTTCCCTTCAATAATTGTGGATAATATGCTTTGATTTGATCGTAGTACACGTCTAAACCATCCCAATCAAGTTTTCCTTATTCGGTCTAAGATATTTCTTCTGTCGCCCATTTTGTCAAGTACTGTTTGATTACTAATTTTTTCTGTCCACGATATTCGTTGAAACTTCTTCCAGCACCGCATTTCAAATGCTTCAAGTCGCTTACAGTCTACTTGTTTCAGCACCAAAGTTTCTGCGCCACAGTTGACCAAACGAATGTTTTCACAAGCTGTTTACGTAAATTGATCGTTGTACGAGTAGTGAATGTTTATCTGTGAACGCTTACTTACCCATGGCTATTCTTTTGCGTATTTCCGGTGTACAATCAAGATTATGGGTCACTATCTGGCCTAAATATTTGAACGATGTTACTTGATCCACAGTGCCGTATTATTTATACTGATGGTGAATTGCTGATGTTTCCTACTTACGGCCATTACTTTTGTTTTTGAAATGTTACTACTCATCCCGTGTTTTGCCATGGTGTTATATAATTTGCTAATCATAGTTTTTCCGCTAATAACGCTTGGTCGTCTGCAAATTTAATAGCGTGAAATCTATTTCCACCAATCCTTACACCGAAGTATATATTGTAAATTCCAATTTTTGTTTTTTAATTTTTTATTATTTTAATTTTATTGACTATTGATTTTTGTTTATTTATAAATTTTATATTAGATAAAAAATTTTTAAATTATTTTTATTTTTATTAACTATTGGTTTTTGTTCAATTATAAATTTTATATTGGATAAATGTTTCTTAATTATTTTTTATTTTACTGACTATTGCTATGTAAAAAAATGTATATTACTGATCGTGGATTGTGTTGTTTGTCACATTCACTGTCAGATTGTTTAATTAATATTGGTTTTCATTTTGCCGATTTTTGTGAATTATAATCTTAAATTAATATTTTTTCATTTTATATTTTTTATCTTTTTAAAGATCTTGATAATGGCCTGACAGGCGGAAAGCTTTGTGATTTTTCGTAAAGAAAAAAATTTTTAGTGATTTTAACTTTTTTTTGTTGTGTTTATTATTATTGTTAATTTTATTCTATCCGAAATAATTCCGGGTCTTATTAATATTGTCCATCAACTATTGTTGAAATAAACGAAGAATATTACCGACACATCAAATGAATTTATATGTGTATATTTTCAGTTTACCAATTTATTATTATTTTATTGTAATTTTTTATATTTTAATTAATAATTTTTAATATACCCCTCAGCTGTAAACACGCCATTTTATATATAGTATTCAAATTGTAGGTGCCGAAGCGATTTATGTATTCTGTTTCAAAATTAGATTGTCCAAGGAATACTGAATCATAGATAACCGGTTCAGTCAGGTCTGTCTGTAATAAACTGAACATCGAAAATATGATAAAGTGTAGATACTACCAGAGAGCTACTAAAATTGCTCTATTGCAGGATTTACCGCACCTAGTATCATTTCAAACCTGTCATTTATCTTAATTCATGGACTTGGCACAGCTTTCGCAAGTATTTGACGTTATATTTTCGTGTGACCTACAGGGAATTATTTCTATCGTGTTTTATTTGTTGATTCATATTTAACTATGTGTCTACTTTATTTGCCCGTTTATCATTTAATCTATCCGGATGGTTTGTTCAGTTCTTATTTTATAGGGTCCGTATTTATAACAAATTTATAATTTCCTCGAATCTTCCGAAAAATTGACCGTTTAATTTATTACTTCTGATTTGATATGTCGTAGCGGAATAGTGTAGAAATAAATTCTGACGGCGCATAAATAAACTTATATACGTGTAATTAGTATTATTATATTTCAAGGTTTGTTATTGTCAACCCGGTTATACCGGTGATCCGTATACAGTTTGTAAAATAATCGATTTCTGCGCCATCAAGCCGTGTGGAAAAGGAGCCCATTGTGAAAATGTTAGAGGTTATTATAAATGTATGTGTCCGATGGGTACAATCGGCGATCCTTATAACGAAGGCTGTTCGCCTTCTATCGAATGTCGTCTCGATAACGATTGCCCAGCGGCCGCTCATTGCGTTAAAACTAAAGGAGTTGCCAAGTGTAAAGGTAATGTTATAAACATTTTTTTTTCATAAATTTTACATCATTATGGAAAATCGTATACTAGAATTACAAACTGAAAATTTATTAAGGCGTTATAATGTGTGTACAAACGTTATTTTAATGATTTGTTATTAAAAATATACAGAATAACGCTATAAAGTTATTATTATTTCCAAATACTTCACGCGATTAACTATGAAACACCATCTGTTGCGAACTATGTCATACTAAGGAGAATAGAAATCCAATAAAATTTTCTGATTTTATTTACATATTACTAAGAAATCGTTTGAAAATAGTTGTCTTCTCGGCTTACCTGGTGGCCTATTCGTAAAACGAAAATGAAGGACATTGCGAAGATGGTAGTCAGCCTAAAATGGAACTGGTCCACGTGATTCGTCGCGATAGTTTGACTCGAAATATAACCAAGAGGATTCTAGATTACAATAGAAGAAGTGTAGGTAAACAACCGTTAAGGTGGACAGATTATTTCAGACAGCGGATGAGTTCTAATAAAACTCGGATAGAACGGAATGGAAGAAAACGTACCAATTATATGGGTGTTCATAACGATGTTTAAGATTTATAGGTGTTTGATACGCATGTTTATGTGTTATATAACATTGTTAGTAAATTTATGGGTGGAGACCTTTGGGCGGATATTTGGCGAATTAAAGGTTTTATTTATTTATTTACGTAAATGTAACGATTAAAATCAAATTATTAAACTAGTCAACATTCGATCGTTTATTCATAGGTGTGTGCGAAACAGCAAAATGTGGACCGAATACCGATTGCGTAGCTGATAATCACGCGGTCACATGTTTATGTCAATCCGGATACGAAGGCAATCCTTTGGACTTTGTAATCGGTTGTCGACCTAATGCTCAACCTTGTAAATCGAATCAAGATTGTTCTACCAATTCGTATTGTTCTAATAATATTTGTAAATGTACGTAAAAAAAAAGTTCGGTCTATAATTTCATGTGTGTGGAAAAAAATTAAGTCTCGTTAAATTACTCGAGTAAAGTGATTAAAGTATGTTGCTAGAATATGAATATATATATATATATATATATATATATATATATATATATATATATATATTCATATATATATATAGAGAGAGAGAGAGACAAAAAATATCGTGTAATTTCTGGAAAATAAGTTGGGTGCGAAAAATAACCAAATTAAAAAGTTCTACACTGATCGAAAACTTTAATTGAAGTGTTAAAATTTAAAAAAGCTTTCGGTCGATATCACTATTTTGATAAAGAGCGACCTTTCGGACATATTTACGCAGTTCATTATCGAGACAGAACATCAAAATGACTGAGCTATCGAAGGAACGTCTGTACACCTTTCAATTACGATGTGACCGAATTCAGGCCATGTCATCATATTCAATGATGTCTCCATTTAGGCTAGAGTGGATAAATATCACGCAACGTTGGCACGAGAAGTTATTAAAATTAGTAAACATCAAGATAACTTCAATAGAGAGGGTATCTTTCGCTCGAGTGATATTTCGTGGGTCAAATTAGGAAAAAACACCAAAGCAAAAACAATACAGACCAACCAGCAGCTGGAGATGATCCTCTGACAAGCAAATAAATTCGTGTAATTGGTGCTAGTAGTAACAGATATCGCTGTAGAAACAGCACGGTTGCTCAAACGTGTATAGACGTTCCTTCGGTAATTCAGTCGGGATAACGGATCGTGTAAACATGTCCGAAACGTCAGGTTTTTATCAAAATAGTGACGCGGTATCTATCGAAATTTGTGTTAATTTTAATATTAATAATCATACCCTAATAGAAAAAATTGCGAGTTTCGTCTTCTTCAATGTAGATTTAATCTTATCGATTGAAAGAAACAACTGATATATATAATTCGCATCAGCTTAAAAAAACACCATATAATTCCGAATTATTGCTAAAATTTGTCGTTATACGAGGATTTTGGTTTTGCATCTATACGAAAACTATCGATGATCCCGTACACGAGTTTAATATATGAATTATATATTCGTGTATATAGTATTAGGATTATTTTTTTAAGGATTGAATTTGAATAAATAAATCGAACAACTAATTTTTATTCGGACACGATATTAATTTTACTCATCGAAAATCGTCATTATTATCTCGATCGTTTCTTTTTCGGTTGTTCGAATAGCCGCTTGTTCTTCAGACGCCGAATGCAGTTTATCGGAGATGTGTTTGCAAGGGCAATGCAATAATCCGTGCGATTTGGATAAAGTTTGTGGCGTAAACGCCCTGTGCCATCTTACCAATCATAATAAAGTGTGTAGTTGTCCGCCTGGTTTTACCGGAAATCCGGATATAGAATGCGTCAGAGGTAAATTAAAAAAATTAATAATATTAATTATTATTATTATTTTCAATAATGTAAATTGTTTACAGTGCATCAAGTTTTTTTTTTTACATTCGCCTGTTATCCGTTAATTACGTCGTTCGTTATTTTTATTTTAAAGGTTTATACATGATTATTTTGAACATGACTCATTGTACATCTTTTTGGGTTTTACATATAAAATGGGCTAGCTTCGAAGGCGCTAATTATGCAAAGTTTTTTTTTTAAACATATCTATGTTCAATTAATTGTATTGTAGCTTCATGATTTGAAACTGTACATATATCAAATTTATCTTTAGCAAAATTTGCTTTATGTTTAATTATAATATCTTCGATAGATTTTCATCTTTTACTGTCAAAGTGATCCAAGTTTGCTTCGAAATCTTTTACATTAATGAATTCATTAAAATTAGGCTGAAAACACGCGTATACTTTAATGTCATTATCTTTAATATTTACGTTAATTTGTTTAAAATTATCTGATTGTAAAAATCCAGAAGCCTTTTGAAAAATGTTTAAGTTTATTTTTGATATAGTCTGAATTTTCTTATTAAATCCAAACCAAGGAGTAAATCATGGTGAAATTACTATACATTATGATAAATATTCATTATTCGAATAAAAAGTTTAACAATTCCACACACATTACTGATACCAGTGACCATTCTAAATTTACTATCATCAGTTTTAGAAATGGGAATATTATTTTTGTATAAAAATTGATAGTTTATTAAAAATATATTAGAACCGGAATCATAAACTCCTCCACGTCTTTTTTTTTTATTATTAATAAGCAAATCTACTCTGATCAGTGGTATCATTACAAGTTTTTTTGATCGCCAACTATTGAATTCAATTCAGATTCTATTTCTAAATTATTAACAGATTTTATCTTATTTGGCTATTTATCGCGGAACCACCATAGGTTTTCTGGGTGAAAACGAGTGCCTTTGTTATATTTCCCACAATTCGAGCACGGTTTCTTATTAAAAGAAGTTGTCTTTTTCGCTTTGCTCGGTGTCCCTGAAGTCACTGTTCTGTTTCCAACTTGTTCTGAAGAACCAGTACGTTTCGTTGGTTCACTCTCAAATTCCTTTAATTTTTGGATTAAAGCTTTTATTGACGTAATATAGGATCGACTTAATGCATTCTAAATCTGAGTAGGAAGTCCAAGCACCATAAGATTTAACTTTTTCATGATCTAATTCGAGAAGCATTCTTTCTTTTTTGACGATAAAATCAATGTATAAACCATTTTATCAGAATTGGTATGCAAAACGAGTTAGTTTCCAAGAAACATCACCGAAAGTGGAAATTAAATATTTCCACAGTCTCCAGGCTGCGTTAATACCAAATTTCCTTTGTGTACACATAAATAAATAATTTACTGATTAGTCCAAGCACAAACGAAAAACCTCTATTAACTCCGACCATTTTAACGAAAACCGATTAGCTTCTTTCTCAATATTATCGATCCAAAACTCAACATTTTTATTTCTGGTTGAAAATTTTTCTACTAAAAAATATTTCATAATTTCTTTAAGGAATCATCCTTCTTTTCAACAATTTTATTTAAACAATAATTTTATTCATTTCTGTACTTGATTCCGTCATTTGTGATAAAGCAGGTTAGAATTCGCAGGCAACGGAAATTATTAAAAATGAAATTACCCGCGTCATCTCGATAAATCATTTCTACTTCTGATGAAAGTTTCACATTGACGTTTCTGTACTGACCTCGGGACTTGATTGAATTAATCATACTGTTGATAGGAGAAAGTCACAACGTTTGAAATTCATCAGGAAAGCTGAACCAAGTCTCACTATCTGCTGCTCTGATTCTTTTGAGTTCCAAAATCGTTATTGCACTGCTGGTTTCTGCCATAATAAGAAAATGATACACTGACATTTGTGCAGTTTTTATTATATTTTCGATTTGTAAGATTCACGCTCGGATTTAATATTGTATTTAATTGCAACTCTACAGAAGAAATCGAAAATATACGATATTACAGGCACGAATTAACGAACGAAAAATTAAATAAACATCTCTCTCACGGAGAAATTACGAAAATAAAACTAATTCTTCACATTACAATATATATATTATCGCCGTCTCCATTATGAAGGTTGGCGATCAACTTAGCTGCAGTCTTTCTTGGCATAGCAATACGGAGTAACTAAATAGATGAAAACCTAAAACCAGCATCGTGAGTCTCTCATCCATAAGTTTTGAGGACGACTCTTGAGCTTTTATATATATATATGTGTGTGTGTGGATAATTTTAAGAAATAATATATTACGATAAATGTTTGCCGAGTGATTTATTATTCCTGATTAATGAAAAAATATCGTCTAATTATAGTGCCGATATCGTGCGAAACGAAATCAGATTGCGCCGGTGGAAATATATGTAAAGATAACATATGCATGCCGCAATGCAAAGGCGATAACGATTGCGCTCTGAATGAAAAATGCATCGATGGGAATTATTGCGTATGTAAGTACCGCAGTTAGAATTTTAATTTACAATGAACCTACAAATATTTATTTACAATTCGTTCTTATAAGCTCGGATTACTTGAAAGTGTAAATGCATCGAATGAAAAACAAAATCCTAAATAGGCTTATAGCGTACGATCAAAACTGAACGTATCTATGCAATGTAATTTTAACTTCAAAACAGGACTATATCGAACTCCACGGGGCTGTTTTTATTATTCGCGAAGTATGTGTTAACGAATTAATCGATTAATTAATTAATTGAGAAATGATCAAGAAATAAGATAATATTGCAGGCGAAAATCGCATTTATGAAAAAGGAATCATTGTTAACGTTTAAAAATTTAAATATATAACAAAAATAACAGTAACCCGAAGACGAGTAAATGGAGAAAAAACCGTGGGGAAGACCGAGGCAAAAGTACATCATCCAAGTAACGGAAGATGTAAAAGTAGGTACGTACCAAGAATTGAAAGAAAAGGCGAAAACCAGAAACTTGAAAATAAAGTGCCCTTCATATTGACTACCGATCATAAGATTTGGGAATAAAGAAGAATTCTCTAACATACTGATATATTATTGCGTTATATCCGTTATCGATCGTTTGTTTTGAATATGTATGTGTATAATAAAATTGTAAATTTAAAAAAGAAAATTAGCCTGACTGATTAATTTCTGACGAACGGTCGTAATCGTTTATTTGTATATATATATATATATATATATATATATATATATATATATATATATATATATATATTTCGAAATGTTTCAGTAACTTGCCGGGTGAATAACGACTGTTTCTTGGGTCACGTCTGTTTAAATAATATGTGCGTTTTCGGCTGTTCATCCGACGACGATTGCAGCGCCAGTGAATCGTGTCGCGATAATAAATGCGTAAATCCGTGTCTAATATCGCCGTGCGGTCCGAACGCGGTTTGCGTAGTGGCTAATCAACGTGCCGTATGTACGTGTCGGGTCGGTTTCGTACCGAATCCGATCGCTAAAGTAGCTTGCGTACGTACGCCAGCTCAGCCGTGTATCGAAAATCGCGGTTGTAATCCCGGTTATACGTGCGTCGAAGAAGCTTGTCGTCCGGTTTGTTCGACGGATGCCGGTTGTTTAGGTAACGAACGATGCGATCTGTCGACCGGTACTTGTAAATCGCTTTGTCAACGGGACGACGATTGTCAAAGCGGCGAAATATGCGACGGATTAGTATGTGCGTCCGGTTGTCGCAACGATAACGGTTGTCCGAGCAGTAAAGCTTGCCTCGATAATAAATGCGTCGGTAAGTAAAATCACGACGCATTATTATTTATTTATCTATTTATTTATTCGTGTTTATTTATTTTATTTATTTACTATAACAATTTTTATGAATTGCATTATTACCTTTATTATATTTTTTAATATTATTAATATATTTTTATTTTATTATGATTATTTAAGTATTTAATATAACTTTATAACCGAGTTTCTTTAAAGAATAACGTTTTTCAGGCGAAGAAAAGTTACATAATATTCTACGATGTTCTAATTGTTTCCTTTTGTAACATTTCAACGACGAACACGTACATGTGCCAGGATATGTAGACGTGTGTGTATGTGTGTACTGAGTAGTTAAAGTGTAGCGTGAGCCGGTATGTGTTAATATACATACGTATAAGAATATGTGTTTCTATGTACATGGTGTGTAAGAAAGAGAGAACGAATACGGATGAATGGATGTAAATGGTTGCGGGTTTTTAAAGGGAGATTTAAGTGGATATACGAGAATATTTATTCTTATTTATGTGTATACATATGTGTTTATATATATATATATATATATATATATATATATATATATATATATATATATATATATATATATATATATATATTGTAATTTTTTATTTGTTACACGATAATATATGCGTGTAAATCTTTCTGTTATCTATCATAATCTGAATCTTCTTGTATCGTATGTTGTTTCGTTACATTTTATATGAATTTAAAGAACTTATTGAACATTGTATTTATATAATAAGTCTTATTCGTAGTTTTTACATGTTTTCGTTTAATAATGCGCTATCGTATTTATTATACACATTGTATAATAATATTGCGCTTTTGTAGACGGGGTTTTCAAGTGTGTAATACGAATGTGTGTGATGTGTTTGTGACATGAGCGAATAAAATATTATGTTTTGTCAATCGTGCATTACATAGGCGTTTTATGTAACGCATGTAAATTACTATATTACCATTATTTCATTTTATGTAACATTGGAAATGTCTTAATAATGTGAAACAAATTCGAATTCGAATTTGAATTTGAATTTGAATTTGAATTATTATGATTATTATTGCCTGTAACATGCATAAAGAAATAACGAAGATAAAATAAAACCGACTTTATTATACGTCGATGAATTTCTTTAACGCGACGAAAATAAAATAACTTCTTAAAATAACCGTTACCACAACCGGATATATAAATGATTATAAACAATTCACGAATCCAGTATTAATCGCAGGTGCTCCAAAAATAACTTTATACGCAAGCGATGTATATCATTACACTGTGGCATTTACAACATTTTATAACTGATGAAATTTCACCAATTGTTACAACATCGACGGAATTTAACAGTGAATTTTATAAAGCATCTAGGGTAGATGATAGTAGAACCAGTATTAATTATCCATCAGATAGAACTTATTTGCCTACTTTAACTTTTAAAAACGATTAATTTGCAACCACTGCTGACACTATAAACAATACTAGTCTACATGATATAGTCTACATGATAGAACATATGCAGCTGATGATTTATCCGCTAAAAGCATATATCAACATGGTTTTTCTCTTGATAACATCTATGCAACTAATGGTGATCAATCGCTTACTTATTCTTCTGTGGCGATGACTAGAGAAGCATCATCTGATGTTAATAAAAGAATGACAAATTACCCATTAAATCTAAATGTGGAGAACACCAAAAATGTTCAACAAATCAGTACTTTAATTACGGTTGAATCGCCAACAACTGTAGTAGATGAATGCATTTAGCACAAGATACAACTGTACAAAATATCGATGATAATTTGTAGTACACCATTATAACTACTAGCAAATCAGGTGGTAAAAAAAGGTGTTAACACGTTAAAATAAAAATTTCCCATTTTTTCTCTCTGGTCGTTGATAAAAATTAAATATATTTATTTTTATTTATTTAATGTGCCGTGTATACTTAGGTTAGTATAATTATTTTAAATAACCCCGGTTAAAATATGTTACTTTACGAGTTACCATTTGCTGCAGGTTTGTGTTCGTCTGCAACGGCTTGCGGTGTGAATGCCGTTTGTTCCGTTTCGAATCATCAAAAGCAATGTAAATGTCCGGCACCTTTAGAAGGAGATCCGACCTCGAATTGTCGTCACGTCACGATAAAATGTCATTCGAAAAAAGATTGTCCAACCGGCCAAACGTGTTACGCTACTACTTGTCACGGAATATGTCGCTCGTACGTATTTATAAATAATCAACATACACACACACATATATATATATATATATACACGTCAATGCGTTGTGTTTATCCACCGCTTTAATCGTCCACGTATAAGAAAATCGAGATAATTAATGTTTTTATTAGCTTCTTACCTAATTTTCATGACCAGTTTTTGTTACGAATTATATTTGTTCAATCGTATCAATACGGTCATGCCTGCTGACCGGAATAATTTTTCTGACGAGCAGTCGAACGAACGGCGTAAGTCTCTCATCCACGAATTTTGTGGCCGGCCAACAGATCACTTTCCAATGATCTTTCCCTGAATGATTAAAATATTTTGTATTTAAGTCCGCGCACCAAATATCATAAATATTTCCGTTTTCTTCCCTTCACGTTGATCAATACTTCTGGGGTTGCTTGTCCAGTCTATGCAGCACCTGCTTATTAGTGATGTTTTTCTATCCATGATATATGCGTAACATGCGACGGTATGTATAATGTTCGAACGCCTGTATACGGTTCTCCAAGTCGCGTCTATTGTCCATGCTTCGCATTCACGATACAAAACTGAAAATATGTAGCAGCGAAACATTCTTAATTTCAGTTCGACATTTATCTCCCGTCTAATAAAAAGATTCTTCACGTTCATAAACTTTCTCCATGCCTGTTCTATTCTTGCTTTGATCTTTTTCTCGAGGTGGTACAATTATCGTCCAAGATTCTGCCAAGATATTTAATTGATTTGATCTTCATTAATTTTCAATACACATTTCGTCGGGTTCTTTGCAAAAACCAGGACCTTTGTCTTAGCGACGTTAATTAGAATCCCAAGTATCATTTGCATATCTCAAATTACAGATTTTCCTTTCTATATTTTCTACCACGCTAGGTAGCTGAATCGGTTGGTCAACATCTGCCTGTAACATAACCTATGTAATGTGTACGTGGGAAAATTTAAACATATCTCGTATCGAAAACTATGGTTATATTTCGATATAAGCGACTTATTTTAACCCTTACAGTCATAGATTATAAAATTCCGACACAAAATTACAAAATGTTATACAGGTTTTTATTATACAATACTGCTTTTTATGTGAATTGTAGATAATTTTTAATCTTTTTATATAAATATTTTTATTATTATTTATTGATTTACGTGTCATGCGCAGCAACTAAGGCTGGATACATTGGTTATGGGATTACAAAGTTGTAAAAGAGGGGAACAAAAATTATATACATTAAAATAATTTCAATAAATCGTAATGCTCCAAAAAATTAAATAATCTGTTAACTGTTGACTGATCATCGCACAGCAGATTGCTTAATTCGATGGTATTCTATAATGTTCCCGATAACGATTATAAATCGGACATTTAATCAGTAGGTGTTCGATCGATAATTGACAACTGCATAAGGAACACCGCGGTTCTTGTTCGTTGTTTAGTAGATACAAGTGTGTAAGACGGGTATAGTCGCAGTCTGCACAACGTTACTTCTCGGTTTCTGCTTACTCGATGTGCAGACCATCACGGCTTAACGGTTTTATACGGAGTAATTTGTTTTCCGTAGTCAAATTCTGCCAATCGTTATTCCACACGTTATTGAAACGGCGATTGAGCTGATGTTTAAAATCAATAAACCGCAACGCTGCATTAGATGGCGTCGATTCTTTAGTGGATGTATTGATCGTTTAGACCTTTTACGTCGCACTGCGTATCGCTTCTCGGGTGTAGTATAAACATTTTTCAAATGCGGACATTTCGCATCAACCGGGAAATAAAAAATTTTGTTAGCATTAAAATTCCAATGTACCATCTAATTTCAACAAAATAATTTTTACACATCCCCGCTTCTTCTTGCATGTATGGCTATACCGAATCGGTAATATTCATGCTACACTACGAATAGTAAAGTTATCCAAATTATCTCGTTGATAGTTCTCGTGCTTAATCGGGGCCCATCTATTCCACTCAGTGTTATACGCTCGATCATGAATATCTGGTTATTTCCCTCTATGTATCTAACCGAAATTTACTAGGAAAAAATTAATTTTCTTTTTATCCCACAGTGATATAGCCGCAATATTAAAACGCTAATTGATTAATTATATATATATATATATATATATATATATATTCTTTCCCAAACAGAGATTACGATTGCTTGTCGGATGAAAGATGCGTCGGAAATATTTGTAAAGTAATTTGTAATTCGGACTCGAAATGTAGCGGCGGTCAAATTTGTGAAAATAGACTTTGTACAAGCGGATGTAGAACCGATTCAATTTGTCCGGATAATCAAGCGTGCATAGATAAACATTGTAGAAGTAAGATTTAATTATTTGAACAACGTGAAATTTGACGTTTTTTAAAAAATAAATAAGTTAAAATCGTTAAATTTTGTACATATAAAAAGACTTATCGGCTATTAAGCCGTCATCGAGTGGACATTAAAAATAAAATATATACATAAAAAGTATAAAAAGAAAAAAAATACAAAAATAAATTTCGACGAGGAATCAGCTTTAAGAAGTATAAATTTAATCAATTTTTATATTAAACGGAAAGTTTAGTGTAATTGTTTATGTATAAATTTTATATCGCTGGTGTTTATTAATTGTGTTATTATTCACGCTTTTTTCACATTGCCATTTTCTTTTCTGCTAATATTGTACGTCTAAATTAAGTGTTTTCTTACATTTTATTTTATTATTACCCTTTTTAGCTTTTTTATAAATTGTATATATTATATTTCATTTTTATGTCCGCTTGATAATGGCTTAATAGTCGAAAAGGCATTACGATCTTTTTATATATAAAACATTAACGATTTAAACAAATTTTTTATTGTTTAGGATTTAATCAATTCATTTTATTCGAATACTTTACTGTTAAGTTATCGAACGTTTATACTTTCTCGATATTTTCGATATTCTGACGAAATAATCGAGCGTAATTCTAAATATTTAAAAATAAATAAAAATAAGAAACATATACGACAAACCAGAATGTAGTATGATGCGCGACATAAAATTCATCAGCGGATTTCATACCACCGTTTCCGGGAATTTGCCGATTTAAAAACTTTACAAATGTCGTTTGATTCGTTTAAAATTTATCTTTAGTGACGTTACAACGTGGTAATGCCGATTCAGCGCGATGTTAGATATGTGGGTATTTACCTAGATAGTTGATTTCAAATTTTATTCGTACCTAGAATCTTAATAATAAGGGTTTAAACTGTTGTCGTCGGACCGATCTGGATCTATGCGGTGGAATTGTGGTGTATAAAAGCTTACGTGTATAATTACGGTCGCACCTTGCTATTTAACCAACGCTTACGTGTATCCGACATCCGTACAACAAATATGTTCACAGACGTGCGAGTAGTTTGCAAATATAAATCGAAAACATTACTAAATGGTCTCTGCTGAGGCTAGCACTGATAACTTAACAGTTAGAAGTAGCAAATAAGGTTGGACAGAAAAATAATTGTATAATTGAGAGAATAGTTGAAGGAATGTTAAAGATGAAACTAAATAAGGTATGCGAAATGCGAGTCGATATGGATTGAATGTAACTGTAGTAAAATATGACTAATAGTGAGTTGGCATGAGAGGTGGTAAAAAGGGTGGTAGGTTGGAATAGAGGGAGCAATATATGTGGACGCCGCGGAGCCTGCTCATTGGTATACCGTTGGAACGGGATAAATTACACAGGTGGTTTCCAGGAGTCAGCATTGGGTGGCAGCTGAAAGGAAGTTATAATTTGAGGGATGCGTTTAGTACTAGAATGACTCTGAGCTTTATAGATTGTTGGAGAACACAGTATAGAATAGGCTGCTACAACGACCGCTTCGTTTCCTACGATTCCCTTCTGAAACTCATAAGAGAGATACTGGATGTCGTATGTTGTGAAAATTTGTGAAGAAGGGATTGTATGTGATTAAGGATTTTTCGATTTTGTGTTTTTGACAGTTGTTTTATGCGCGATTTTTCAATAATATATTCGTCCTTTATTTTTAAATCTATAATTAAAAATGTTAGATCGCATATGCGGGACGTTAGTTAAACATTTCGCAATGTTTCTAGATCCTTGCGATAATATGAACACGTGCGGATCGTGCGCCGAGTGTAAAGTGGTCAACCATGGAATACAGTGTAGTTGTCCAGCCGGTTTCATCGGTAACGCGTTAATTAATTGCGCTAAGCCAGTTTTGCGTTGCGATGGATCATGTCCGTGCGACATCGATTCCGGTTACTGTATTACGCGATGTATGACAAATAACGATTGCTCTTGCGGTGAAATATGTAAAAGCGGCAAATGCGTCGCTAAATGCGGTGGTCCGAATACGATTTGTCCGCTGGTGAGTAACGAAAATTGTAAAACGTCGTAATTTTCGTTGATTTAGATTTTTATAAATATTTTCATTTATACCGCGCAAACTAACTAAAACGTACCCTTCATTTATTTTCATTTATTTATTTATTTACGACATGTCCCAACTTTCGGGGGTTTCCGTAGATTTTACCCCGAGTCACTAAAATTTTCTTGATGAAATTCGCGAAGCTTTTCGGCTATTAAGCCATTATCATGTGAACGGGAAAAACAAAATATAAAATTATACCGAATTTATAAAAGTATTAAGTGTAAAATTATATTTTTATTAATTGTACATTTCTTTGTATTTTTTTTTTTACATTCACTTGATAACGGTTTTACTTTTCCTGGTTTTCTTTTTGTTGTTTACCTTTACATTTCTATTAACATTGTGAATATATCATAATTTGTACGTACTTTCCACATTTAATGTAGGGTACTATGTATATGCTTGTGTGATAGTATATTTTACTACTATTGTTCATTTTATTTTTTTGGTTATATATTATTGTTAAATGCGATGTGTGTAATCCGTGGGTTGTTGTATTCTGCATAATTAACGCATTGTGTCTATACTTATTACTTAAGGAATTCTATGGGACGTGCAACTAGCGGGGGGATGTTCTATAATTTATTAATAAAATGTACAATCGCGCTTCTTGTAATGCTTAAATTAGATATAAATATATACATTTCCTTTAAATTAAGTTACATATACTATGTACCAAATTAATTAAATTGGAATAATTTATTTCTACCCTATCGTATGATATACTTTACAAACCAAACTTAAACTAAGACTTCATCTCATCGCTTTTTGTAATTTTCTTATATATATATATATATATATATATATATATATATATATATATATATATATTTATTTATTTATTTATTTGTAAAACAGTAATTCTGCTGCTAAAAATTTGTATTTCTCGCCGCTGTTATTAATTTCCTCCGCTACTATACTGCTGCGTTTATATTTTCTTTTAAACGAATTTTCAACTCCATTTCGCCAGTGCTTTCTCTTCGATGATCTCTTGTTGTATTTTGTTATATATTACCGGTTATTCATCTCTCTCGCACTTATATAATAGTTTATTTTCCCGTTTTTCCACTGTTTTCTCTTGTATGTTTTCTTCTTCCTAGTGTTATAATGTTTTACTTGTTTATTCCTTATTTTAAATGCTAACAATCTTTCGTTTACTATATATCTATATTCTGTATAAGATCCTTATACCGAAGAAAAAAAATTCGACCGAAGAATTTATAGTTTTATCAAGATTTTCGTTTATTCCACTTGCTAAAATTTTTCCAAATGTCACGTCCCGTCGACGAAAACTAATAATTTAATACGAATAATAATCGTCGATTTAGTAACATTAATCGTCGACGCGTAAAATTTTTTTAATATTATCGTTAAAAAAAAAACAACTTAACGCTGGTACTGCGTGAGTGATTTTAACGCGATGCGGCGCGAAAATAACAAACTGTGTACGGTGAACAAAATGTCCTACGTGACCAAAATTGATTTAAAATCCTTCAACATAAAAAATGCTAATCTCCGCAATCGCCGATTCATGGGAGGAACTGAAACCTGACACACTGCGAAAATCTTGGCGTACGCTTTGGCCGGAAGTTATGACCGAAAGTGAAGAAAATCACTAAATATCTTCAAACTATACAACGGAATGTCCCTGTGCCATTGAAGTTGTGGAGTGATTTGACTAACGTGAAAAATACTATGAAACCAGCGAACAGCTCAATGATAATCGAAGTGTACAAACTATCGATATTCCATATTTACGAATTATTCTTTATCGTGCGATGTGTAATGCGAGTGTCAGGTGTTATGTTAAGATCACAGGAAGAAAAACACCAAATTTTCCCCCGAATATTGTTGGCAAAATGAAGATTAACAAATATAAACTTATACTGTTGACACATCTTGATGGGTCATGGCAAATTTTCATAGGTTTCATATTGTGCGGTACTTTTACCTGCAACTGAAGTTCTGTAAATGACCTCGAACACTCCGTGTTTAAATTCCCAGCTTTTGTCTCTCAGCTTGCTAAATTTAAGATCGATAAGAGGAATTCCTTCTACCTGAACAATACAAACCAGCATGTATTTCTTAAATTTTCATAGAGTGACATAAATTTTCTGTTATGAATTAAAATTTCTATTTGATCTTGTAATAGAAAATTTCATTTCAAACGTAAACATATTATTATATCGGTCAACTGATGGCCGACTTCTGCCGCATTAGAAACTATTTTTAAATCGTACAAACAATTGAAAATGTGCGTAATTATTGATATTAAACATTAGTATTATTAGTAATAATATTTACATGTACATGTATATATCCGAACTATATTGACGTCATCCCATAAGTTTATTACGCAGATGGCATCTTGCGCACAAATATTCTATATGTAATTTTTTTTCTGTTTTATTTGTTTTCTGTTTTCTTTTGCAAACATAATTGACACGACTGCAACAGGCCGCCGAATATTTTGTAAACCAATTAAATTTGTCCCACTTGCATATGCAGAAATCAAAAAAGAAATGCCGTTTCAACAGTTATTATTACGTATTAATTTACCGATGCGAATTATTTGTTACATTATTTAGGGCCATATATGCAAAAATAGTTTATGTATTATCGGATGTAGAACCGATAAAGATTGTTCTAACGATCGTTCGTGCATCGATGGTAAATGTAAAGACCCGTGTACTCGATCTGAAGAGTTACCGTGCGGAAAAGATGCACTTTGTCGCGTTTCGGATCATATGATACTTTGTCTGTGCCCGGACGGTTATCAAGGAAATCCGCAGAAGGAATGCGTGAGATACGGATGCGTTACGGATAACGATTGCGAACCGAATAAAAAATGTAGTTCCGATAAAGTGTGTCGTAATCCTTGTTTAGAACCATCCGCTTGCGGACTAAATGCTCAATGTAAGGTCGCCAATAGAAACGTTCAATGTTCCTGTCCGCACGGATATTACGGAAATGCTCAAATCGAATGTAAAAAAGGTAAATGCGACTTTCGTTTATTTCAATTTACATTATCCAGCCGAATAGTTAAACCTATTTTTCTCAATGTGAAAAAAAATAATATATATATATATAAAACAAAGTCGTTTTAACGTATGATGTAACTTATTCTTGTGTGTATGTATGTCTTTATACATTTCACATTTCGAGTCTAATTTGAGAAGAGCTTTTATAAATTGTAACTTAAAAAGCTTGATCCTGAAGTAAATAATTTAATTATCTAAAACGGTAATCGTCCGAAAAATATATTAAATATTTTGAAATATCTTCAATTAACGTAATATCTATATATATTATATAGATACATGTTATAATTTTCGTTGCGATACATTCGTAAAGATATGTATATTTGTAAACTTAAACACTATGGTTAGTTTGTGATTTTTTGATTATTATTGGAAAGTTGTACACGTCTAAAAGTAGTGGATTATCAGATGGTTATACACGGTAGAATATCAAATAGAAAATAGTAAACCTATTACAAACTTTATATATGTATATTTATATGAACTTGTTTTGGTAAAACTACATTGTGTAGACAAAGTATTTATTTCGTGTCGTGGTAATTTCAACCTACATAAAAAATTAAAAGTAGAAAATATGCAATGGTCAACGCAGATAAAACTGGGAAAATAGTAAGAGAAATTGATTCGAGAAAAACAATATGGGAGGAACATGTAAAAGAATTGTTCAATACCACAAACCAAATGGCAGAAATTGAAAATGAAACTGATTAGGAAAGTGAATCATTAAATCGAAAATACAAGTTGTTATTCAAAAAGCTAAAAATTAATAAATCTGGCCCGGATGGGATTCCAACAGAAATCATGAAGGCATAGGTGCAGGATATAGATAGCACAGAAGGCATTCCTGAAACTGAAGGGCCTATTGTGCAGTCGCGATATTAGTATGAAATTAAAATTGCGCCTGATGAGATGTTATATATGGGCTACAGTAACATATGCGACTGAAACATGCACCCACGCGGCAGCCACGTCGAAGAAGGTTGAAGCATTTGAAATGTGGATTTATGAAGATCAGATGGACGGAGAAAGTAACTAACGCGGAGTACTGCGGCGTTTGCGTACAGTAGCGTCAACATAAGCTTAGTAAGACAATCCAATTAGCTGTATTATGCGATTCAATTTTAACTTAAATTAACATACCGGACCGAATTGATCTTGAAAAATCATTTGATACTACATGGCAAGAAGACATTATGTTTAGACTAATGAAATATGATTTTTTTTATTACTTAATACTCTCGTCGAAATCTATTTAACATACATGCAGTTTTATGGTGGCGTCCCGCTTACACAATGTGTAAGTCCAAATGCTAAAGCTGATGTTCTCGTCGCCACATCGTACCGAATCGAGACGATTTGTCGACGACTTACTGATGATGTAAACAAAATTAGTTGAATACTTTAATAAATGAAGAATTAACGTTGAGAATAAATTTTTTACAAAGCGCAGACTAATTATCGACAATTAAATTAAAATCGAAAACAACATGTTTAACTGGAAATACGAGGTCGATAATTTAGATATTACACTGGATTAAAAATTGACGTTTACGAAGCGTATAAATCGACGTATTTATAAAACTCAGCGTAAGATGTGTACATTATTTCCCATTTTTAATAAGAACTCAATACTAATAGTATCAAATAAATTTATGATATATATATAAAACAGTAATATTGTCTACGTTATTATATGCTTCTTTGCCATTTATTAATGATATCATAAATGAACGTGCAACTAAACTCTTTGATTGTTGTGCTATGTCTGACATTATGATTATAAATAATATAGGTAGGTACGATTATCAATCCTTTAAACATAGATGAAAGAAGTGTAAACATAGGGGAATTAAACATATGCTATTTTGAGTATTTTATATTCTGCATTTCTTGTTTCTCTCCGAATTGGTAAATTCCAACCCTTAGAATACTGAAAATATAATTTCATTGTGCGTGTTCGTATACTTATGTCAAGTTTATTATAACTAAAATCGTTTTTTGAAACTTTTCCTGTTAGTAATTGTAATACTTTTATATTCCCATTACTGTACTTGTTAATGTATATATTAAGTTTATCTAATAATAAGGAAATCATATTTTTCCGTCACAGATGATTTGTTATATTTTTTATCGTTATCATCTTGAAACTGAGACAAATTTTCTTTCTTTAATTTTATCATAGGCTTCCCCAATCTTAAATTTCCAATGTACTAAATGAAATTCCAAAAATATTCGTTTTCTATTTAAATTATAAATACGTCAACGCTTAAGTAAAATTTAAAGATAAAGTTTTCTCGTAATTTATAATTATTTTCCTTAATGAACGGAAAATTTATAACTTATTACGAATTTCAGGCTCGGATTCTTGTTTATATAATCCTTGCGGCGAAAATGCCAAATGTAAAGATGTACACGGCG
Organism: Coronaproctus castanopsis; assembly: GCA_032883995.1. Taxonomy (NCBI): domain Eukaryota; kingdom Metazoa; phylum Arthropoda; class Insecta; order Hemiptera; family Monophlebidae; genus Coronaproctus; species Coronaproctus castanopsis. Next base: position 292,829,815 of record CM065052.1, read on the forward strand.
GTTACGAATGCGTTTGTTCACCCGGCTGTAGCGGCGATCCGTTAAAGGGATGTCTGTGTGATGCTGTAAAGACCGACTATTGCAAAAATGTTCTTTGCGGGATTAACGCTCGATGCAAATTATTAGATAATAAAAAAACCGAATGTTACTGCCCGTCGGAATTTTCGTTGGGAGATCCTAATGTTCAGTGTAAGTTTTTTTTTTTTTTTTTTTTTTTTATCGGCTTTAACACAGTTATGAGGTTATCAAGCCGAAAGTATAAAGTTATTTATATGGAATTATATAGATTACATTAATTTTTTATATAATGTGGAATGTAGTGATTTTTTATAAAAATCAATTGAAAATTAGTTAAATCACTAATATTTATTTTCTTAAGGAAAACACAAAGCTTTTCGACATTTACGCCATTATCAAGTGAAAAATTTTTAAAAAATCATAATTTTAAAAATATAAATTAAATATAATTACTTAAAAATATGTGATGGTAATTGTGAAAATATGATCCAAAAATGATGTCTGCTTCTGTCGGTCTATTTTTTTGATTTGTTGAAATTTAATATCACCATCACATATTTTTAAGTAATTATATTTAATTTATATTTTTAAAATTATGATTTTTTAAAAATTTTTCACTTGATAATGGCGTAAATACCGAAAAGCTTTGTGTTTTCCTTAAGAAAATAAATATTAGTGATTTAACTAATTTTCAATTGATTTTTTATAGATTACATTGTTTGAGGAATAGGAAGAGATCGTTTAAATGAGGACTATTATTACACAGTAGTTGGGATAGATTAGCGGATAGGTTAAACTTTTGACGGAATTCGGATAAATGGTTGCAGCTTGTTAGGATATGCCGAAGAGTGAATTGAGGAGTGTTACAGAAAAGACAGGAAGGGGTGGTACGTTATTGAATAGGTGTGAGTTACACGTGTATAACCAAGTCTTAATCTAGTTAAAACTATTTCTTCTTTTTGAGATTTTCGATCGGATGACTTATATCTTTCCTTTTATATTTCTGATGTGGTTTTGTGAATGAGGTCGACACCCATTCGGAATTCCACGGTGTTATAATTTTCTTCTTATGACTAGTCTTTAGATCATCTGCTGTTAATATGATTTCGGCATGTGGATTTGAAAGTAGCGAGATTGAGCTTTTTGCTAACTTATCAGCAATTTCGTTGCCTTTTATTCCTTTATGGCTCGGGATCCATATGAACCGGATATCTATTCCGGCGGATTGTAATTGTGATAAGGTTTGATGGATTCTTTGTACAATTGGGTTGCTGTTGAATATGCTTCGAATGTTTGTGAGTGCATTAATCGAGTCTGTTAATATGATGAATTGATGAGCTGCGCGCGATTTTCATATCTCCTGTAATGCTAGGTATACTGCATACAGCTCAGCAGTTGAAATTGTGCTTTCTGGTGGTAGTTTTTCGGCTTTGCTTATTGTGTTTAAAATGAAGAAAGCCACTCCGGTCGCTGATACTGTTTTTGATCCATCTCTGTAACAGTATATGCTGTTCGGGAAACGCTCCAAAATTTTGTTTAATCTTGACTGAAAGTCTACGATGTCCACGGAATTTTTTGTTGACACCGAAAGTTCGTCGATGATTTGAATTGGGGGTATTACATGGTGCAGGACGTACGAAAATATGATGGAGCGAGCGGTATGTTTTCGAAGTATAAGGGGTTTGGGTATTTTCTTCAAATTTCAGTGCGATGTGCTGATCGCTTTTGTTATTCAGTTTGAATTTCCTCCGGTAATGTCGTTAAATAGGAGATTATCTGATGGAAAAAATGTGTTATTTCACTAATATTCGTACAATGTAAGTTATTGTAAATTATACCGGTTGATCGTTACTTTCTGTATTAGCGTTAATTTTTTTAATTGTTTAAAATATTGCATTTAAAACTAAGTGTTCCCAATATGTATAACATATTATTTATGAATTTTTCTAATGCAGGTTTTGCCAGTAAAACGTCTACAGACTGTAGAGCAAACGGTTGCGGAAAAGGAGCCTTATGTGTCAAAAAATCAAATATTTATACATGTTTATGCCCACCAGGATTTTCCGGAAATCCAAATGTTGAATGTTCACATGGTATGTTCTATTATTCTCTCTCTCTGACTCACAAACACACACGTATGCACCCAATATGTATTATACATGATATATAGCTATATAATGAAACATTGAATTTATTTGATTTTAGTTACATACTTTGTTTTCATTTTTTTGTTTTTAATTTAAAATATTAACATGTGAAATATCATTATTTTCGGATAAAATGAGTTACATAAAATTTTTAACGTATGGAGTAAACGTACCTTTTAAAATCACAACAAGTGAAATCTATTTAAGGATTTTTACTTGAATTGTCATTAATATATCACATACAAAATGTAAGTGGTATATTCATAGTTCCGTTATTAAATTAATTTTTTCTGCCTTTAATAACTTATTGTGTTTTTCAAAATATGTTCTGCATATACATTAAAAAAAAAGTCCTATGATAAATTGAATTTTTATTTGCTTCAACTGTTCAGAATTATAATGTTTCGTTTCATGTACTTTATAAAACTTTATTCAGCTATATAGAAACATTGTATTTCACGTTAATGTAATTTATTAGGTAATGAACAAATATTATGTTCACATTTATGTACATAATGACATATAAATGTTAAAGTCTATTTGAGAGCTGTGAAAGGATTTTTGTTGTAATTTGGCAGAGTCGAATGATAATACAAATTACATCCTTATGTAGTTAATCTATAAACGCACTTAATGACGAGAAATAATGTAAATATTACATATTTTAAACTTTTTTATATGAACAACACTATATGTAAACATGCATCCATTTAATTATGTATGTAGTTTATGTTAAACTGGAGCATGATATAATATATATATATATATATATATATATATATATATATATATATATATATATATATATATATATACGTAACGATTAGTTACGCACGTCTATACGAGAATTTGGATAATGGGTTCTTTTATAAATCTGTAAATAAATTATTTATTGGTCCTTTCACAGTTTTCATATTGGACTATTTTATAAGTTGTATATATTTGTGTTAATATTTCACTTCCTGTTTTGGTTACTGAATACTGTAAACAGAAATGGGATGTCGCAGTGATGTCAACTGTACCAGTGACAATACGTGTATAAACGGACGGTGTATAGACGCTTGCATTGTTAGAGGGGCATGCGGTATTAATGCCTTGTGTCAAACTGTTTTACATAGACCACAATGTTCATGTCCACAATGCTATAATGGAAATCCAAATGTTGAATGCAGAAGAATAATAAACTGCGATTTAAATGTACCAAGACCATCATATGGTCGCATTCTTTGTTCTTCAGATAAAGATTGTTCTAGAAATTTAGCGTGCGTAAATGGAGAATGTAAAGATCCTTGTTTGACATCGTCTATTTCATGCGATCCGATGAAAAAATGCGAAACTTGGAACCACATGCCATTATGTATTTGTAAATCTGGTTTTTATTTAAGCGAAACAGGTGATCTTACATGTGCCACGCAAAAAATGGAATGTTTCACTAACGAAGATTGTTCTGCTAGTTTAGCTTGTTTTAAAGGGAAATGTCAAAATCCATGTTATATGTCAGATAAGAATATTTGTTCTGAAAAGAAAAAGTGTATAGTCGTAGATCACCGTCCTATCTGTCTTTGCGAAGAGGACTGCAGCCCATCAGTTTCAATTTGTCTACGTGATGCTGGATGTCCATCAGATACAATTTGTCATAACTATCAATGCATTAATCCTTGCACAAATGTAACTTGTCCAAGTGAAACTCATTGCTTTGTTGAAAATCATAAACCGTTATGCAGAGCTTGTCCACCTGGTTTCAGATCTGATACGTATGGAACTTGTTTAAGAGGTAACCACTTGTTTTCAACTATTTTAATAACATTACAATTTTATTTTGTTATCTAGTTTTAGTATGTTATTTATAGCAGTGTATATTATAAAAACCTTCATGATCATTTTTATTTTTATTTGAAACGTTAAACATATCATTAAAAATACAGACAACAATATAGAAGATTTGTTGAAACTTCGTTGCAAAAAAGTTAGTTAATTTTTCAGCTACAAATTCATTATGCATATATATTATAAATTACCCTCTTATTAAAATTATGTTAATATACATGCAGGTGAATAATTCCAATTATGAAGTTAGAGTTCATGACACTGCTATGAATTACACAAATTCATTCACAGTTCTCAGTTAATTTGTTTTGATTATACATGCATATATATATATATATATATATATATATATATATATATATATATATATATATATATATATACATACATGTATATATAAAAATAAATATATTATTGTATGCACATACAACGATTATTTAAGCATTGCACCGTTTATTATAATTATACAAAGCATGTCACAGGAAAATTATGTATGGGATACTTTTCTTATTATGACTACGTTACATACACACACACACACACGCGCACGCACACATATATATATATACATACTTCTTCCATGGTCTGTCAAATTAATGTAATAAGTTTATGTATAAGAGAGGAAACGAAATGACAAATTACAAGTAGTATTGACGATATATTGAAATTATGGTTTAATAATCTTTATTCATCATTACATAATATTTACTTTTTTATTAGCAGAAGAAATGTGTACAACAAACAATGACTGCAGTGACACAAACTCTTGCATAAAAGGGACATGTGTTGACATGTGCAAATCTACACAGAGGGTATGTGGCACCTCTGCATATTGTAATGCACATAATCATACTCTTCAATGTTCATGTCCTAAAAATTACACAGGTAATCCTTACATAAAATGTGTTCCTCTCCACAAAAAAAATAATTCATCTACTGATAATAGCAACACCCATACAACAAAAAGTGATCAAATGCTTACTACTTCTTCTCTGTCAATGACTAGAGAAACATTTTCTGATCGTAACAAAGGAATGACAAATTACCCACTAAACTTTATCACTGAACGTGAAACTAATCCACCTACAATGTTTACATCAAACAGCCTGAATGTGCACAATAGTGAAAATGTTCCCCAAGACAGTACTTCAATTACATCACCAACAACTGTAGTAAGTGATGAATCTAGCACAAGTTATTATACAACTGTACAAAATATCAACAATAATTTGTACCCAATTATAACCACTAGCAAGTCTGCTGGTAAGCAAAGTACCGATCCAGATGATTTTAATAGTACCGAAACTAGTGTTGTTCAAAATTTGACCGATACCTCAATCATTGTTAATTCTCCTTTAACAGAAACTCTGTTTGTTGTTCCTACAACAACATATGGACATACGACTATTAATACAGTTCCAAAGGATGAAAGTAAACAAGAATTTCATACATCATTATTTGATTATTCTACAATGACACCTGAATCATTGGTCACAGATAACAACGATACACAGTATGATAGAATAACTTCTACATACAGTACAGCCCATACCGAGCATTATACTACAACTGGTACCACATTAGTTACAGTGGATAATTCATTGGAGGAATTGTCAACAGTGTACAATTTAAATAGTTCTCTTCGGGATGAAGAATATTATACAAATGCTATAACGATACAATCAGACCTACCTACTGCAAGTAGTGTAAGACTGTTTGAATCAACTAGTAAATCAGATACTGGATTTGGAGTTGATCACTTAAATTCATCTAATAGTCCTGCATCAGTAGATGAGTTTACAAGTATTGATAAAACAACAACTTCTGTAACAAATGATACAGTGTACACATCAACAATTGATAATACTATGAGTACTGTGTATAGTACTGAAGATGACATTGATCGGTACACAACTGGATTTCCAACCAATACACATGCTATGAATACAGCAAGTAAAATTAACTATCCACAGGGCAAAGTTGATACTGATACTGGGACTGCAGCATCTATTACTAACAGCGAATATATAAATGATTATAAACAATCTACTAATCCAGTATTCAGCACAGATGCTCCAAAAACAACTTTATATGCAAGTGATGTATATCAACACATGGTGACAACCGTGAAAGCTTCACCACATATTATAGCTGAAGAAACTTTGCCAATCAGTACAACATCTACAGAGTTTAACACTGAAGTTTATAATGCATCTACAGTTGATGATAGTAAAACCAGTATTAATTATCCATCAGATAGAACTGATTTGCCTACTACAACTTTTAAACACAATCAATTTACAACCACTGCTGACACTGGAAATGATGCTAGTCTTCACGATAGTACATATACAGTTGATGATTTATCCACTAAAACCATGGATCAACATCATGTTCTTTCTACTGATGACGGCAACATCTATACAACTAACAGTGATCAAATGCTTACCACTTCTTCTCTGTCAATGACTAGAGAAACATTTTCTGATCGTAACAAAGGAATGACAAATTACCCACTAAACTTTATCACTGAACGTGAAACTAATCCACCTACAATGTTTACATCAAACAGCCTGAATGTGCACAATAGTGAAAATGTTCCCCAAGCCAGTACTTCAATTACACCACCAACAACTGTAGTAAGTGATGAATCTAGCACAAGTTATTATACAACTGTACAAAATATCAACAATAATTTGTACCCAATTATAACCACTAGCAAGTCTGCTGGTAAGCAAAGTACCGATCCAGATGATTTTAATAGTACCGAAACTAGTGTTGTTCAAAATTTGACCGATACCTCAATCATTGTTAATTCTCCTTTAACAGAAACTCTGTTTGTTGTTCCTACAACAACATATGGACATACGACTATTAATACAGTTCCAAAGGATGAAAGTAAACAAGAATTTCATACATCATTATTTGATTATTCTACAATGACACCTGAATCATTGGTCACAGATAACAACGATACACAGTATGATAGAATAACTTCTACATACAGTACAGCCCATACTGAGCATTATACTACAACTGGTACCACATTAGTTACAGTGGATAATTCATTGGAGGAATTGTCAACAGTGTACAATTTAAATAGTTCTCATCGGGATGAAGTATATTATACTAATGCTGTAACGATACAATCAGACCTACCTACTGCAAGTAGTGTAAGACTGTTTGAATTATCTAGTAAATCAGATACTAGATTTGGAATTGATCACTTAAATTCATCTCATAGTCCTGCATCAGTAGATGAGTTTACAAGTATTGGTAAAACAACAACTTCTGTAACAAATGATACAGTGTACACATCAACAATTGATAATACTATGAGTACTGCATATAGTACTGAAGATGACACTGATCGGTATACAACTGGATTTCCAACCAATACATATGCTATGAATACAGCAAGTAAAATTAACTATCCACAGGGCAAAGTTGATACTGATACTGGGACTGCAGCATCTATTACTAACAGCGAATATATAAATGATTATAAACAATCTACTAATCCAGTATTCAGCACAGATGCTCCAAAAACAACTTTATATGCAAGTGATGTATATCAACACATGGTGACAACCGTGAAAGCTTCACCACATATTATAGCTGAAGAAACTTTGCCAATCAGTACAACATCTACAGAGTTTAACACTGAAGTTTATAATGCATCTACAGTTGATGATAGTAAAACCAGTATTAATTATCCATCAGATAGAACTGATTTGCCTACTACAACTTTTAAACACAATCAATTTACAACCACTGCTGACACTGGAAATGATGCTAGTCTTCACGATAGTACATATACAATTGATGATTTATCCACTAAAACCATGGATCAACATCATGTTCTTTCTACTGATGACGGCAACATCTATACAACTAACAGTGATCAAATGCTTACCACTTCTTCTCTGTCAATGACTAGAGAAACATTTTCTGATCGTAACAAAGGAATGACAAATTACCCACTAAACTTTATCACTGAACGTGAAACTAATCCACCTACAATGTTTACATCAAACAGCCTGAATGTGCACAATAGTGAAAATGTTCCCCAAGACAGTACTTCAATTACATCACCAACAACTGTAGTAAGTGATGAATCTAGCACAAGTTATTATACAACTGTACAAAATATCAACGATAATTTGTACCCAATTATAACCACTAGCAAGTCTGCTGGTAAGCAAAGTACCGATCCAGATGATTTTAATAGTACCAAAACTAGTGTTGTTCAAAATTTGACCGATACCTCAACCATTGTTAATTCACCTTTAACAGAATCTCCGTCTGTTGTTCCTACAACAACATATGGACATACAACTATTAATATAGTTCCAAAGGATGAAAGTAAACAAGAATTTCATACATCATTATTTGATTATTCTACAATGACACCTGAATCATTGGTCACAGATAACAACGATACACAGTATGATAGAATAACTTCTACATACAGTACAGCCCATACTGAGCATTATACTACAACTGGTACCACATTAGTTACAGTGGATAATTCATTGGAGGAATTGTCAACAGTGTACAATTTAAATAGTTCTCATCGGGATGAAGTATATTATACTAATGCTGTAACGATACAATCAGACCTACCTACTGCAAGTAGTGTAAGACTGTTTGAATCAACTAGTAAATCAGATACTAGATTTGGAATTGATCACTTAAATTCATCTAATAGTCCTGCATCAGTAGATGAGTTTACAAGTATTGGTAAAACAACAACTTCTGTAACAAATGATACAGTGTACACATCAACAATTGATAATACTATGAGTACTGCATATAGTACTGAAGATGACACTGATCGGTATACAACTGGATTTCCAACCAATACATATGCTATGAATACAGCAAGTAAAATTAACTATCCACAGGGCAAAGTTGATACTGATACTGGGACTGCAGCATCTATTACTAACAGCGAATATATAAATGATTATAAACAATCTACTAATCCAGTATTCAGCACAGATGCTCCAAAAACAACTTTATATGCAAGTGATGTATATCAACACATGGTGACAACCGTGAAAGCTTCACCACATATTATAGCTGAAGAAACTTTGCCAATCAGTACAACATCTACAGAGTTTAACACTGAAGTTTATAATGCATCTACAGTTGATGATAGTAAAACCAGTATTAATTATCCATCAGATAGAACTGATTTGCCTACTACAACTTTTAAACACAATCAATTTACAACCACTGCTGACACTGGAAATGATGCTAGTCTTCACAATAGTACATATACAGTTGATGATTTATCCACTAAAACCATGGATCAACATCATGTTCTTTCTACTGATGACGGCAACATCTATACAACTAACAGTGATCAAATGCTTACCACTTCTTCTCTGTCAATGACTAGAGAAACATTTTCTGATCGTAACAAAGGAATGACAAATTACCCACTAAACTTTATCACTGAACGTGAAACTAATCCACCTACAATGTTTACATCAAACAGCCTGAATGTGCACAATAGTGAAAATGTTCCCCAAGACAGTACTTCAATTACATCACCAACAACTGTAGTAAGTGATGAATCTAGCACAAGTTATTATACAACTGTACAAAATATCAACAATAATTTGTACCCAATTATAACCACTAGCAAGTCTGCTGGTAAGCAAAGTACCGATCCAGATGATTTTAATAGTACCGAAACTAGTGTTGTTCAAAATTTGACCGATACCTCAACCATTGTTAATTCTCCTTTAACAGAAACTACGTCTGTTGTTCCTACAACAACATATGGATATACATCTATTAATATAGTTCCAAAGGATGAAAGTAAACAAGAATTTCATACATCATTATTTGATTATTCTACAATGACACCTGAATCATTGGTCACAGATAACAACGATACACAGTATGATAGAATAACTTCTACATACAGTACAGCCCATACCGAGCATTATACTACAACTGGTACCACATTAGTTACAGTGGATAATTCATTGGAGGAATTGTCAACAGTGTACAATTTAAATAGTTCTGATCGGGATGAAGTATATTATACTAATGCTGTAACGATACAATCAGACCTACCTACTGCAAGTAGTGTAAGACTGTTTGAATTAACTAGTAAATCAGATACTAGATTTGGAATTGATCACTTAAATTCATCTAATAGTCCTGCATCAGTAGATGAGTTTACAAGTATTGGTAAAACAACAACTTCTGTAACAAATGATACAGTGTACACATCAACAATTGATAATACTATGAGTACTGCATATAGTACTGAAGATGACACTGATCGGTATACAACTGGATTTCCAACCAATACATATGCTATGAATACAGCAAGTAAAATTAACTATCCACAGGGCAAAGTTGATACTGATACTGGGACTGCAGCATCTATTACTAACAGCGAATATATAAATGATTATAAACAATCTACTAATCCAGTATTCAGCACAGATGCTCCAAAAACAACTTTATATGCAAGTGATGTATATCAACACATGGTGACAACCGTGAAAGCTTCACCACATATTATAGCTGAAGAAACTTTGCCAATCAGTACAACATCTACAGAGTTTAACACTGAAGTTTATAATGCATCTACAGTTGATGATAGTAAAACCAGTATTAATTATCCATCAGATAGAACTGATTTGCCTACTACAACTTTTAAACACAATCAATTTACAACCACTGCTGACACTGGAAATGATGCTAGTCTTCACAATAGTACATATACAGTTGATGATTTATCCACTAAAACCATGGATCAACATCATGTTCTTTCTACTGATGACGGCAACATCTATACAACTAACAGTGATCAAATGCTTACCACTTCTTCTCTGTCAATGACTAGAGAAACATTTTCTGATCGTAACAAAGGAATGACAAATTACCCACTAAACTTTATCACTGAACGTGAAACTAATCCACCTACAATGTTTACATCAAACAGCCTAAATGTGCACAATAGTGAAAATGTTCCCCAAGACAGTACTTCAATTACATCACCAACAACTGTAGTAAGTGATGAATCTAGCACAAGTTATTATACAACTGTACAAAATATCAACGATAATTTGTACCCAATTATAACCACTAGCAAGTCTGCTGGTAAGCAAAGTACCGATCCAGATGATTTTAATAGTACCGAAACTAGTGTTGGTCAAAATTTGACCGATACCTCAACCATTGTTAATTCACCTTTAACAGAATCTCCGTCTGTTGTTCCTACAACAACATATGGACATACAACTATTAATATAGTTCCAAAGGATGAAAGTAAACAAGAATTTCATACATCATTATTTGATTATTCTACAATGACACCTGAATCATTGGTCACAGATAACAACGATACACAGTATGATAGAATAACTTCTACATACAGTACAGCCCATACTGAGCATTATACTACAACTGGTACCACATTAGTTACAGTGGATAATTCATTGGAGGAATTGTCAACAGTGTACAATTTAAATAGTTCTCATCGGGATGAAGTATATTATACTAATGCTGTAACGATACAATCAGACCTACCTACTGCAAGTAGTGTAAGACTGTTTGAATCAACTAGTAAATCAGATACTAGATTTGGAATTGATCACTTAAATTCATCTAATAGTCCTGCATCAGTAGATGAGTTTACAAGTATTGGTAAAACAACAACTTCTGTAACAAATGATACAGTGTACACATCAACAATTGATAATACTATGAGTACTGCATATAGTACTGAAGATGACACTGATCGGTATACAACTGGATTTCCAACCAATACATATGCTATGAATACAGCAAGTAAAATTAACTATCCACAGGGCAAAGTTGATACTGATACTGGGACTGCAGCATCTATTACTAACAGCGAATATATAAATGATTATAAACAATCTACTAATCCAGTATTCAGCACAGATGCTCCAAAAACAACTTTATATGCAAGTGATGTATATCAACACATGGTGACAACCGTGAAAGCTTCACCACATATTATAGCTGAAGAAACTTTGCCAATCAGTACAACATCTACAGAGTTTAACACTGAAGTTTATAATGCATCTACAGTTGATGATAGTAAAACCAGTATTAATTATCCATCAGATAGAACTGATTTGCCTACTACAACTTTTAAACACAATCAATTTACAACCACTGCTGACACTGGAAATGATGCTAGTCTTCACGATAGTACATATACAGTTGATGATTTATCCACTAAAACCATGGATCAACATCATGTTCTTTCTACTGATGACGGCAACATCTATACAACTAACAATGGTCAAATGCTTACCACTTCCTCTCTGTCAATGACTAGAGAAACATTTTCTGATCGTAACAAAGGAATGACAAATTACCCACTAAACTTTATCACTGAACGTGAAACTAATCCACCTACAATGTTTACATCAAACAGCCTAAATGTGCACAATAGTGAAAATGTTCCCCAAGACAGTACTTCAATTACATCACCAACAACTGTAGTAAGTGATGAATCTAGCACAAGTTATTATACAACTGTACAAAATATCAACGATAATTTGTACCCAATTATAACCACTAGCAAGTCTGCTGGTAAGCAAAGTACCGATCCAGATGATTTTAATAGTACCGAAACTAGTGTTGGTCAAAATTTGACCGATACCTCAACCATTGTTAATTCACCTTTAACAGAATCTCCGTCTGTTGTTCCTACAACAACATATGGACATACAACTATTAATATAGTTCCAAAGGATGAAAGTAAACAAGAATTTCATACATCATTATTTGATTATTCTACAATGACACCTGAATCATTGGTCACAGATAACAACGATACACAGTATGATAGAATAACTTCTACATACAGTACAGCCCATACCGAGCATTATACTACAACTGGTACCACATTAGTTACAGTGGATAATTCATTGGAGGAATTGTCAACAGTGTACAATTTAAATAGTTCTGATCGGGATGAAGTATATTATACTAATGCTGTAACGATACAATCAGACCTACCTACTGCAAGTAGTGTAAGACTGTTTGAATCAACTAGTAAATCAGATACTAGATTTGGAATTGATCACTTAAATTCATCTAATAGTCCTGCATCAGTAGATGAGTTTACAAGTATTGGTAAAACAACAACTTCTGTAACAAATGATACAGTGTACACATCAACAATTGATAATACTATGAGTACTGCATATAGTACTGAAGATGACACTGATCGGTATACAACTGGATTTCCAACCAATACATATGCTATGAATACAGCAAGTAAAATTAACTATCCACAGGGCAAAGTTGATACTGATACTGGGACTGCAGCATCTATTACTAACAGCGAATATATAAATGATTATAAACAATCTACTAATCCAGTATTCAGCACAGATGCTCCAAAAACAACTTTATATGCAAGTGATGTATATCAACACATGGTGACAACCGTGAAAGCTTCACCACATATTATAGCTGAAGAAACTTTGCCAATCAGTACAACATCTACAGAGTTTAACACTGAAGTTTATAATGCATCTACAGTTGATGATAGTAAAACCAGTATTAATTATCCATCAGATAGAACTGATTTGCCTACTACAACTTTTAAACACAATCAATTTACAACCACTGCTGACACTGGAAATGATGCTAGTCTTCACGATAGTACATATACAGTTGATGATTTATCCACTAAAACCATGGATCAACATCATGTTCTTTCTACTGATGACGGCAACATCTATACAACTAACAATGGTCAAATGCTTACCACTTCCTCTCTGTCAATGACTAGAGAAACATTTTCTGATCGTAACAAAGGAATGACAAATTACCCACTAAACTTTATCACTGAACGTGAAACTAATCCACCTACAATGTTTACATCAAACAGCCTAAATGTGCACAATAGTGAAAATGTTCCCCAAGACAGTACTTCAATTACATCACCAACAACTGTAGTAAGTGATGAATCTAGCACAAGTTATTATACAACTGTACAAAATATCAACGATAATTTGTACCCAATTATAACCACTAGCAAGTCTGCTGGTAAGCAAAGTACCGATCCAGATGATTTTAATAGTACCGAAACTAGTGTTGGTCAAAATTTGACCGATACCTCAACCATTGTTAATTCACCTTTAACAGAATCTCCGTCTGTTGTTCCTACAACAACATATGGACATACAACTATTAATATAGTTCCAAAGGATGAAAGTAAACAAGAATTTCATACATCATTATTTGATTATTCTACAATGACACCTGAATCATTGGTCACAGATAACAACGATACACAGTATGATAGAATAACTTCTACATACAGTACAGCCCATACTGAGCATTATACTACAACTGGTACCACATTAGTTACAGTGGATAATTCATTGGAGGAATTGTCAACAGTGTACAATTTAAATAGTTCTCATCGGGATGAAGTATATTATACTAATGCTGTAACGATACAATCAGACCTACCTACTGCAAGTAGTGTAAGACTGTTTGAATCAACTAGTAAATCAGATACTAGATTTGGAATTGATCACTTAAATTCATCTAATAGTCCTGCATCAGTAGATGAGTTTACAAGTATTGGTAAAACAACAACTTTTGTAACAAATGATACAGTGTACACATCAACAATTGATAATACTATGAGTACTGCATATAGTACTGAAGATGACACTGATCGGTATACAACTGGATTTCCAACCAATACATATGCTATGAATACAGCAAGTAAAATTAACTATCCACAGGGCAAAGTTGATACTGATACTGGGACTGCAGCATCTATTACTAACAGCGAATATATAAATGATTATAAACAATCTACTAATCCAGTATTCAGCACAGATGCTCCAAAAACAACTTTATATGCAAGTGATGTATATCAACACATGGTGACAACCGTGAAAGCTTCACCACATATTATAGCTGAAGAAACTTTGCCAATCAGTACAACATCTACAGAGTTTAACACTGAAGTTTATAATGCATCTACAGTTGATGATAGTAAAACCAGTATTAATTATCCATCAGATAGAACTGATTTGCCTACTACAACTTTTAAACACAATCAATTTACAACCACTGCTGACACTGGAAATGATGCTAGTCTTCACGATAGTACATATACAGTTGATGATTTATCCACTAAAACCATGGATCAACATCATGTTCTTTCTACTGATGACGGCAACATCTATACAACTAACAGTGATCAAATGCTTACCACTTCTTCTCTGTCAATGACTAGAGAAACATTTTCTGATCGTAACAAAGGAATGACAAATTACCCACTAAACTTTATCACTGAACGTGAAACTAATCCACCTACAATGTTTACATCAAACAGCCTAAATGTGCACAATAGTGAAAATGTTCCCCAAGCCAGTACTTCAATTACACCACCAACAACTGTAGTAAGTGATGAATCTAGCACAAGTTATTATACAACTGTACAAAATATCAACGATAATTTGTACCCAATTATAACCACTAGCAAGTCTGCTGGTAAGCAAAGTACCGATCCAGATGATTTTAATAGTACCGAAACTAGTGTTGTTCAAAATTTGACCGATACCTCAACCATTGTTAATTCTCCTTTAACAGAAACTACGTCTGTTGTTCCTACAACAACATATGGACATACATCTATTAATATAGTTCCAAAGGATGAAAGTAAACAAGAATTTCATACATCATTATTTGATTATTCTACAATGACACCTGAATCATTGGTCACAGATAACAACGATACACAGTATGATAGAATAACTTCTACATACAGTACAGCCCATACTGAGCATTATACTACAACTGGTACCACATTAGTTACAGTGGATAATTCATTGGAGGAATTGTCAACAGTGTACAATTTAAATAGTTCTCATCGGGATGAAGTATATTATACTAATGCTGTAACGATACAATCAGACCTACCTACTGCAAGTAGTGTAAGACTGTTTGAATTAACTAGTAAATCAGATACTAGATTTGGAATTGATCACTTAAATTCATCTAATAGTCCTGCATCAGTAGATGAGTTTACAAGTATTGGTAAAACAACAACTTCTGTAACAAATGATACAGTGTACACATCAACAATTGATAATACTATGAGTACTGCATATAGTACTGAAGATGACACTGATCGGTATACAACTGGATTTCCAACCAATACATATACTATGAATACAGCAAGTAAAATTAACTATCCACAGGGCAAAGTTGATACTGATACTGGGACTGCAGCATCTATTACTAACAGCGAATATATAAATGATTATAAACAATCTACTAATCCAGTATTCAGCACAGATGCTCCAAAAACAACTTTATATGCAAGTGATGTATATCAACACATGGTGACAACCGTGAAAGCTTCACCACATATTATAGCTGAAGAAACTTTGCCAATCAGTACAACATCTACAGAGTTTAACACTGAAGTTTATAATGCATCTACAGTTGATGATAGTAAAACCAGTATTAATTATCCATCAGATAGAACTGATTTGCCTACTACAACTTTTAAACACAATCAATTTACAACCACTGCTGACACTGGAAATGATGCTAGTCTTCACGATAGTAC
The DNA here is from genome assembly GCA_032883995.1 of Coronaproctus castanopsis. Lineage (NCBI taxonomy): Eukaryota > Metazoa > Arthropoda > Insecta > Hemiptera > Monophlebidae > Coronaproctus > Coronaproctus castanopsis. The sequence goes on from CM065052.1 coordinate 292,846,423, forward strand.
ATATACAGTTGATGATTTATCCACTAAAACCATGGATCAACATCATGTTCTTTCTACTGATGACGGCAACATCTATACAACTAACAGTGATCAAATGCTTACCACTTCTTCTCTGTCAATGACTAGAGAAACATTTTCTGATCGTAACAAAGGAATGACAAATTACCCACTAAACTTTATCACTGAACGTGAAACTAATCCACCTACAATGTTTACATCAAACAGCCTAAATGTGCACAATAGTGAAAATGTTCCCCAAGCCAGTACTTCAATTACACCACCAACAACTGTAGTAAGTGATGAATCTAGCACAAGTTATTATACAACTGTACAAAATATCAACGATAATTTGTACCCAATTATAACTACTAGCAAGTCTGCTGGTAAGCAAAGTACCGATCCAGATGATTTTAATAGTACTGAAACTAGTGTTGTTCAAAATTTGACCGATACCTCAACCATTGTTAATTCTCCTTTAACAGAAACTACGTCTGTTGTTCCTACAACAACATATGGATATACATCTATTAATATAGTTCCAAAGGATGAAAGTAAACAAGAATTTCATACATCATTATTTGATTATTCTACAATGACACCTGAATCATTGGTCACAGATAACAACGATACACAGTATGATAGAATAACTTCTACATACAGTACAGCCCATACTGAGCATTATACTACAACTGGTACCACATTAGTTACAGTGGATAATTCATTGGAGGAATTGTCAACAGTGTACAATTTAAATAGTTCTCATCGGGATGAAGTATATTATACTAATGCTGTAACGATACAATCAGACCTACCTACTGCAAGTAGTGTAAGACTGTTTGAATCAACTAGTAAATCAGATACTAGATTTGGAATTGATCACTTAAATTCATCTAATAGTCCTGCATCAGTAGATGAGTTTACAAGTATTGGTAAAACAACAACTTCTGTAACAAATGATACAGTGTACACATCAACAATTGATAATACTATGAGTACTGCATATAGTACTGAAGATGACACTGATCGGTATACAACTGGATTTCCAACCAATACATATGCTATGAATACAGCAAGTAAAATTAACTATCCACAGGGCAAAGTTGATACTGATACTGGGACTGCAGCATCTATTACTAACAGCGAATATATAAATGATTATAAACAATCTACTAATCCAGTATTCAGCACAGATGCTCCAAAAACAACTTTATATGCAAGTGATGTATATCAACACATGGTGACAACCGTGAAAGCTTCACCACATATTATAGCTGAAGAAACTTTGCCAATCAGTACAACATCTACAGAGTTTAACACTGAAGTTTATAATGCATCTACAGTTGATGATAGTAAAACCAGTATTAATTATCCATCAGATAGAACTGATTTGCCTACTACAACTTTTAAACACAATCAATTTACAACCACTGCTGACACTGGAAATGATGCTAGTCTTCACGATAGTACATATACAGTTGATGATTTATCCACTAAAACCATGGATCAACATCATGTTCTTTCTACTGATGACGGCAACATCTATACAACTAACAGTGATCAAATGCTTACCACTTCTTCTCTGTCAATGACTAGAGAAACATTTTCTGATCGTAACAAAGGAATGACAAATTACCCACTAAACTTTATCACTGAACGTGAAACTAATCCACCTACAATGTTTACATCAAACAGCCTAAATGTGCACAATAGTGAAAATGTTCCCCAAGCCAGTACTTCAATTACACCACCAACAACTGTAGTAAGTGATGAATCTAGCACAAGTTATTATACAACTGTACAAAATATCAACGATAATTTGTACCCAATTATAACTACTAGCAAGTCTGCTGGTAAGCAAAGTACCGATCCAGATGATTTTAATAGTACCGAAACTAGTGTTGTTCAAAATTTGACCGATACCTCAACCATTGTTAATTCTCCTTTAACAGAAACTACGTCTGTTGTTCCTACAACAACATATGGACATACATCTATTAATATAGTTCCAAAGGATGAAAGTAAACAAGAATTTCATACATCATTATTTGATTATTCTACAATGACACCTGAATCATTGGTCACAGATAACAACGATACACAGTATGATAGAATAACTTCTACATACAGTACAGCCCATACTGAGCATTATACTACAACTGGTACCACATTAGTTACAGTGGATAATTCATTGGAGGAATTGTCAACAGTGTACAATTTAAATAGTTCTCAACGGGATGAAGTATATTATACTAATGCTGTAACGATACAATCAGACCTACCTACTGCAAGTAGTGTAAGACTGTTTGAATCAACTAGTAAATCAGATACTAGATTTGGAATTGATCACTTAAATTCATCTAATAGTCCTGCATCAGTAGATGAGTTTACAAGTATTGGTAAAACAACAACTTCTGTAACAAATGATACAGTGTACACATCAACAATTGATAATACTATGAGTACTGCATATAGTACTGAAGATGACACTGATCGGTATACAACTGGATTTCCAACCAATACATATACTATGAATACAGCAAGTAAAATTAACTATCCACAGGGCAAAGTTGATACTGATACTGGGACTGCAGCATCTATTACTAACAGCGAATATATAAATGATTATAAACAATCTACTAATCCAGTATTCAGCACAGATGCTCCAAAAACAACTTTATATGCAAGTGATGTATATCAACACATGGTGACAACCGTGAAAGCTTCACCACATATTATAGCTGAAGAAACTTTGCCAATCAGTACAACATCTACAGAGTTTAACACTGAAGTTTATAATGCATCTACAGTTGATGATAGTAAAACCAGTATTAATTATCCATCAGATAGAACTGATTTGCCTACTACAACTTTTAAACACAATCAATTTACAACCACTGCTGACACTGGAAATGATGCTAGTCTTCACAATAGTACATATACAGTTGATGATTTATCCACTAAAACCATGGATCAACATCATGTTCTTTCTACTGATGACGGCAACATCTATACAACTAACAGTGATCAAATGCTTACCACTTCTTCTCTGTCAATGACTAGAGAAACATTTTCTGATCGTAACAAAGGAATGACAAATTACCCACTAAACTTTATCACTGAACGTGAAACTAATCCACCTACAATGTTTACATCAAACAGCCTGAATGTGCACAATAGTGAAAATGTTCCCCAAGACAGTACTTCAATTACATCACCAACAACTGTAGTAAGTGATGAATCTAGCACAAGTTATTATACAACTGTACAAAATATCAACCATAATTTGTACCCAATTATAACCACCTGCAGTTCTGCTGGTAAGCAAAGTACCGATCCACATGATTTTAATAGTATTGTAACTTATGCAGGTGGTGTATATGTACATACTGTGTCAACTGTAAATACTTCACTACATTTTATAGGTGAAGAAATTTCACCAATTGTTACAACATCTACAGAAGATAACAGTGACATTTATAAAGCATCTACTGTAGATGATAGTGATTCAAGCACAGGCGCTCTTTTTGATAGAACAGATTTGAATTCTGTGTCTATTCGGTATAATCACCCTCCAATTGTGGATTACACTCTAAATGGAACTGGTTTTGTGAGTATTTGTTTTTCTGCTGGGGAAGGAATTGTCATGATGAAGTACATAATGCAAAAACTTGTTATTTTTAATTCATCATGCTCCTTGAAGTCCTGTCTTCCTATTGTATGTCGTTTTGCTTGTATAACATCATTATCTAATCATCAATTCCGTGGAGATTGTGTTATTTTTAATCCTTTTCCTTTTTGTTTGTGCATTACAACTGCAGACGGTGCTATTAACGATGGTAATTTTAAATCAGGTAATGAAATATTATATTCCTCTCGATTATCTCATTCGCTCTATATCAATTTCCAATCTTTGTCTTCTTCTTTAATGTTGTTTAAAATTTTATATTATTTTCTTTATCTTGAACCATTTTTTTGCACGTACCATTTTTTCATATTCCTTTTTCATATCTTGATTTATTCATTTATTATTCTTTTCATATAATTTAAATTCTTCTTAAATACGGAGGGCATTATTCTAAGATGTGGGTTTCATGACTGCAAAATGTTTTATGCTAATATTAATTTAAATATATATGTTACTTTTTTCTTCTGATGCATGCTTTATTTTTATTTTTGTATTATTCTTTCTTATACTGTATTATGTGGTTTTGTGCTTATTAATTTAATATTTTTTTAATCAATTATCTGCGATTTTGTCTATTTTTGTGCAGGAATTATTATGTTGTCAGAATATGTAGTGTTCACCTATGTATACGTGCTAACTTTGTGTACGAATTTATTTTCTATAAGAACATGTATTAATAAGGATCAGATGTATTCTGTAATTGTATGAATCTTGTACACAACTCTGTGTTTACTGTTTTAATTAAAATTTATTGTTTGTAATATTTAAAATTTTGATCCTGTGAAATGTGTTTCATTAGTCCAAAAAATATATAATTTTATTGGTGCGATAATCCAAGAATTAAACCAAAAAAACTTTTTATATATGAAGTACAATATGAATATGTGAGAAAAATATTTAAAATGCAGTGATTGTAAAATTTAATACTGCGTTATTACTGCCACAGTTAAAATAAAAAATAAACTCTTTCCATAACTACTAAATATAAAGCTATTTAAAATTTTATTACATTCTTATATATTATATGAATATAACGACTTTATAATCGGGTTAAAACGTTTCACCAAAATTAAAAAAATATTTTGATTAAAATATCACATCATAATACAGTTATTTCAACAGAAAAAACTTTGTACATTAAGTTAGTATAGGTAAATATTATATAAATTCATAATTTTTCATTGAAATAGGTAATATAATTTGATGTTTAATTTATTAAATTCATATCTATCTAATATGTATTTATATATATATATATATATATATATATATATATATATATATATATGTGTTTTTCAGTTATTTACTTATTGTTTCTCTCTCTGTCTTTCTTTATCTATCTACATTATAAAATTCATCGACTACTTGAACTTCATTAACTCTTAGACAATCTTCATTATGTTTATCAATAATCATGATTTTTGTTTTCTAATGATTTATATGTTGTCCGAAGGGAATTACGTTTAGTCCGTAATTTGGCTATCAAGGCCGCAAGACTAGACGTAGATATCAACATTATGTCATCTCCATATCTTCGAATTGAAATCCTTCTACTTCCAGTAGGAAAGCCTTCTTCACAGTTCATCCTAATAATGAGTTCGCTATTGACGTTAAATGGAGATAGGATACAACCTTGTCTTACCCTATGCTTTATATTAAACACCTTTGAGCATTTAGGTATATGCAAAGTGGGCCAAAAGGTTCACACAGATATATATATATATATATATATATATATATATTTTCAAGTTATAAGTTTTTACTTATTTATATATATACATACATGGATAGCTTTTGAAAAGTTGAGTAGTGTCCTCAAAAGTAGAGATATATGGAACAGCTTAAAAAAGAAAGTATACGAACAGTGCATTCTTCGGGTGCCTACATATGGAGCGGAAACATGGAACATAACGAAGTATGTCGTTAAGAAACTTGCAGTGACACAGAGAGCCCATGAAAGAATAATATATTTGGCATCAAGATATCAGACCAGAAATCTAATACGTGGATAAGACAACAGACTAAATTGTCGGATGTAGTCGAACGTGTAGCGTAGTTAAAATGGAATTGAGAAGAAACGATATTAGATGGTCGAAACGAATAACAGAATGACTTTCAAGAAGGGCACAGAAGTCGCGGTCGTCCGGATACAAGATGGCAGAACGATGTACAGAGATCAGCCGGTGTGAAATGGATAAATGAGACGCGTGATCGCTACAGATGGAAAGAAAAGGGAACGCTTATATCCAGCAATGGATTGATATAAGCACATCATGATTATATATATATATATATATATATATATATATATATATATATATATAATATATATTATATATATATATAATATATATATTCGGGATAGCCTAGTGGCTAGAGCACGGACTTCTAAACAGAAGGTACTGAATTCGAATACGATCGGTGACGAAAAAATTATCATTAGAAACTAAAAATTTAAATAATCCTAATATTATTATCACGTGGAAGGCCGCTAGTAGTAATATAGTACATTCGAAAACACACGGGGCTGCATTGTGTAAAACGATTACAATCAGTTATCGCGGGGGTGTGTGTGTGTCTATCTACGCCAACATCATATTATGATCGACTTGTGTCCTACTTACACTGTATAATGTGTGTTAATTTTGAGTTAGTATTTAATTCATTAAGGACGTGCCATTTTTATGATAATCAAGTGATTGAAAACTTATTATTCGGGCGAAATATCGATCGTACGAAAAAGACACAGATCTATGACACGTGTGTCCATCCTGTCATAGTGCACAAACATGGTCGCTAACGATCAAACAAAATAAAATTATACAGGTAGTTCGAAGAGCAATTTTAAAAAATGACGATCGGGGTAACAAGACTGGACAAAAAAAAAACAAAACAAAAACACGATAAAATACTAAGATCGAAAACGGAAGATGTTCGCCAAAAAGAAATAAGTGAAATGAAGTGAAGTTGGCCTGAGGAGGACACGTTATTGGAATGAAACCAACCCGATGAACAAGCAGGAAATGTGTACTAAATTGTTACCGATAGGCGAAAAAAGGGTTTGAAGAAAAGACCGAAAACGAGACGAAGGGACGATATGGACAAATACGCGGTAAAAGGAATCGTCTGGAATGTAAACTACTGGGTGAAAAATATGTGGACGTCTTTAGATTGAGGGAATGCTCGTCCACCGGCTTAATTTTCCTAATATAAATATGCTTTTTATCGTATTTAGTACAGCAAATTAGCGTTAAATAACTAGTATGCGTAATATTATAAATGTACATATTAAAATATGGAAATAAAGGCTATTATAAAATTGTAATATATATATAATATATTACATATATAAGATTGTAAGATAGGCTAAAGATTCTTTTGTTATGCAAATATGGTGTACAAAGTGAAAATATATATATATATATCTTGGTCGTATTTCTCACGTTTTATTGTCTTTTTTGATAGCAACAACAATATGGACGATTCGCAGGTCTTCCCTTAATTTTATGCATATATACCTACGGTTATACATGTACGCTTGCATATAATCAATCCATCCTATGTAAAACGTGTTTTGCACGCACGCATACACACACATGTGTATATATATATTTATATACATGTGTTTTTATGTGAAAAACTTTCACTTTATTTTACCTAGTTTATAGTTGCCGACATCTGTAGACGGATAGTTGAATATTTTCACATTATTCGAATCTCGAACTGTCCACACTTTATTATTCTCTTCGACTGTTGGTAATTCTCATTTCGTCCATACGCGTATAGCGTAGTGTTTGTACGGTTACTTCTGCTTTTTCTACGATGATAATTGGACGACCCTGTTGTTACTAATTTGACCGTTTGGCAGTTTGGACATTTTCTGATAAAGGAAAAATCGAATGAAAATTTAATAGGCACACTTCATCGTCGAATACGTTACGTACGGATATATGAACCATAATGATAATAATCATAATAGTAATATTCCACGCGTGCGTTATTTTCTCATCCCGTAAGCGAGAGAATAAAATACAAACTATTGTATAGAGGTGTCCGTATTAAACTATTGCAGTTCAATCCAGAGTAGTTTCTCCATTATTATTCCTATCATTATATCATCATGGTCTGTTTGTATTATTCGTCTTATTATTTATCCATTTTCACAGACGATATAACATTAAAAAAATAAAATAAAAGCAATAATAATTCGTTTAAATTGAAGATAATTTGCTATTTTATTCTTATTTTATACTTTATTTTTCCAATCGTGTCTCTTTTATCCGTTTAATTTATTTATTTTTTTAAAAGAAAATTATTAAATTTTGTACGATCGGTATTTAGTGATCGAAGTGTTATTTTAATTTAATTTTCTATGAAATCGTATATATATATATTCGAGTTAAACTATAATATAGGGGTGTCACAGACAAGCAGATTCGATGTCGCCTGCACATCGCCGCCTTATAATCGGTATTTCGAGAAATTAAACTAGGATAGTAAAGACTTGAACAAACATATCTCGACCATCTTATTAGATATGCAGACGATATAGTATACCTCCCCTTAGTGGAGATATAGAATAACTAAATGAAGCGGCTCGAAAACTTAATATAAACAGCGTGGAAAAAAATATATTACAAAATAGCCATTAGGTTTGAAAAGAAAAACATTTAATGCGCGCTCCCGGTAATGATCTACGGCATGGAATATAACAGCAGCACAGGAGGAAATGATAAGAGTAGCTCGAAGGAGAGTCGAAAGGAAAATCATTGAAATAACGCTTAAAGACGAGAAAGAAAATTAACCGATTAGAGAAACAACGAGAATAAAGGATACTAAAAATAAAAGAATCAAAGTGGAGATAGTCATCTAGGAAAGATATCTGCTTGTAAATAAAGAAACACAATGTGGACACGAGACGGATCCCGTACAAACCGACACACGTCGGATTGATGATATAAGTAAAGTTCCATAATATTGGGCAAGTAAAACGGCCGGCAGAGATGAATAATAGAAGGTACTTCGAGAGAGAGGCTACATCCAGCGGTGGATCGAAAATAGCCGAAAAGAAGATGCATTCATTTATATGTAGAAAGCAAAGTCTTGTTATAAGACCTGTATAGAATTTTGGAGTTCAGATAGCAATTCGAGTATCGATGTTATACGGTCAGCTCCCAAGATAGGATCCTGCGTTCCTATGGTTCGTACGCAATGATGGTGTATGCAAAATCAATCAACGAAGTGATCTGCAATCCCGTAAAGAACGATATATGTAACGACTAGAAAAACACATTAACCACCTGACCCAGAACCTGATAGTAAACTGGTTCAGATTCGTACCCTTAAAAAAGCGTATTATTATTAACTAACATATTCTATAAGATCGCGCTTAGTGCTGGCGTACCATTTGGAAAATAGTCCAGCCATAAGATAAGGAGATGCGGTCCCACTGGGACTTTATTTTAATTGCGAGTAAAAAAAAAAAAAAAAGTTACCAAATATCTGCAATTTCGTATTTTTATAATTTAATTAAATTTAAAAAGAAATGTTTATTCTTCTGTTATTTATATTTTCGGGGATCACGTATTATTAATCTCGTTTTTAAAATTCCCGAAATTTCACAGAAATTTTTATTCAATTTGCATTGATATTTTTTTTTATTTTTTTTCCTCGCGAACGTTAATAATCTCTTGTTCAGTTTCAAAGTTTACATTTTAACTTAAAATTCTTCTCTTACACAAGTCTCTTAAATAAATTCTTATTATATTTTTTTTCAAATTCTTCGGCTAGAAAATACGACGCATTTTAATTTTTTTCCGGATAATTTAATTTCGTTTTTATTATATATATATATAATATATATGTATATACGAGAAACCGGTTATATTAAAATATTCGTATTTTAGCGTTATATGAAGAAAGAAAAAAACGACGATAAATATCTCGGGGCGGATATTAGGAAATTCGTACACGAATCTAAACCGTTAAACGCTACCCACGAAGAGTATAAAGTACCCTCATATCGAATTTTATCAACACCGATAAGGATAGCGACTGTTAAATGCGAGATAGATAAAATAGACGAGCAAAACAGACCTTGCGGTGGATTATGTAGAGTTACCTGATTTTTTTTTATTTATTTTTATTTTTTTTTTACGAACGAGTTTAATTCCTGGTTTTAATTTCGATTTTTGGCACACACGAACGATCTCGCAAGGTAGACCGGTCGCGTCGCGACGTTAAACAGAGACGTGACAAAGATAATCGAACAACTGCGACAATTTTTCCTTTACGTAAAATCAACTTTTCACGCTTGTTCCAATCATCTTGGTTTCGGTATTTATTACGTAACGGAATAACTAAGAAGCGATACGCGAGAAAAATAAAATATATTCTGGATATTCTAATTGAAACCGGATATTCGATTTTGGCTTATATTCGTCGAATTAATTACGCGAACGTAATATAATAACGTTGGAAATTCTCTTAATTAATGACGTAATTACGACAGGGAAAATTCGTAATCGACATATGTCGGAATCTCTGTAGGCGGTGTTGCGAGTAAATCGCATAACGCACGAAATACGGTCGTAATAAACGACTCCAGCAAGTCACGAGTACGAATGATCGTGTTTACAAGTTGGTAGCTAAGTTACCAGTTTCATCGTTATCAAAAACTTATTAACACGAACCGGAACATTAGATAATTTTACAAGATACGGAAATCGTAAACTAAATCCTCAACGGATGAGTTGAAATATATCCATATTATGAAGTGCAGTCTCCGAATCGGAGGTAGGCGACTACTTACCCTATACATATTTCGTTGTACACTGTGTAAGTGAAGTAGATGTCATCTTTTCGATTGACATACTCTGGTACAGACATACCGTCGGATGTAGGTTTGATGCGCAACCTATCACCACACCGAAATAGTAGGAATTGCCGAGTTTTCCGTTTAATATTAATCGATCAATTTTTTCCGGCGACATAAATTATTAGACGCGATAATCGCCACGTTAATAATAAAAGCGCTTAACAGCTATTAAAAATATATATGTGTGAATGTAAAATAATGTTTAAATGTTATACCATTACATAGACGCTATTCACTAAGTGGCGACTACTTATACCTATACATATTTCGTTGTACAGTGTAAATAGCGTACAAGGCATATAATATGAAGTTAGCCTAAATACACACGCACACGCGGGAGAACTGATTGTAATCGCATTGTTGCGACGACACAATGCAGCCCCGTATGTTTTTGTAGTGTACTATATTATTACTAGCGCGCATATGGTGGTTTGCCATTGCCTTCCACACTTTAAATATATTATATATATGTGTGTGTATTGGTCGGTAATCGTTATATTTAGAGTTGAATCGGAGGTGTTTCGCTTTTAAAATATTTCTTCGTCAATTCCGAATGTTCAAGCTACTATTTACTTATTTTGTTTACATGTAGAATCGTCTATCTTGTCTTATAGACCCAAGTCATTAACTTGTTCATTGGTAAGATACTCTCAGCTAGGTCTAGCCATATAGCGCCTTCACGACACTCGATTATTAAAAATCTGACACTCGAGTTACTAGTGCGTATTAGAACAAAAAAAATCGTGCAAACCTTCAGCATTTAACGAGGCCCCAGATCTTTGTAAGTAAATCGATACCAGGGGCTGATCCGGAGCTAGGGTGATTAATTATTAAAGTTAATAAATTCGTTTCAATTTCGAAATATTTCGTTGTGTAGCTAATAATATATCTTCGGTTTCTTAAAGATTTTTTATTTTAAATTATTCGGTTTTTTGTTCGATCGATTTTTTCAATTAAACTATAGTTTTAAATTTTACATACGTGTGCGTATACAAATATAGAAAATGATGAAATCGCTATCGACGTGGACGCATCTGCGTGGAACATTACTGTATTTATTTTATATTACATTATTTAAATATATATTTAAGTATGTTCGTGTGCGGCCGTCTATATAATATTCAGCATTTTCCACTTCAGGAGTTCAGAATGTTTTTGCTGATTTTTACGCTGTCTGATTAATTAACACGATCGATCAGTTTAGTTGATGTTTTTCTTTTATAATTATTATTATTATGATTATCACGAATAATTTCGTTATGTTTACATGGAATAGAAGCGAGTGTAATTATGCATGCTGGCGTGAGCATAGTGCGCGAATCATCGGAGCATATTAAACACGATTTTACATCTTAGCTAGAATAAATTTCTTAATCGTCTTACGATTATCAATTTTTTGTTAATGTCTCGATGTGTCCTTTCTTATGATTTATTCGCTCGTGCATGTTGCATTTTGTTTTTTTTTTTAATATTATATTTTTACATATTGGCATATTTCTTGCACAAACATATATATATATATTAAAATATCTTTTTATATTGTTTTTTTTTTTTTCTGATATTTTGTATTTATTTTTCCAGCTACTTAACGAAGTTAAATCGAGCAACACTGTGCGCCGGTTATACACTAGTCTAGTCTAGTCTAGTCTAGTTGGTTTATGGAAATGGTGAAGGGACCTCGTCTTGCGGTTCATCACTCGTTCTTTTATCCAACGGTCGTCGCTAATTATATATGCGCGCACTAGCTTCTTTTCTCTTTAACTTTTACTTTAATCTACCACCATTATACAATCATTATTACGAACCGTTGTTTCACACAACTACTTCTCTACACGTCCAATACTAGCACACACACATATACATCTATATGCTCGTTTACATACAAACGTACTTACACAACTATTTCATCGGACTGTAAATATAAAATACTTCCGCTATACGCTCATTTTACCACCACTACATCACTACAAATAACCCATACGACATTCTCAAACACACATCGAAAGTACATTAGAAGAGTTCTGACGACAAACTCGTCGTAGTGGTTCACTTTTGCAAATGATTTCAGTTCCAGCTATAAACCATACCGACGCTGACTGGCTCTTGATACGAATGTTTAATTTACACGGTGCGCGTTGTGCCCGATCTGCATTTAGTGCTGCCTGTCGCACTTAATTCGTAACTCAAAAATGATGGTGCCGATTTTGTTATGTTATTGTTTAAGTCGCCATTATTATTCTTTTTCAATTATGCTGTGATAATTATTTTAAATTTACTCGCAGCGCAGTCGCAAGTGTTTAAATCGATTTATGGTGAACGTCAATTTTTCATTCGTTATTTCATTTTATTACTACTACTACTACTACTACTACTACTATTCGTGATTTGCGATATTATCGAAATCGGTGATGGTCCGTAGAATTGTAACGGTGGTGGACGGTGATAAATAATTTAGTCGCTTAAAAAATATATTTAATATTATTTTACTCGTAATTCGCAAATATTATATACACACGTGTATATGTAAAAAAAAAACACCGACAAACACCGATTTAAAATGAACTAAAGAAATAATTCTAAAAGCGAGAGAGTTACTTCTCGCAACAATATCGATTAACTAGTTAATAATTCGATAAATATTTGACGTCGGAAAGCGTTCTTTAAGCGAAAATTAAATTTACAATTTTATATGTTTTCCGTCTATAACATACGAGCCGTAAACAACGCTTTCAAAAATATATATATATATATATATATATAACGACTACATTTTAGTAGAAAATTACGTAGAATATTTAATTAGCTCTAACTGAACGACTAAATTATCTTTAACTTTCTGCGAATTATTATCCTCAATTTAATAATATAATAACTCGATTTTCAACCATATCTAACTCGAATATTATTTATGATAAAATATTTTAAAAATATATATATATATAAAATAAACAACGAAAAAAGTTAAAATCGCTAGAATTTTTATTTATGAAAAATCGCAAAACTTTTCGGCTGTTGGCCCATTATCGAGCGAATATTTAAAAAAAATATATTAAAAAATATAAAATGAAAAAATATTTAGATTGCAATTCACAAAAATCAGCAAAATGAAAAACAGTATTAATAAACCAATCTGACGGCGAAAGCGTTAAACAACGCGACGATCAGTAATATAGATTTTGTTTACATAAACGATTAAACAATAAATGTTGAATATATTATTACAAACCAAACAAAATATAACACCGTTTAATCGCTGAAAGTTTTTAATTGCGAAGCTTTTCGACGGTTACGTCATTTTCAATTTTTTCAATTGAAAATGACGTAACTGTCGAAAAGCTTCGCAATTGAAAACTTTTAGTGATTAAACGGTGTTTATATTTTGTTTGGTTTATAAATTAAACAATAGTGTCGGTAAAATAAAAAATAATAAAAAAATAAATATAAAAATTATAAACGACCAAAAACGCAATAATAAAATAAAAGAAATACAATAAAATATTAATAAAAAATTAAAATTGTTCGATATAAAAATGAAATATACTTCTTCGAATTAATTCTTCATCAAAATTTATCGTCGAAATGTTATTTTTTATTATATACTTTTTTCTAGTAGTTTTCTTTTTTCTTTTTTTTTTTAAACGAATTTTATAATTCATCTTTTCTACGAATAGTCTTCATATTTGATTAGTTTTTTTTTCAGTTAAAAAATAAAAATGTAATTTAAACCGCTAAATATCTTTTTCTGCATTGCTACGTACGAATAATATATTTCCATAAATAAGATAGCTATTTATAAAATTAATCGATTTGTAAATTTTGTTTTTTATAGTTTCATATTAAAAATGTAGCGTAAATAAATAAATAAATATATTAATTCGAAATTGATTTTGTTACTCGAATAACGCAGCGATCGATTGTACGTCAGATAATGAATGCGATACGTATTTCGCTTGCGTTAACGGCCAATGCGAGAATCCTTGCCAGGTTCGAAATCCTTGCCAATACGGAGAAGACTGCGAAGTAAAAAATCATAGACCTATCTGCGTCACCGGTAATCAAATTACTATTATTACTCATTTTTATTACTTTAACAAAAAAAAACGAAAATTATCCTATTTGACGATAAATTAAAATTAACGATTTTTTGGAAAAAAAACAACACGATAAGAGTAAATATAATTATTTTTTTATTATAACGGATATAAAGTAATTTATAAGTAATCTAATTAAATAAGCCGATAATGAATTACGATTATACTCGGCATATCTAATAAATCTTAGTCGTCCGAAACTTGTAAGTTCCCGTCGCTGATAGTGTATACAGATTATTACCGTAAAAAATGAGAATATAGTCTTTTACTCTTGTAAAATATTATCCGAAATTTTATTATATAAATATAAATTCGGGACATTTCGACTAATTTCACCGTGTTAAATTCGCGAACGGTCAAAACAGGACCCGAAATATTCATAAATAGACTCGAGACATCGTAGATTAATTTCGAAAATATAATTTATTACGAGATGTACGCCGTTATTTTAAGTTAACGTTTAAAAAACAAAATTGCATCGAAACTTTTTAAAATTAAAGTTAAATCTGTTTAATATCTAGCCTACGTTATAAAATAATATATACGTATCGCGATACGCCTATATCGACCCACTGATATAGGTATTCCTTAAACATACCCACCATCTTCTTTCCTGACTCGAATTCAATTAGTTCCTGTTCACTATAGACCTTCAACATGTACGACTGTCAATCGGTCAGCTCGTACGTTTCAATCATCTTGTTTTGAGATATTATGTTCCAGCCAATTCCATTTTAGTTCTGGCTTCTACCGCGTGCGCTAATTTTGTTTGTTGCGCCTTATCGTTGAGTCTGATATTAAGAATAATTATTTTTAAGTTTGCCCAGTGTTCTAATTCTTTATAAAAACTTTGCGCCGATTGTACAGTTTCCTTCTATTCGTTATTTCTGAAAACTTTATTTAGCTTTTTTTTTTTTATTATTATCTCTTCGTGTTTTTCTTTTCTATTGTAACTTCTGCCCTACAGGTATCTGCTTGGCAGCTCGATTTTTTTGTCCATTTACGATTATCATCGATTGTATTCATCGTTATCTTCGTATTTCGCGGATTTGTCGTTAATCCGTTTTTTCGGAATGCGTACTAAATTCCGTTAGTATATATATATATCTTCCGCACTTTTCCCTACTATAGAGAAACGTATTTGACTCTCAGCTTTTCTCCCGTGTCTTTGAATATCCAAAAACACCTTCCGGGGGTTGCAATGAATAGTTTTGGTGGCGTTACGCTCGTCTTCGATAGTATATCTCCAAATACTCTTATTTTCAGATTCATACTTAATTCGTGAGTACTTTAGGTGTATTACATAAATAATAATTGCAAAATGTCATAGGTAAAATACCGCAACCTACTCCGCCAACTTGCGATCATTGTCCGCCGGGAGTTCCTTGCGATCCTGTTACAGGTGCATGCGCCAAAGGTAAGAATTTTATAACGAACGAATCCGTGTATTTTTTTTTTATTTATATCGATATTTTTTTTTCTCAACTTTATCAGAATTATAAAAACGATAGAAAAAATAACGAATAAAGTAAAAATATCGAGTATTTAACGTCGGAAAAAACGATGTGTTGCACTTTATTAAATTCCTCGAATATTATCATCATCATCATCATCATCATTATTATATCCTAAATTTCCTTTTGTTCCTATCGAATTCGTCATTGGATCTAATAAGTCGATCGATGATAAAACCGGTATGTATTTTTCGACAATTAATATAAGCAAAACGAGAAAAACTCTATTAATACGCTTTTTGGCGAGTTTTGTCTTTTTACAGCGCAATTAATTTTATAGCGAGAACATGTCTAAAATTAGAATTTTTAAATCGAAATCAGACTCTCGTAAAACAGGGTAAGTGTAATATCGTTCAATTAGGGATTACGTATCGTGTTCCTTCTTCAGCCTATCTGTCATTATTATCATTCTTGTAAATAAATTATTCTTTTATCTTTCTTTTTTTTTCTCTCTCTCTCTGTCTCTCGAAGCTAAAATATACGTGTAATTAATTCGTTGTAAAAATATCTCAGGATGTAAATAAATTCGGTTTCTCATTAAGCAAATACGATTGTTTTAATTTTCAAATTATCGGGCACATCGAGAAAAACACTGTACGTTCTCGTGTACATAGTAACTTTGAGGGTCTGTATAAAGAAAAAAAAACGGCTATATATAATATATTTCGATTGTATATAGAAAAATATACGGGACGAGATGAAATCGATCGATACGCGTTATTTAATCCTTTTTAATAATTCCCATCTGTACATACACGATCCTTTTTATCTCTTAATATCCTTGTATTATATCCTAAACCGGCGAATTATACAAATTTACATATACCATATATATATTATATATTATATATATATATAGATTAAAATGCGGCCGATTGAAACTTAAATTGCCTATCGGTTGTGTTTTTTATATCGATTATAAATATCAAATTAAAAATATACCGCAGTAAAACCGAGGTATAATTTATGTCGATCATCTTTATAAGTCGTTAATTTATCGATTTACCCCGTATAGTTAAAAAGAAAAATTATTCATAATATCGACTCTTAATTACAATTTACGCATAAAAGTAAGAAATATAATATTCGCGCCGAAAATAAAAATAAACTAATATATACATATTTATTTATTTATATATTCGATTCGCGCGAAGAAATTCTATTTTGAATTCCGATTAAAATTTTTGGGCATATTTAAACTATTTTCAGCGATAATAAAGAATGAACGTAATTATAGTTGGAATATATATATAATATAATATCTATTCTAATCATAATTACCTCTACCCGTTCTGTACTATCGTTGAACATTATTCAAGTTAGGTGAAAAATTTTAATTGAAATCCAAAAAAATTACAATTTTATTCTTCTTCTTTTTTTTTGAACGATATCGAAAATTATCAAAAAAAAATCGTTCGTTCCGTCTCGATCGGGAATTCCTTTTTCTTTTTTTAAAAATATAAATCGAAGCGAATTAGCAATTATCCTGGACGGACTATACAGGAGTGGGACAACGCAAAAGCACAGACTGCAGCATGGGGATTTTATTTTATTTATGCATGCGTTGTTTGCTTTTATTTAATTTCTATTTTTCATCGTACATTACTTGAATATTTAGTAAATCAATTCTCTACATCTGTTTTAGGTCTATTTCATTCATTTTTTTTTTGTTTATATTCCATTTCATAAAGCTTTAGGTTTTATGGTGGAACGGTTTGCATTTTCGATTTTTTATATTAATCATTATTCGTTTCAGAGCTATACGTCATTTTAATCGTTTCTTTTTGTTTTAATTTTATCCATTTCGGCTAATAATTATTTACTATTTTATTTTCAGTCTTACTTTCTATTAAATAATATTTTACATATATATATATATATATATATATATATTGGTTGATTTTTCCGTTATAATCGAGTAAAACGTACAGTGACACGTATTTATCGAACATGTATAACAAATACCAGTTATATATCATCTTGATTGTCTATTTATGGGTATATATATATCATAAGAACTCATGTGTGTTAAAAAACCTGTACAGAAACAGGAACGTTATATCGATTACTCGATTTATACTTTTCATGAAACCTAAAGAGAAGCCTGTACAAAAACAGGAATGTATTGTGTAGATTACTGTAGATAATAATGTACGTTTTAGACAAAAAAAACAAATGATATAAAAAATAATAATATAGCCAGACGTTACATTAAATCATACGCATGTAGCGAGAAATCTACGTCTCATTAATAGAATTAATGACGCATGCTTAGGACACATTAGTTTATTTTGTATAATAATTTTTTTTTTATTGATAGGTTGTATTTCATAAATATAATTAATAGCATAGTCATTATCTTTAATATATTTATATTTATATATATATATAAAATATAGTCATTTCTCATTACTCGCGGACAAGTATGAGGACTTTTACCGCAGAAGATCATCCCGGTTAAAGTTTACCCCGTAGATCCAAAATTTCATTCCATTCCGGTGTGACACCATATTTTGTCTACTGTTTTGATGTACGAAATGATTCGTGACGCATTTTGGAAACATGGGAGTTACAACCATGCTGCCGTTTCCATATGATACAGTGGTTCTAGCGGCGATGAAGACAAAGGCAATTGAACTGACCATAAAGCACGATTGGTCGTTGGCGAAAAAAGCCAAAATAGTATCGTATAAAGGTAAGGAAGGAAAAATTTTAGCTGCGGAATGGTGAGGGAGAAAAAGTTAAGTTATGGAAACGTAAGGAAAGACAAATTTGAGTTATAGAAATGTAAGGAAATGTATAGGAGGGAAAACTGTCGCTATTTCGGGGTATCACCCTAACCCTTGGGTAAAAATTCTAACCGCAAGGCAGGGAGTTACTGCTGACAAAGTATACAGTATATATTGCATACCGCAAACAGCAAATGACTAGTTAAAAAAAAAATTGACCAAAGTTGTGAAGATGCAACTGCCGAACTTCCTAATCTTCTCGATTTTTCAGCATAGAAATCTGGTCGTTCAATGAAAATGTGATACTTGAAAAGTGTACTGCGTATCCCATGGGTAGCTAGAAAAATAGTTATCTCTCGAACGAGATTGCCAATCTAAAGACGTTATTTTTAATCATGCTCTAAGAGACATCGGAATAATAAGAACGGAAAGCACAGTGACGATGTCCGTTCAAGGAAAAGTTCACGCAGATAGATGTGGAGGTCGTTTTCCGATCAGGCAGATGGATGCTGTTTCTTAGGTTGGTACCACCTTTTATGATTACATACGTATATCACGGGATCGTAATTATTGACACAGACTGATCAACCGAGTGGCAATTTCTATATGACAGGTGTTTTATCGCCTTGTGGTAACTCTAACGATCTGCTGAAAACCATTCACTGATGACCGTCCTTGATTAGTTAGTAATTCTCGAATAACCGGCATATTTTTATTGGTCAGTTCTACTATTCATTCTCTCCTCCACCAATGGTTTGGTTTTGAGCTCCGTATTCCAGAGAGGCATAAAATACTCTTAGGTATCGTGATGTACAATATTATATATATATGTGCGTGTGTAATGTTTGTATATGTGTATGGGTTCTGTAAAAATTTTGATAAACGTAATTTGTATAAATCGCCTTTAAAAAGTTTTAAATTAATTTAGTAGTTAATATAATTTCGTTCTTATTCGTCCGTTGTAAATTTATTCAGAAATCATTTATTTATGACGATTTAGAATGAGAATTATTAGTACTGACGACATTTACGAACTGAATCCTCTTGAAAGTAAATTCATTTATTATTGTTTATTATTCGTTAAAATCCGATTAACTTTAAAATTAAACGTTCGTTTTTAGTTTATTCAAAAACGTCCGTTACAAAATAAGAAACGATTTTTAAATCTGGGGTTCTGGTAATTTTATACGCGAGACAAGCGTGTAGGGTGTGTGGGGGGAATTACCGTTATTACAATTTAGTTATGTAATTCCGGGAAATTTACGAATAGTAAATTAATATTTAAGAGATGGAGAATATTTCGACAAAGAAACAACTTGAAAACGTATTAGATAGATACATCGATTTCGGACAATAGAAAAACCCCGTTAGTAATAGAGTATAAATAAAATATGTAAAGCAAAATCAGGTTAAAAAAAAAAACACCGAGTTTTATCAAAGGAAATTATAAAAAGCTGGTCAAAATAATAAAAAAAAAAAACATTTTATAAAATTCGATCGAACGATGATTTAATTAATATGTTCCGGCAATACCAATATTATTCGATGTTTGTTATAGTATTCATAAATGGTCGTTATTATTATCTTTTAGGTTTTATTAATTTTTTTTTTTGTATTTCCGTACTGTTTCCTCAATGATACATATTTAATTTAAGGAAATTAAATGAAAATAAATATTTTTATATAGTGTATAAAAGTGTTATTAGTATTATTATTATTATTTTTATTTTATTAATTTGCTTTTCTTATAGTTTGATTTGTTTTATTAATTTAATACTATTATTGATATCATCGCTACCATCATTACTATCGTTATTAGTGTTTTCACATCATCATCATCATCATTGTTTATCATCATTACTTAACATTACGTCATTATTACATCGATGACAGGCGACTGTCCAGATATTAATAGGCTTCGTATTTAAACGTTATTCTATCTTTTTAGATTTTTTTCGGGATGCTGTATTTATTAACCAACTTCGGTAGATAATAACTCGGTAAAGTTGCCAATTTTTATTTTGTCCATATATAATAAATTTCGATTTATATTGTCAGCGTCGTTTCTACGAAACATCCATAAAATCGACATTTTCGAGTTTATTTCACGTTTTAGTCATCTGTCAATTTCGTCCAAAATTATTTTCAAAAAAAAAAAAAAAAATCGGTTTTTCCTATTTTTTTTTTCTCTCGTCGTAATAACAAATTTTATTTCATTACGCTTCCACATTTTAACGTGATTTCATAAGCTGCGTCATACTAAATAAATAATCGAAAAGTAGTTAAAATTTTTTAAGAATAAAAAATCGCAAAGCTTTTCAGCTGTTTAAGTCATTATATAAAGGTTTTACGAAATTAGTAAAATGTAATTAATTTGGATATACAATTTAATGCGGAAAAACCGGTGTTTATAAAATAATCAATTAGCGAATAAATTATTAATAGTGTTTTTTCACTTTGCTAATTTTTAATTCTTTTTATATACTTTTTTTTTTTTAAATTTACATTCCCTTGATAATAGCTCGCAATAGCCGATGAAAAGCTTTACGATTTTTCATGAAGAAAATTTCGATATGATTTTAAATACTTTTTTGGTGTTCAGTTGTTTTCGATAAATCGATACATTTCAAATGTTAATAATATAATAAAAAGATACATCTTCATACTCGTTTCGAATCGGATCAAAAAATGGTACACGAATTCATTTGTTTACCTTTATTAAGAGTTACCTTAATTTTTTTTTCAATTTATTATTATCGCCAGAATATATGATTAAAAATATTTCAAGGAGTAAGAATAATACATATAATCGCTTTGTATACATTTGGAATTGTATTAAAAATATATGTGTATGTATATAATTTTACCGTTTAGTTTAAGCTTTATATACATTTGGAGTACGTATTACATATTTTTTTGATATACAATTTTACTAAAAAAAAATAAAAAATAAATACATAAAAAAAATTCGAAGCAATAAATTATTCTTAATCAGTTTATGCCCAGCATAGTTTCATTCAAAATTCTATTAAAAATTTAAATAAAAAAAATCGCAATTAATTTTTAAAAATACGGAATAAAGGTAAGTATGGAAACATATTACGTTGCATGTAGCATGACGGTGCCGGTGCTTTTTTGATTAATCCTTCTCCTGAAGTCTAAACCTTCCGTGATTAGAAACAAATCTAATTAAATGTGTATATATATATATATATATATATATATATATATATATATATATATATATATATATATATAGATATACACGAAGAAAAACATATCTTGGAGATATTTATATATCCATGTGAGGAATACCCGAATGAAATATGAACGTGAAATTTCCATATACATTATATATATAATATAAATGCATATACATATGTGGCTTATTACATTTATATATGCATATATATACACACACATAAATACATATACATATATATATACATATATATTATATATATATATAATATATATGTATATGCATATGTATATATCTGTATATGTTTATATGTATGTATATGCATATGTGTGTATATGTATATATATATATCTGTATATGCACATATGTGTATACGTGTATATATACATGTATGTATATGTATATGTGTATATATAAATAAATAAAGTAAGTACGTAAATAATACGGCTTTATCGGACGGTGTAAATCCGAATGTTGTAAATATTCTCGACTTATATATTCGTTTTTTCTCTCTTATTTTAGCACCGCTAATTTACTAACTTTATTTTTGTTCCTTTTTTTTTTTTGTTTTTTTTTTTGTGTCCTGCTATCATTTTTCGATTTACCTAGTTATCGTCACTGGCGACTTATCGAGCGATCGAGAAAATTCGTCTTCGTCGACAGATACGACTACTGTAATAAGAATTTTAGACGGTAATACGAACGTAGGTGTAACTGACGAAATAACGACTACAAAGTCAAACGAAAAACTATTACTAGGTGATAACGTCGTACTTCCGCTAGATGTTATTAGGAACGACGTCGATAGTAGTAGCGAAGTAGCGAATTTGGTAACTGGTACGACGACGACGACAGTCTCGTCGAAAATATCTAAACAAATTAAAAATGGATCGTCGCAAACGTTCGACGATTTCGATACATCTACCATAACAGACGTTTCTTCATCGATAACCGTTACTACAGGCGATAACGATGACCGATCGTCGATATCTACGACGTCGTTACCGTTATCGTCATCGACGATCGACGATATTAATCGTCGGAAAAGTAAAAATAATTCCGTACCGTTGGAACAGTCGCTTATCGATATTCCGGAAGAACCGAACGATATTTCCGATAATAATATTAAGAACGACTTGGAAACGTACGTGACTAATACGGAAAAAACCGGTCAAGAATCTCGAAAAGAATTTATAACTGCCGTTCCTGATGTTACAACAGCAACAACGAATACTATTACTACTATTCCTATTATTACAACAACTAATACTACTAGTCCCGCTATCGCTACAACAACTACTGCTATAAGCGATGATGGTCTAGTTAAAGGTACCGAATTTTTCACCGAACGTACGACGAATTTCGAAGAAACGGATGAAGTATATTTGGTAAAGGATAAAAATATCGACGATTACGTTAAACAATATTCGCCCGAAGTGATGACTCGTCATACTTCTACTCCCTTTTCATCTTCTACAGTTGTCAGTAGTGCCAGTTACGTAGATAGTGTAATTACGACCGACGCTTCGGAAATTTCGGAAGAAAAAAATGAACCACCCGACGACATTACTACCGAATACGAAGAAAACGATTTCGTTAATAAATCGGACGACGACAATTTCTTACGAATGTCCGGGTCGGATGCCGCTACCGATATTTCCGAGACTTCAGTCGTTACTACGAACGTAGTAACATCCGCTGCTGTGGTTTCTAATATATCTACCGAAGCCGTACAAAAACAAACTTCCGATCTTCCAACTCGTTTGTCTGTTACTACAGTTAAAGATACTGAAATTACGACCGAACAATCGTCTTATAATTCTTCCGTCGAATTTATTAGTCGACAACAGAACGTTGTCACTCCTAGCGAAAAATTCGAGCAAACCCAGTCGAATATATTTACGATAACCGAAGAAACTCTTTTAAACTATTCGAACGCGGCTGAAGAGATATCGTCGTCGTCGAAATTGCCCGAATTCCCAGGAATCAGTTCCGATACTACCGTAACCACAGTTTCGAGTACAATATCCGATGAAAGATTAAACGAAATTTTCACTTCGACAAAATTCGACGATAATACGGTAATTCCTAATTCGGAAAATCTCGAGAACGACAACAGGAATAAATACTCGGAAGAAGAAGAAATAACCGGTAGTTACAGGGGAATTTTTCCCGATACAACCTCGAAGATAAACGATAGTTATAATAATAATAATAATAGGTCGGATTATCTTCTTACAACGACAGCCGAAACAGAATCCTCGACATCGACTTCTGACGATGGCTCCAAGGAAGAAGAAGTAACTCTTACAAATAAAGTCGTCGATTTAGAAAAACCGACTACTATAAATATTCTGTCGACGACGTCCGAAGATTCGAATTTAATTCAACCATATATTTCGACATCTACCAGTATTACGACCGTCGAACAAAGCGATAATCATAAATTCGAATCGCCGCAAGTAAAAGATCAAATTCGTATACCCGTATTCGACGAAACGACTACTATCTCGAATATAGAGTCAAAGATAACATCGATTAAATCGGAAACCGTTTCCGACGTAAACGAAATTAGTAACGTCCCGACAATAGGTATCGATACGACTACTATTAAGAGCATCGAATCGATCGTCGAGAATAAAATAGAAAAGTCTAGTAACGAAATCGCAGAGACTACAACTATCTTCGGTGAAGAGAGAACTACCACCGTCGAACCACTGGTGGTAAACAAATCGTCTGCGATAAATGTTACCGTCGCGTCTGAAACTACAGCTACGTCGGTGGTAACCGTTATTTCGACAGATAACGGCGTATTTTCAACGGACACCCAAACGACTACCATACCTTCGCAATTCGCGACTTTAAATTGGAATACATTATTACCGGGACAAGATCGTCTTGAAACGACTCCGAAAACTAATACGACTACGAGTAACTCATTCGAACAGAGTGTGGAAGAAAAAACTGTCATTACTACCGTTACGAAAAGTAACATTGACTTAAAAAATGAAACCAGCGATACTTTTATTACTAATACCGCTACAACCGAACAGATAGAGTACAACGAAATCTATCACACATTGTCGTCCGAGGGTTCAGATTTTACCAGTCACACGGTTACAGAAGTGACTGAAAATCAAACGTCATCTGTCAGCGTCGACGTTCGATTTCCGTCTATCACTTCCAAAAGTACGGATTCGGTATTTACATTACCTTTGGAATTATCGACGTCCGAAATAATTCCGCTATCTATCAATGACAGTTTCATAGAAAAAACGACCATACCTGTTAGGACAAAATCGTCAGGTATTGCGAAAGGAACTTTAATTACGACTACAACGTCGATTACCGATGATATGACGGAATATGCAGAACGTTCCACCGATAATACAAAAAATTTGAGCACTTTCCTTAATACAACTACTACTACTAGTAATGTGAATCTCGAACCAATTACAGTTGTAGATACTTCGATTTTAAAACCCGTTACTACCGTTACTCTGGATAATGATACGGTTTCCACCGAACAATATGAAAGTCGTGCCGGCAACACTGAACCTTTGCCTGAAATTATTACTACTACTATTACTAGTCGAGTCTCGATAACTCCGACGACTATAGTTGCGGAATTACCGGTATCTATCAATGATAGTTTTGTAGAAAAAACGACATTAGATACCGCCGAAAAAACTTTAATTACGACTACAACGTCGGTTGATATGACGGATTATGGAGAACGTTCCACCGATAATATAAAAAATTTGAGCGCATTACATAATGCAACTAATACTACTACTACTAGTAATGTGAATCTCGAACCAATTACAGTTGTAGATACTTCGATTTTAAAACCCGTTACTCTGGATAATGATACGGTTTCCACTGAACAATATGAAAGTCGTGCCGGCAACACCGAACCTTTGCCCGAAATTATTACTACTACTATTACTAGTCGAGTCTCGATAACTCCGACGACTATAGTTGCGGAATTACCGGTATCTATCAATGATAGTTTTGTAGAAAAAACGACATTAGATACCGCCGAAAAAACTTTAATTACGACTACAACGTCAGTTGATATGACGGATTATGGAGAACGTTCCACCGATAATATAAAAAATTTGAGCGCGTTCCATAATGCAACTAATACTACTACTACTAGTAATGTGAATCTCGAACCAATTACAGTTGTAGATACTTCGATTTTAAAACCCGTTACTATCGTTACTCTGGATAATGATACGGTTTCCACCGAACAATATGAAAGTCGTGTTGGCAACACCGAACCTTTGCCTGAAATGATTACTACTACTATTACTAGTCGAGTCTCGATAACTCCGACGACTATAGTTGCGGAATTACCGGTATCTATCAATGATAGTTTTGTAGAAAAAACGACATTAGATACCGCCGAAAAAACTTTAGTTACAACTACAACGTCGGTTACCGACGATATAACGGAATATATAGAACGATCGATGGGTCCTATGAAAAAATTGAATACGTCCATTAATGCTACTACTACTACTAATGTAAATCTCGAACCAGTTACCACAGTCGCCGCTATTACTGAATCGATATACGTTACGAAACCCGTTACTATCGTTACTTTTAATAACGATACAATTCCTACCGAACAATACGAAAGTCGTGCCGGCAATACGGAACCGTCGTCGGAAATTTTAACTACGACTACTAGTCAAGTCACGACAATATCGACTCAACACGAACGTAACGAATCAAAAAACTGTTCCGCCTTGTCTAATACGTTAGAAGTTAAAACTACACAAACTACGACGACTAATCAACTACTACCCGGATACGATCTTACGATGACTCAACCGAGAATTCCCTCTATCGACAAGTTTAGGTGTACCAATGACTCCAATTGTCCTATCGGAGAAGTTTGTCTCGGCACATATTGCACGTTAAAGAATGATACACAGACGTCCAAATGCTCGCTGGGAATAATTACGAAGGATTGTCTTCAAGGTATAACGCTATTTTATTAACCCGGATAGTTTTATTAATTTGTGTTATTTATGTAATTTTAGTAGCGGTAAAATGTTCGTGAACGCAAAAAGAAATTTATACGATCATTTACGAAAGCGTTCGTAAAATTTTAATTATTTATCACCGTTATCTCTGAATTCTTATTCCGTCGGAATTTTTTTTTTTGACTCTTTCCAGATTACAATTTTCTTCGGGAAAAAATTTTTAAAAATTCCATATATCTAAATAGATTTATATCGCGTATTATGGGTTCTTCTTATTTGTTACAATTCGACCATTTAATCCCTGTGACGTAGCGAAGACCAGAAACTTTGTACTACATTTTTTTTTTTCTAACCTCAGACCATTTCATGTGTCTGAACGTATTATGACTCCGGCGGATCAATTCGATTAATTCCGTCATTCGAATTTCCTGTTCGATAATGAATCGCATTCCTTAATAACTTCGTGTGTATGTTTATGAAATTTCGTGGTTTTGTTATAATTCACTCGCGAGGATTTGAAAATCTAAATTCTGACATGGACGAACGTTTTTCTTTGTTTATATTTCCTAACATCTTACGTTCGTAATTTTTTGCAATATGAAACCAAAATTTTCACCATATAAAATTTAAAGGTGATATATATATATATTTTTTTTTAAACCGCACGTTTTGTGTTCACGAACGTCGTCACACGTAACATTACGTATGCTTGTCTGTAACGATATACATATATATATATATGTGTGTGTAATATAAATATAACAGAATGATTTTTAACTTTGCTCGATTAGTTATATGCGCGGTTACATGTTTCTTCGAGGTGATCTTTAAAATCTTTCATCAGATCTATTATGAACGAGATTTAGTACCGTCAGTCACACCGTATTTTGAATCTTTTCAGTTACACGTTAAATTTTAAAAATGTTGGTTTAGGGAAATTTTTTTTTAAATATGACTCGAGCGAGTGGAAATGTAAAGTAAAACTTTTCGCGCGTATAATAGTAATTATAAATAATTGTTTATATAAAAATATGTTTAGGATTTTTATCCTACGTCGACTAAAATGGAGGCAATTTTTCTTTTACCTAGCATTGATAAAATTTTATATACCGTATAGAGGTGACGCTGCTAAATGATAAAGGTAAGTTAGCTGTAAAGAAATGCCCCGTTTAAAAAATGCTCAATAACTTTAAGAAAAAGTACTTTGGTCGCTTTGGATATATTATCGATCGAGGAGTTACAAATGAAAATGAAAATAATAATAATAATGTAGCTTCGAAAATTCTGCGTTTTTAATTTAACCGGTAATTATTAGGTCTTGACAATTATACTTGCAAAGATATTTTTTAGCTGAATTTTTGAGCATTCCATCTTGGAACCTACGTAGAAAATCTGAATTTCCCCCCATTTTTTTTTTTTTGTATATAAATTGCGTATATATACCTACCAAGTGTTTTTTTTTTTTATTAATACTTTTTCTTGTATATATAAAAAAAACAATTGTATATTTATATTTATAATATAACCAGGCGCGTAATTTTTAACAGCTTCGCGGAACTAGTTTAACCCGGGGTTTCCTGAAAGAAAATTTTATTTCGCAAGCGATTTATTTTTCATTTTCTGTTTTTTTTTTCTTTGGACATTTTAGCGCGTTTGTTATTCGCAAATAAATTTTGTGTATTTCTCGTACAAATAAAAAAAAATCGTCTGCCTACGTTTCTCGGATGATATTGTATGGGAATAAGAGAGGAATACGAGTAAAATGTTTACGCAGTTTTAATTAAATAAACCGGAAATAAATATTCGCAAAAAGAAGACGAGGGTAACGAAGATCGGTGATAAATAAATAGATAAACCGTAAAAATTGGTAATACTCGTATTAGCAACTAGTCACAGAAACGCGTTACCTATATAGCGAGTGTTGAGAAAAACGATATTAACGAATGAGTATTGGAAAAATGTTCAAAAACGTACGTTCGGAGTGTATTCAATTACGGTTGTGTAAAAATTAGTGCTTAACCATCGCCGGAAATAAGTCAACCTAATTCGACCGAGATGCGACTCTGAAATAACGAAAACATCTTGAAAAGAAATGAAAATGAACAAAGAAATCGTAGAAGGAAAATAAAAAGTTTAATAAGTCGTATAATAAAACTTTTAGGACGTGTAATAAGACGTAACAATTTTGTAGAAAATACAATAGAGGGTAATTACACAGACAAACGGCCGAGAGATCGAGAACATCTCTATAACGAACAGTATGTAATACCAATCGCTCGAATAGAAGTAAATCTCGAAGATTAGTCTAATATATTTATTAACCTCGTATTATGAAGAAAAATTGAACCGCACGAAGAAAACAGTAGGTATTTTCTTAGAAATACTTTCGACGAAAAAATATTTCCCCTGTATTGAATTCCGACTACTTCCCGGCGATATTTTCCGAAGAATTATTTCATCAATCTGTATTTCAGTGTAAAATATTAATTTTCGTCCATCATAAATCGTCTCTACATGTAAAGTTATCGATTTAGGAAACCCCGGCTTCGACTTGAAATTTTAAAAATACTATATTTGCGTTAAATTCGATGGATTCGGTTTCAAATAGAAAATCGTAACGAATTAATGACTTTTATATATATATATATATATATATATATATATATATATACATATATATATATATATATATATAATCTGAACAGTACGGAATGTAGTGATTTTAAAAAATAAGTTAAAATCACTGAATTTATATATATATATATATATATATATATATATATATATATATATATATATATATAAAACCACAAAGCTTTTAAATTAAGCCATTATCGAGTAGACATGACAAAAAATAAAATATATAAATATATACAATTTATAAAACAAATAAAAGGAAGAAACAAAAATAAATTGAAATATAAGAAAATATTTAATTTAGATGTACAATATTATTTAAAAAAAAAATAGCAAAATAAAAAGTTACTTATAAAATATTCTAATGGCCGAACGTGGTAAACAACACATTCGACAAATAAGCGATATAAAATTTATACGTAAACATTTACACTAAATAGCCAAGAACAATTAAAACTTTCTAATATAACAAAGATTAATTAAATTTACAATATACTTTTTAAAACTAATTCTTCGTCGAAATTTATCGCGAATTTAATAAATTATTTTTATCTCTTTCTTTTATTATTTCCATCTTTTAAATTACTTTTATTTATTTTATGTAAAATTTAACATAATCTTTGGTCAATATTAATTCTCTACGACGTTTACGAATAATGATTTTCTATATGTTACGTTAGTTTTAAATTTATTGCGAATTATTTGAGACTGTTTCTCTTATGTATTCTTTTTCACATTGATTAAAATTTAATTTACATGCTATCGAATTTTTATTTCTTATTTTTCGGGCTATTTAGTGGAATTGTTTATGTATAAATTTTTTATATCGCTAAATTGTTGATTGTGTTGTTTGCAACATTCGCCATCAGATGATTTTGTAACTGTTTTTTCAGCTATACATATATATATATATATATTTTTAAAGTATGTCCTTATATTTAATTTTATTTTTTGTTTTCCTTTTATATTATAAATTTTATATATTTGTATATTCTATTTTTCTTGTCTACTTGATAATGGCTTAATAGCCGAAAGGTCTGTAGTCTTCTCTTTTCCACATATAATAATATTGCATAAAAAACTGAATCTCGCGAATTTAACCATA
Source organism: Coronaproctus castanopsis (assembly GCA_032883995.1). Classification (NCBI taxonomy): domain Eukaryota; kingdom Metazoa; phylum Arthropoda; class Insecta; order Hemiptera; family Monophlebidae; genus Coronaproctus; species Coronaproctus castanopsis. Next base: position 292,877,260 of record CM065052.1, read on the forward strand.
AAGCTTTCGTAATATATTCGCGTGTGTATAGTATATATAACAATAATAATATTAACAATGACGGATTTGTCGGATAACAAGCGATTTCGTTTACAACGTTCGGTTTCGATTGTACATAATTAAGGAATAGACGAATGTGATTTAAATCACGCTAACATCTGACAAATCCGTCCTCGAATATCGAGTATTTTTTCATTTTTTTTTTCTTTAACAATTATTGTAAAAATGTAAATAACGTAATACGGGTCTATAACCGTGTAAATATAGCACCATCGGGCACTGCAAAGCGTCCTCAGCCTTGTCAGTTAGATACAGATTGCTTGGAAACGGAAGCGTGCTATAACGAACAGTGCGAAGACCTTTGCAGTATTACTAACCTTTGTACACCGACTGCTAAATGTCACGTTGTTAAACATAGGCCGGTATGCACTTGTCCTCCGGGTTATCAAGGAAATCCAGCCGTTAGATGTTATCTGCCGAAAACATGTAAGAATCGCATTGTTGTAAATACGTTTTATTGATCTTTTTTTTTTTTTTTTAATCTAACGGGTGTTTATATTTATAACATAGAACTAATGATTAATCATAAATAATCAAATCAATTCGTCATTATTCCGTAATCCGATGCAAACAGGATGAATAATTGTAAATTTGAAAATTTTGATAATAATCGTTTGGAATGTTTTTCGATGTAGTACATTTTTTTCACTCTTGTACTGTTTCGAAAATACAGTTTTTAAGTTTAAAAATAAACACTGTAAGTACGTTCCAAAGTAAAAAAAAAAAAAAAAGTGGATGACATGGTTTGAATATTTTAATATCAATCACGAAATATTAAAATTGTATTTGATAATAATAGTCACCATCATTATTATGGTGACCTTTGTAGAAATATAATAATCATTATTGTTAATTCGAATAACACAGAACCAATTGTAGCGTAGGGCGTTGTATGAATAATTTCCACGTTACATGAATACAACAACTCTTTTCAAACGGTTAATTTTGATTAAACGAACATAAAAATAAATATAAGTAAATATTCTCCCACGATTGAACTATACGATGGTAGTCGTCAAAGTTTACATTAGTCGAAGAACATTTTATATATATATATATATATAGCAACACGTAAGAAAGAAAAAAATTAATTAATACGACCCGTATAATAATTAATAATTTAATTCAATTTTGTTAAATCTTCGTATAATATTATAATAAATAAATTAAACGCAATTTTATTATCGTAGAGAAAATAATAATGATAGTTATCCGACAAACTCTATGTCGATCAGTAATAATTCCTAAATATAATTTTATGTTATTACGTGCAAATGGGTATTTGCGAACGTGTATGTGTGTGTGATGTGTTTGTGCGATGAATGAACAATGTGCCGTTTTATTTTATTTATGTAATTTACCCTCGAATGAAACGGAAACTTGAAATAAATGATTATTAATATACATTTGTTGTGACTAAATAAAACTAAAATAATAATAATATAAAATTATTATTGTTATTGTTAGTGGTAGTATGACGATAGTAGTATTATTTTTGGTGTACTATTAGTTTATTCTTAATATAATAATTATCATTATGTTATTTTTATTATTATTATTATTATTATGGTACCAAAATACTAGTTTCTGTCGCATATTTTATCAGTGCCATGAAACTAAGGAAGACGAGCACTAAAGTACTAGGTATCCAAACGTAAAGTAATGAAATATTTCAAATATTTAGATGTAATTACAGATAATAAACTAACATTTAAATATCGTATGCACCGCTTAATTTAAAAAACTCAATACAAAATATTGTAAATAACCGGGCATTTCTCGTATCTGATTACGACTGTAAAATTATATTATTAATGCTCAGCATTCTTCCATCGAATTAATTTAAAAATCGCCGAGAAAAAGATATATTTTATGAAAAAGGAAATTTATAATTAATGAGGACATCGTACAATATCAGTATATACTTCCAGTAGATCACCTAACCGGGAGTAGACGTTAAAAACCTTAGTACTGTTAAGTATATAAATTATTAAGCAATACAAAAACTGCATTCTTTGATTAATACAAATAATAATATAAAACTATACATCGGTAGTAAATCAAAAGTCTATTAGTTAAAAATACTCATTAAAAATAATTATATGACTCCACTGGACATTATACATATAGCCTTATTAACAATATAACAGAAAGACGTGAAAACAAAATTATACCGATTTTTTTTACACCGCATAGTTACTAGTAGATCAGGGAAAGTGTGAGTGCGCTATCGACAGCGATTTATTTTAAACAGAAATCGTTTATGCAAAGAAATTCAGAATGCGGAACATTTAATCTTTGATCGTTCAGTACTCGGCAATATTAGGAATTTTAATAAAGGCAACCTAAATTTACGAAATAAGAAAAACGCCATGGAATTCAAACCTTTACGTACAAAACATTGCACGGTATATTTCAACATGCTATTTATCCGATTAAAATAAACGGATATATACATTATTCTTCACGTGCCACCCCATTCGGATATATCGTTTAGTCCATATGCATGGATTCTACTATCTGATGAAAGAAGTCCCGATCTCTCGGCACTCTGATTAATTCCGGTGTCCCCTGAATTCTAGTCCATTTTTCGACGTTATCTAACCAAGTGATTCTTCTCAGATTTCTTCTACCGTTGATCAAGTTAATATTTCGATCTTCTCGTAAAGCGTCTTGTTTTTTGTTATTACAAATTATTTCTTTGTGAAACTAATTATTTAAAGGAACACCCTGCCACCGAATAAGTTTACATAGCGGTACACGAAGTTATGTTTCCATCCATTCGTTTTTTCCGATGCGAACGTGTCCATTGGAAAAACCGTATATATATAAACATATGTCGTTGATCCCAAATACTAAACAAAATTTTTATTATAGACAACTCAATATCTTTGAAAATTAAAATATATATACATATATGTGGGTGCATACGTCATATTTATATATACATATATACTATGCATCATCATTGGTTGTGTCATAATTTTATCAAATAAATAAATTAATAAAATTTTATTCATAATGTATTCTCCGTGTACTCGTTACTTCTATCAAATATAAGAGTGTCACATAAGGAAGTATATATATACACACACACACACACACACATATATATATATATATAATTATATATTTATTTACTCGTTAGTCATAAACAATGTAATTACACACTATATTTAAATAACTAATATATTAGCCCTGAAAACTAGAATAGTCGTCTATCAACTGAACCTACTCTGGCCTCTTGTAAACCAACCCGTAATGTAGCTCTAGCAAAACATTCCCAGATAAAATGTTTTAATTTTTGACACGTATATAATAATGTATGCGTGGTGTTTAGGTTTAAATATGTAAATTTTTTTCAACCGGTGTAACATTTTATAAATTATATTTTCCGTTTGGTTGTAATATATATATATATATATAATATATATATATATATATATTTATTTATTTCTATTTAAATCAAAATTTTGAAAAATATTTTCCAAATGTAGTATTTAATTTTGTATTTTGGTAAATTTACATTTCAGAAAAATTTGCACAAGTGCCCGAATGAAATTCACGTTTATAATTTAATCTTTTAACGATTTAGATGTAGTTTGGACATTTCTGATATGTATATAATGTATACACATATAAAGATGGGAGATATATATATGTACATATATATAATGTTGATGTATTGGAGAGTAGTGAGTTTTATGAATTAACAAAACAAAATAAAAACGAAGTTAATCACTAAAAAATTTTTATTAATTAAACGCGAAGCTTTTCGACTGTAAAGTCATTTTCAAGCATTGCTAAGAACGTTACAAATAAATTAACAAAGATATTACTAAAAAAAAAGTTATAAATATCGATACATTGAATAGCCAGATATAAAAAAAATTTACAATAACATTTAATTATAAAACCGATTTTAAAATTAATTCTTCATCAAAATTAATCATATTATTTAATAAATTATTACTACTTCTATGTTTTATAATTTGTAGTTTTTCTAATAATTTTCTTTGCTTAAATTTATATTCTATGTATAAAATTTTTATATTATCTGTAATGTTTTCTATTAAATGTTTTTCTTCTCTACAGTGCTTTCCGTAAAGTGACTTATCATCATTTTCATTTTCATATGAATTAAAGTGTTCTCTTAGTCTGTTATTTATTTGACGTCCTGTTTCACCTATATAAAACTTATTACATATAGTGCAGTTTATTCTATAGACTACAGATTTTTGTAATACCCTATAATCTTCTATTTTATTGTTACAAATTGATTTAAATAATGTTTTATTATTATTTATTGCTATCGTAATATTGTACTTTTTAAAAATTTTTAAAAATTTATATTTTCCTATATATTTAATTGATCCTAAATAATTATCTTTTTCTTTTTTATTTTGTAAAGAACTATTATTTTTTGGTTTGTTCCATAATTGATCTACTATATTCGGATTGTACTTATTTGCTATGGCAATTTGCTTAATAATATTCTTTTCTTTATTAAGTTTGTTTTTGTTGCAGTTTAAAATAATTTTGGCTGTATTAGAATAATTTCTTAAACTAGCTACTTTATGTGATTTTACATGAAAAGAATCGTTAGGAATTATTACATCTGTTAGTGTTTGTTTTCTGTATATATCAATATCTAATATATTATTGTTTATATTAATATTTAAATCTAAGAAATTTATATTTTTATTACCTATTTCTACTGTAAATTGAATGTTTTTATTAAAGTTGTTTAATTCTATTACAAATTTATTTAATTCATAAGTTTCCAACTTGTTATTCCAAATAATTAATATATCATCTACATATTCAAAATTTTATATTATTTTTAAATATATTATTTTCTTGAGATATTATGTACTCCAGTTTATTCATATATATTTCTGCTAAAATAGGTGATAAAGGTGAACCCATCATTAATCCTTCTTCTTGTTTGTAGTATTTACCATTAAATTTAAAATAGTTTTGATATAATACAATTTTTAATAATTTTATAAATTGATTTTTAAACTTACTGTTGTACATTTTTTAAATCTTCTATATATCTTATAACTTCATCTGTTGGTATATTATTATACATATTAACTATATCTAGTGATATAAATATATCATTATTATTAATTTTTATTTCTTTCAACTTATCAATTAATTCTATATTATTTTTAACATTAAATTGTGTTTCAAATTCATAATTATCCTGTAAATATTTCTTAATTATTTTAGAGACTTTATAAAATGGAGCATTTATACAATTAACTAATGGTCTTATTGGATTAATTAATAACAATTTTTTAGTGATTAACTTCGTTTTTATTTTGTTTTGTTAATACATATATATATATATATATATATATATATATATATATATATATATATATATATATATATATATATGTAATGTGCGTATTTTATTTAGTATCCCTCGGGGGAGAAAGTGACGATAGTTGAATGTTATCGAAGGTGTTATTGCTGAAGATATTCTTCTTTAACTGTTTATTTTGTTTATATTATTCTTCTTTTTATATTCCGTTATAGAATTAATACGGTTCAAATACGAAATGATTTGTGTGGGTTTTTTTTGTTTGGCTTCGGTATTCGTGCGAAATTGGTTTTTAAAATTTCGTTTTTCAAAATTATTTAAATTTTTTATTACTCCCCATTAATAGAGCTAATCGAATAGGTGAATGGCGAGAAAGCAGATTTGATAACCTCCAAGCGAAACGATGTAGTTAGGTACTCTTCCGTCTTCGATCTGGACACACGTTTTACGCGTCAGCTCCTGTTTACAAACGATGAACGCCCGGCCCTGTCCTGCATGTACCCCTTGCCATATCGTCCACATTCTAACATTCTGCTCAACATACTTTTCAGCATCAGCTCGCGGGTTTTCTCAATAACCTTCCTAGCACACTTCAACTCATCTCTCCCTCCTCTGAAGCTAGGCCCCTCCTCTTTGATCTACCCTGATTTTGTGTAATTTTTCCCGGAAAAGCTTACAAAGTCCGTTCTTCTATCCAAGTGTATTTCGTTTCCAGTCGTACCGTCCTTATATTTAATAATCTCTCCGGCGCTGTTTTCGTCCTCATTAATTCTAATATTTATTTTTGCGAAATCTTTCATGAGTCATATATAAAAAACCGGCAGAATATGTTGATTAAATAGTTTCCTTCTTTAAGCATATCGGTATTTGGCTATATAGTTTCCCGAAGGCCATTGCCAATATTGTACTTCTGTCTGTATCATATTTTTTATTATTATTATTATTATTATTTGACTTACTTCGCTATTATTTATTTCCATTCGTACACTTTCTCGCGTATTCATCGTTACTTCGTTGTTATGCAAGTTTATTTTTAGTTTTTATTTTATATGAATGTTTAATTCAGTGCAGGTTGAAAAAGTGTTAGAAGTTACGAAAATTGATTAAAAAATTAAGCAAAAATTAAATCTCAACTTATTTGAATCGTATTAGTTAAACACGTTTATTCGTACGTGTATATAGTTTGCTTATCGTATTTTATTTATCTAAAAAAAAAAAAAAAAAAAATGTAAATAATTAACGCAGCACAAAACACATTCTTATCATCGTCGTCGATATTTTGTTATATAAATACGCGTGTACAGTAAGCTGTTATTCGGATGTTGATTGTGCCATAAACGAAGTATGCATTCAAAGTACGTGTCAGTTACCGTGCTCTATTCACAATCCGTGTGCTCAAAATGCCGCCTGTATAAATACCAATCACGGAACCGATTGCAGTTGCATCGAAGGCTATCAAGGAAACGGTTTCGTCGGCTGTAAACCGGGTAATTAAATTTTATATATTTAACAATTAAAGATAATAATAAACATGACATTTTATTTTTTACCTAAAAATTATTTAATAGCGATTCATTTTACTTTTCTGAAAAACTCGTTTTGTGGTTTGTCCTGCTTTCTTATTTCTTAAATTCCCATCCAACTTTTTATTTTATCTCCATCCATCCATCCATCCATCCCCAATATTGTTAAATGATTCACCTCATACACTTTTACAGCTGCAGTATTTTTCGTTTGAAAATTGACGCGAATAGTGGTTATAGCAAAAACCAGATAAGGTACGAGATGAGGTTTCATCCTACATACCCATTTCGTTGCTCCCAGAAAAAATTATATCGAAGCGGTTGAATTCTATTTTAAAATCGAAAAATATTGTTTCTGATCATCAATTTGGATTCAGAAAAAAAAAAAACATGCGACCATTGAACAGGTACATCGAATTGTGTTATGAGAGTCTTAAAACTAAACAAATTACATGTCAAGCCAGCTTTTGATAATGTGTGGCAACATGATCTACTCTATAAACTGGAGAAAATAGTACCGCATCCTTACTATCTCCTCCTCAAATCCTACTTTCAGGATCGTACATATCAGGTTAAAATTCTAAATCAGTATTCCGATATCTACCCAGTAACTGCTGGCGTGTCTCGAGGAAGTGTCTTAGGTCCGGTAATTTACTTAATCCGATAACAGTTACGTTTGCGGACGATACAGCGTTTTTAGCTATTGGAAATGATAATAAGGAAACTTAAAAAAAAATTATAAACGTCTTTTTTTAATGTTGAAAACTGGCTGAGACGTTAGCGTATAAGGGTAAACGAAAACAAATGTACACAGGTTGATTTTACGTTTGCGAAATTTTACAAATCCACCGTTGAAAATAAATTGGGTAATTATTGGTTGAGAATAAAGGTGTAAAATATCTAGGCATTCATTTTGACAGAAAATTAACGTGGCAAAAGAAAAGTGTTAGACATAAAACTACAAGAACTAAATTAGCTTCTTGACAGGCACACTAGTTTGTCATTAGAAAACAAGCTCCTACTATATAAAATAGTTATAAAGCCCGTTTGAATACTACGGTTTAATGTTATGTAGTTTACAACGATTTTAGAATAAGGTCATAAGGCCCCGTTCCGCGGGTAATTTAACCGTATTTTGCACAGAGATTTGAATATCCCATATGTGAAGGACGAGATCAAATGCTTTATTAAGCGGTATATAAATCGTTTGGAGACTCGTTCAAACTCATTAGCAATCTACTAGACATCAGTCTCGATGTTCATAGGCTTAAACGTACTCGACAATTTCAGCCTAAATTTACTAGTAATACAGTGGTGTTTGGCGCGCTTTTTAGCAGATCAAGTACCGATAGAGTGGATAACTCGGCGAATTTCAGTCGGATTCGGGCAAACCTTTTTTTGTTTTACTCCTAATCATTAGAGGAAGAGTTATTTCACGTTCCAATTGCTAGATGGCCACCTAGCCAGTTGTAATTTTAGTATTTACTATTCCAACAGCTTTATACGCCGAATTGCTTTTATTTTATGCATTTTAGTTTTATTGAGTTTAGTTATATATTAATTTACAATAATTAATTTATTTTATTTTATTTTATTAATATATTTATTATTATTTTTAATTTATTTTTTAATTGTTGTTATTATTCCTCGTTTTAATAAACAAAAAACATTCGCACTCTCACACATCCGTTGTTGTTAAACTTTCTTTAAGTAGTAGTATTAGTCACAGCTGGTCTGGTTATATTTTGTAATATCATTAACGTCCGTAGTCAATAATCGTGTAATAACACTCGTCAATGAGCAATTTGTTTCTAGAACCGTGTACTAGATTGTTGCGATGACGAATTACTGATAACTTTAACCTTAAAAAGCATACAGGATTGTTGTTGGTTGATATTGAAAAATTATTCGATACAGCCTGGAATCCAATTTAAAATTATTCAATTTAAATTCCCTCTGCCGTTAGTTAAACTAACTCAATCATACTTAAGTAATAGATCATTCTATGTTACGTATCTATCTACCAACTCTTTTCGAAAAACCTATTACACTCTTGCATTCCTCGAAGTGGTGTTCTTGTATGCTCAATATTGTTAAATCATTTACACCGTGTATCTATGGTTCAAATAGCTTGTAAATCGTGTTCATTTTATTCTTTTACTTTGTGACATTTCGAAAATGCAATTTTTTTAGTTTGAAAACAAGAACTGGAAGTATTTTAACACATATATATATATATATATATATATATATGTATATATATATATATAATAAGGTTTGGTATATTTTTACTCTTTTGCGTTTGCAATTCCTCCGTTTAATTAATCGGATGTCAAACCATTTCAATTGTTCTCTCGTTGATGCTATTCCGAATTTCGTCTTTTTCATTTATCGGGTGTTAAACTTCATCGTTAATTGATTTACTCGTTTGAAGTATCTGTAACATCCGACACCAGTAAACACATGCCGAACGTCTACAACTTACGATTTACTTTTTAAAACTCGTGTTTCGGTTTTATATTATAAAATGTTTTCTAATATTATTAATATTTATTATTTTATTTTTTATTTTTATTTTTATAACGTAAGAAAAAGTTTTTGCGGAAGCGGGGATTATTCTCCTTATTTATAATTACAAGTAATTTTTTTTTTGTACATATTTATAAAGATTTATTTCTTCTTTTGTTATTTTTATTTTCTGATAATTTTTGCATCATTGTAGATGTTTTATTTCTCATTTTAGTCGAACACTATCAATTAGTATGCCAGTACAACGAAGATTGTCCTCCGGACAAGTTATGCGATCGTTTGAATCGCGTTTGTATCAGTCCTTGCTCGGAAGAATCGTGCGGGGAAAGTGCCGAATGTATACCGAAAAATCACGGATCCGATTGTCGCTGTTTGCCGGGATTTCACGGAAATCCGTACGTTTCCTGCGCGTCCGGTATGTTTAATCGATTTGCGATTTTTGTTTCGTAAATGTATGAATTTTCGTTTATTCTATCGTACGTTATTATATACACTGCAAACGTGCTGAAAGATCGTACGGTAGATCTGATATTACGACATTCTCATCAGACGAGGATACAAAAATTGCGAATTACAAAATGTGCAAATATAACGGGAGACTAGACCAAATAATGACTGACAAAAATGCTTATATTAAATCAATACAAAATCAAATTATGCCAAAGGTTGAGAATAAATATTTCGGCATCTACCTATTGACTAACATGGAAAACATACATAAAAACCAAAAGGAAAAGGAGGTACAGTTAAAATTTCGAAAAATTGATTGGCTCCTACGACCCAGATTACATGATATCCTGATCTATTGGATATATATATATAAAATCACGTTGAAACCTATATTACGGTGCACAGTTACGTGCGGGTCCGTGCGAAAAATAAAAAGCAAACGAAAAATACCTGGATTACAGAATAAAGTATTACACCAAATACACCCAGTACCACGTGGTATATGACGAACTCCATCAACCACTCGGACTTAGGGATACTTGCTGTAAATTAGAAATACGAGAAATTGTCAATAAACGTCTACAACAGCTACGATTTCATCCAAAATAAAAGTGGAGGTTCATTTAGAAAATTGAAAATGATAAAGATGGTAAATTTAATACAGTAGTATAATAAGAAGACCCACTGACAGGATATGTTCGCCACACAGGTAATTGATTCTTAGGTGTCTTTGTTAATTAGCCATTATTGGATAGTAGCAAATTCGCAACCAAAAATTTATGAGTATAAATTTTTCACTTCATCGTTATATTTTGATTATTTTATACGTGTATATATATATATATATATATTATATATATATATATATATATATATATATATATATATATATATATATATATATATATATATAAGTACAATAAGTACATAAATATAAGTATATATATATATATATATATATATATATATATATATATATATAAGTACAACATAATTATAAGTATATATATATATTCGTGTGGTTTGTTGTGGTTCCAAAAGTTTATTTTTATTTAACATCATTTATTCTTCATTTCATAATGCTGTCATTGTAACCGACGTTAATTTTTATTTGAAATGTATGTTTGTATAAATAAATAAAATTCATAATTCATAGTAAATAAATAATTACGATCAAAATACATTATAAAAATGTAACATAAATTATACCTTACTCTTCGATTCCTACTGTAGAACGAACAAAAAGTATGTGAAAACCCGTAATCGTAGTGCGCCTAATTCATCATCTTTTTTCCATATCTTCCTAGTATACCCTATAAGATAGTACGTACGAGTAAGCCTGTTTTTCTTGTTACGTGTCCGAAAAATTTCACTGCATTACTATCATTAATTCTCGTTAATAAGTAAACTCCGACTTTCATATACACCGCGATGAAAATTACAACGACAAACCGCTTGGATAAATCTTCTCGAGACAACGTTCGCGATATTCGGTCAAGTAAGAGTTCTCATCATACTCGTCTTTGTATTGTTCGTTGCCGAACTTCGTGACTATCCCATCATTGTACGTTTATTTTTACGTACAAAATGGGCTAGCATTCCAGGCATTTATGTAACGTAGATAGGCGCGCCGGCGATGTTATACAGAGTGGAGTGCCACTGCTTTCTTGGTAATAATTGACAGTTATGTAATGATGAAAAAACATGTGTCTCGGGGCGCAAGGAAGAGGTGAAACTTAAACCAAAAAGACACTTATTTAATAAGCTCATGATTTTGTACAAATTTCACAAATAACAGGAACGCACTGTACAAAATAACGGATAGCAGGGCGCGTATGCGTAAGAGAAAAAATACGAACGTAAAAATTTTTTACGCAAGTATATGTATTATTTCTGTCGCGCTTGCGCTCACGGCTAGTCGGTATTTCATTCAAATCTTCGCTGTCTATGTTTATAAGCCTTTGGCTCGCTCGTTTCACGAGTTAACTCCCCATATACAATGCGCCAATAGAAGTTTCACTTCAAAAACTGTATAAACCTTTACGTCGCAAGTTATGACGATGTATAGATAGATATGATGAAAATACTGATCAGTCTGACTATATATATATATATATATATATATATTATATAATATATATATTATATATTATATACATAAATATATTATATATATATAATATATATATATATGTATATATATATGTATGTATATATATATATAAATGATATATATAAAGTAATAATAAATATTTTTCGTCAATAAATTAATCGAGCGATATTTTCTAACAGTGAAAGGTTGTCGACATGACGACGAATGTCTATTTAACGAAGCCTGCATAGACGGTAGATGCGCAAGTCCGTGTCGTTGCGGATTGAACGCTATTTGCGACGTTGTCCGCCATAAAGCCACTTGTAAATGTTTAGCCGGATATTCCGGAAATCCGACAACCGGATGCGTCGGTAAGTATCATATTATTCGCACCGATACTTTATTTTAATTAAAAACTAAATTTCGATAGAAATCGAAAAAGTAAAACTGGACAATATAAGTCATTAAAAAATAATCACATTTTCTCGCGTTTACGTAAATTTGCTAATTCAAACATACGACGAGAATTAAAATACGCGAGCGATTAGATGATTGATAAAATTATTTATTTTCGATTTCTGCGACAGTCTAGCGCTATTTATCGTAAAACAAAGTACGAACCTATATATATATATATATATATATATCACAGATAAACATTCACTACTAGTGCAACGATCAATGTCATTACAGCTTATGAAAACATTCGTTTGGTCAACTGTGCTGTATGGCGCAGAAACAAGTAGACTGTAAGCGACTTGAAGCATTTGAAATGTGATGCTAGAGGAAGTTTCAACGAATATCCTGGACAGAAAAAATTAGTAATCAAACAGTACTTGACAAAATAGGCGAAACAAGAAATATTTTAGACCGGATAAGGAAATCTCGACTGGGATGGTTTGGACATGTACTAAGATGAAATCAAAGCATATTATCCACAATTATTGAAGGGAAAATTGTTGGAAATCGACCGCCAGAATGACGATTACTGACACTGTATTAAAAGACACTGGAATGCAAAATTATGTGGACTTGAAGAAGACGGCAAGTGATCGTGTTGCGTGGCGCAGGATCGTGTTGGGGCGAATCAGCCAGATGGCCGTTACATAATCATCATCATATATATATGTATAGCAAATTGTGTAGTAGCCGTAAATCGATTGCGATTCGTCTTTGTGATCGACATTTTTGGATAACCATCTTTATCGTCATCGGGAAATAAATACCGTAACTTATTTTTATCGTTATATATCCGAACTAATGGACGGATCAATTGTCACAAGTGATAGAAAAAAGAAATGCCCAAAAGAAAATCTCATAAGAGGAGATCCTATCACGAGGTAAAATAACTGATCGGAAAAAAGAATGCAGGGATGATAGAAAATATTTCACTGATCCGATCAATAGATAATAAATAAATATAGAAATAAATATATATACATATATATTGACAACGTAAAATAAGTAAATAAATAAATAATCTCTCTCTCCCCCCTCTCTCTATCTATATATATATATATATATATATATATATATATATATATATATATATATATATATGTTTATATTAACAAAAGGAACCATGGAAGGGAAAAGACCAAGAGGAGGGGCAAAAATACACGAAACAAATACAAAGAGATGTAAAAGCGGAGTAATTTTTGTTTTGTTTTAACGTATATCGGTCCACTGCTGAACGTAGGTCTCCTGGGGGAGAAAATAGCCTAATCTCCCGTGCGGGCCAGGCAAATTGGGCGATACCAACAACACACAACACACTGAGCCGGCGGTCACCGATCCAAGTACCGTTGCTTAACTTCGGCAATTAGACGAAAAGCCGCCATACTCAACGCGCTATGCCCGTTGGCAAAGCAGATCAATATGGAAGTATAAATAGCTCTATCCGTATATTTTTTGATAATAATTGTCCACCGATCTATTAATACTTTGAGGAATTAAGAATGAAGAAGAAGAAGAATATATATATATTGATATATTGTATTTTGTTACAGCTCCTCAAAATCCGTGTATTCCTAATCCGTGTGGCTTACATGCTTTGTGTGAATTGGATAACGGAAGTCCGATTTGTTTCTGTCCGAAGGGAATGACAGGAAATCCATTTGCTCAGTGCAGTAAGTTTTGCGCCTTGAAAAAAAAAATTACTAAAAATCTGTTTTATTCTTTACAATTTATTTCGTTTTTACAACAGGCTATTTTTGTACGATATTTGTGAATCCACACTTTAACGAACGTTTAATCACCGGTCTCACCCAATACCGTGCGGATTATGCACATAATATAACGCTAATGGTAAACGGATTAGTAATTTTAAACGACTACATAATATACCCTACACGGTACATAGGGAGTGTATAGCTGAAACGAATCGTCGTACAACGACAATTATTGCAATTTAAGTTTCGATAGCACCCCTAAAGCAGATCGTCAGTTGTATTAGATAAGAGAATAACCATATTAGACTAATAGTCAAATATAGAAATAGAACTGTTATAAAAAATATAGAAACTGGAATCCATCGTGTCTTCGACAAAGGGCGTTGTTTCAGACTCCCAAGATCGTTAAAACTAACCTTTGGATCAGACGTCGTGTAATAAATGATGTTACCGCTCAAAACACTAGAAAATTGAAAACGATACGAAAGTTAATTACACGTAAAACAACGGAATAATGAAATATAATAGCATCAGGTATTGAAGTATGCCGATCATAGCAATTCCACTAACCGTAGTCCAAGAAGTTGAAAGAACTCGACAAATGGGAATCAGATATAGACAACCTATAGCGTTTGAAATCTTGAAAGAAGTTGGTGAAATGCTTATAGAGAAAGCCGGCAGAAGGACAATTGTGCATTAAAGGAAGGCGAAGATCGGTGCCACCCATGAAAGTCTACAAGAGAAACTGTGAAGTGCAGTAAAAATATCTCATTGGTAGATATGGAAAACGTTTTATAGAAAATCAGAACGAACATGAGTAGATCCAATGCCAACTTCCGAGAACGGGTCTATATCAATGTGATAGATATGAATATGTACAGACAGTATGAATCATCAACTTCGATACTGCTCAGTCTGTGAAAAAAGACCGTTTAAACCGACGTGATGATGACTCCAGCTATATTTCAGCGTGTTTTTTAAAATGCCTTTTACAATTTATACGTATTTTTACGATGTAACATACAATGAAATACGGTTAAATATATATTTTTTTATTTTTTGGAGATGTACACATTTTATTTATTGCGCGCGATATAATCGGGTTTCCTGTATATTTCGTAGTACCTGAAGGCGACGAATGTGCTCCGAATCCGTGTGGTCCGAATTCCGGTTGCCGAGTTGTTAAAGGTTCGGCTGTTTGTTTCTGTCTACCCGAATTCGAAGGCGACCCTCCAATTACTCAATGTAAACTACCGAAAAATCCTTGTCAGCCGTCGCCTTGCGGACCGAATACTCAATGTACGATACTTAAAGACGGTTTCGCGAAATGTACCTGCCTCGCCGGTTACGTCGAAAGTCCTAATACTGTTCGCGGTTGCGTCGAAAAGAGAAATCCTTGCGATCCGAATCCGTGCGGTATCGGAGCTATTTGCGATCCGAATAAACAACAATTACCGTGTTTCTGTCCCGAACCGTTACTCGGAAATCCGTATAAAAAATGTTCCGGTAAATTATTTTATTTTATTTATTAAAAATTAACGAATTACAGAATGAAATATATATATATATATATAATATAAACTAAATAACATTGGCAAAATAACTTACAGTGTAACCTTGTCAATCATTATGTTTCCTAAATGTTACATAACTTTTTTTTAACAATAACAAAAAGTTTGTTTTCATAATAGGGACAACTTGGTTGACATAGAACCCTTCAATTCTAAAAATATTTGTGGAACATGTTAAAAATTATCTAAAACGGAACAGAATTCTACATAAAATATTACTTCATTTTGTATCCCTTATAATTAACAGTTCGTATTTAAAAAAAAAAAATTAACACCAATCAAAGTATGGTTAGCGAGATGCGGGGCTCAGAAATGCACTAACAATAGTAAATCTATTACTACAAAAGATGTGTTCATTTGCTTTCTCGACTACCAAGAGACCTTCGACAAAGTGACGAAGCTTCTATACATCCTTCAGACGAAAAACATTAATATCGGATCGTTGAATTATTAAAAATTCATACTGGTAACAGAAGACAAGAGTATTAGTTGATGGAAAACAATTGGAAAACATATTCGGCACCGTGAAAGATATCGGAACGATGTGAGATATGCGGATTATTCTGTTCTCTTTCCAGATTCAATCGGAGATTTACAGGAATTGGTAAATCTAGTAAACGAAGCAGGATTAATACTAATGGCGAAGGTATTAAAAAATTCTGTTGTGTTACATAGAACATTGCTGAGGATTTCGCGTTTACACAGAAGCTAACCAATGGAAAAGTACTACAATTATCCAACGCTAAGAGATGTGTCAGAAAAACCGAATATTTCGAACGCTTAATCTGTGGTCAAAAATACGCCGAGAAAAAGGTCCCAAAATAAAAAAAAAAAATAAAATAAATATGTGATAATGGACTACCGGGCTACGGTTAGTTGATCATTTTGCACGGGCAGCGCAAATACGAAAACTAAATATAACAGAATTACGACAACTGAATAAGAAGAGTGGTAAAATAATGAAACTAAAAACCTGTATAATCTTTTCAGTACCTTAAATTCGAAAAAAAAAATCATTTTAATTTTTTCAATTTATATCGCGGCATTTTTAATTTTTGCGACGCTTTAATTTTCGTTTAATAATAATTTTATACCTTCCGTATCAGAACCAGTCAAGACGCTTTGTCAACCTGGCCCTTGTGGAATCAATGCCGATTGTTACGTTACTGGAAATGTCGAACAATGTTATTGTAAAATAGGATATCAAGGAGACCCGTATATTTCTTGTAAGAAAATACCTTATAACGTTTGTACCCCAAATCCTTGCGGACCGCACGCTTTATGCAGCGTTTCTATAGAAGGTGAGTGTTATTCAATTTAATTTTAAATTCCTTTCGAATAGAAAAAAAATCGAATAATTTATGTAAATTTATTAATACCGGGAAATTAATAAATATTAACGATCGACGGGTTATAAGGAGTTTTCGGTACTTCTTCAATTATCTATTAACGAATAAATTTCAATGCACTTTATGATAATCGCGTTAATAAGTTTCGTTATTTTAGTTTACTATATAATGTAAAGATTGAATTTACGAATGTACTTATATTAAAGGACAATATTAGGGCAATAATTGAAAATACGTATATAACTATATCTGCAGTGTACGGGGTAAACTATAGTTAGTAGATCTTAGTTTGTTTTTTTTTCATTGACTCCCCGCTTCGAACTTAGTCGGTGAGGCAAGTTTATTGTAAAAAGAAAATTATTTATAAAAGTGCAGAAAGTTGTGCGCTTAAATTAATGTATGTATCGAGAGCGTAGCTGAAACATACAGAAAAATGAAATATAAATGGAGAAAAAGAAGTATATGTGTGTGAAAGCTCTCTGCATGTGTGCGTCTTTAATATTGGATGGTAAAGGGATGAGTAACATATTCCCTTTACATATCAAGTATGGGTGTATTTGTGACTTAATTAATAATAACAATAAACAGAAAATATAATATTTAGAAAATAAAATACTATACAGATTAAATTTTGTAAATTGAAGCAAATATATAGTTATCAAAATATGGACTATAAAGATATGATAAATATAGAAAAGAATATACATACATATGTACATATATACAAAAATATTCATACAATCATAAACTAATGGAGTAAAAATATTTATTTATAAGAGCGGGCTGGAAGTAAATTACTCGGCGAACTCAAGTTGATAGATTCAACATCGAGATACTGTTGATTCTTAACAAGAGTAACATCAGCAACAACTCTATACAGAGTGATAGAGGAACCAATGATAAAAAGGTCTAGTGGAATGATGTTAGGGATCACATTGATAGCTGAAGTAGGTTCTATAAACTGATGAAATGTTCAACGAGAACTTTCTTTGATGCTTATTGACAGTACCAACGCTCTCTTGTTTATACATATAAGTGATCCATATCTATAAAGACATTGTACTAAGCCTTTATAGAGGACAAAGCCCTTATAGAGGAAGTATATCTTAGTTATAGTTTTTTGAAAAGGGGAAAATCGAGATATTATTATATATTATTATTATCAAAATTATAATCGGTATATCTTACTTATAATAATAGTTTATCAGCATTATTAATATTATTAACAAGAATAAATAACGTTATCTTCATTGTTATTACTATTACTTAACAATCAATCATTATTAATGATCTATGATTAATATAAATATACATATGTGTGTGTTAACAGGACTGGCTTAACACTTTTATTATTATTACGATTATTATTATCTTTTACGGGCAAGTGTATACCGTGCATCACACACGCACACCTTATTAGTTCGTTAAAATGTATGAGGTGATATGTCAGCTTAATTGTGCATTATGAAAAAGTATAGGTGCTTGTAGATTAATTCCGTGCATATCTTTGTATACTTATACATTTATTTATGCTGGATTATTGCGCATTGATGGATGTATTTAATTATCTATATTGAATATACTGTATGTGGCTATATATACTTCGAGTTTGTATATGTGTGTAAATGTTGGCAGTAAATAATTGTAATTATATTGGAAAATGTTTAGTATTGCATAATATGTTTGATTTTATTATTGCCATTATTTTCCTTATTATTATTATACGATTATTGCGACTATTATCATTGTGATATATTTATCAAATCAAATCAAATTTATTTGTATTCAATACAATACAATACAATTTAATACAATTTCAATTACAATAATTATGATGATAATAATAATAATAATTTTAACAATAACCGATTCATGTAACAAAAACCGATTCAAACTGCATTTGAACACTAAAAAACTGGTTATGCGCATGAATGCGGTAATTTATAAAATACACAGGGTTACCCGAAGTAGAAAAACGTAAAATAAAGCGAACGCATATCTTCTATATGTAAAGTTTAATGATGAAATACTTAAGAAGAAAAATTTAATCATCGCTACAGCAATAATGATATAAATGATTTAATAAAAATCAAGATTAACATAAATAACACCAAACGTAAACTTAAAATATTAATCTTACTATATACAAAAATTTATGGTAAAAATTTTTAAAATAACAAAACATACTAAAAACAAATTTTCCATAAATCAAATAATAATAAAGTAGTAAATAAATGATTTAACGAAAAGTGAACGTCATGATATTTCGAATGCTGAAATTTAAAATAAGTAGAGTAAAAAATAAAACACAAACAGTCAAAAACTTTAAATAAATTAATTAATTATCAAACAATAACCACTTAAGATAAACATTTCAACAGACACTTTAGCCGTTATTTAAAACGTAAGAAATCAAAGTTTTACGACGATGGCGTTTATAGTTTATTAAATATCGTTTAGTAGATTCAATAAGCCACCGGTCCAGCATAAATTGCTTGTATACGACAATGTGTCTTATTAAAATTTGGCACCGTTGCTTTCTCGGTGCCAGCGATTCTTGTTTTCCCACTTAAAATTTTCACCATGAAATAATCCCTATGCTTTATAACAAAGTCCACAATATGCAGATTTATGATAATAATTTATTAATATTTATTATTACTAAATAATTGACTATTTTATTAATATTACCTGTCTCCTCTGTTTATTACGTTGTATTAACTATCGCAGTCACATGTTCCCTATACGGTACCGTGCATTTTTAATGTACTTTCTATCGTATTATACTAAATTAAAACCAGCAACCATTTAAAATTACTACTTCGTTCGATAAAGTTTAATAATTGATAAGAATCGCTAAAACTAAAATTTTTTAAAAGAAAATACTTAAAATTTGTTTTTTTTAAAAGGTTTAATAATTTAAAAAAAAAAAATCTAAATCTAAAAATTACAACAAAAAATACTTAAAATTTTCCCTTTTTCCGCCGTATATATATTTTCACGTTATTATTATTATTTTTTTTTCCCAATCCGCACTTACGCGGTGGGGCATATTTATTAAATAATTTGTTCTTACAAAGGCGCAGGGAACTAGTGTACTTAATAAATAAATGTGTGTAAGAGTTGTGTAGCTAGAACAAGAAAAACACCGGTAAAGTACAAAAAAATAAATAGGAGTGTTTGCAATAGTTAAAAAAAAAAAAATAGAATTAAATAAGGGATGAGAAACATAGTCCTTAGACCATTAATAATGTGTGTAAGATGAGTTTGTGTAAATAAGCATATAAATATTAAAATGCATATTATACAAAAAAAAAAAAAAAAAAGATATACACATACAATTTAAATGATGATTATGTTAATATTATTTTTTAACCTATTCAGGTCATCCAGTCTGTACGTGTCCTCCCGGTGTTATAGCGGATCCGGTTACCGGTACTTGTACCGGTTTAGAGTGTACTTTAGACGAAGATTGCCCTTTAAATAAAGCTTGTGTCAATTATCGTTGTCAAGATCCCTGTCCAGGTTCGTGCGGAATCGGCGCTTCGTGTCGCGTTGAAAAACATCATCCGGTTTGTACGTGTAATCACGGTTTAACCGGGAATCCGTTAATCAGATGTTTCGTAATCGGTAAGACGTTTTTAGATGATATTTTTATTTATTAATTTGATTTACGTTTTATCACGGACTCTCTCGATTTAGAAATGAATCATATTTTCAAGTGACTCGTTAAAATAAAAAAAATAAAATTTCTCTCTAAATTTCATCACATTGATAAATTAATTGCTGTTAGCCAATATTCTAGTTGTGTTAATTTAAATTTAATGTAAACAGCTTCGCTACGTAGCCGGTTCCAATAGTCATCGGCCGGTATAATTCAAATAGTTTCTGTTTGGGTATGTGTTTCCTTCTAGCGAGAACCTGCTTTAATCTCGACGTAACTAGCCGAAAAACTTTAAACGTGATAACGTTATTGCAAAACATATCAAATATTAAAACATCAGGTTCTGCTGACGATATTGTATTACTGGCGGAATAGGAAAAATGATTCCTTAACGACGAGGAAATTCAAGTAGGAAAATTGAAGTATTACAAAAAGCAAATTTTTGTGGACATTTTATGAGAGGATGTCGTTTTCTACAAGCAATAATGATGGTAACGGGAGAAATTAAAAAAAAAAGACGAGAAAAAAGACGAATTTCTTGGCTCCAAAATATTAAGACGTAGACCTGGAGTTAACAAAAGTAGGAGAATTATTTTGGGTAGCGAGTTTATTTTGTCCAATAATGAAGTCCGTAAGTCCATAAAAAATGTTTAAACTATACCTGCGTCATATAATAGAACGGCCATGAACATAACAATTCAGCATTCTTTGCTTGATTCTTATATTGATTGCTCGATTAGTTAATAAAGTGCTGAGTCTTTGAAAAGCTATTTTTGCAATATATAATTCTGCGTCTGATTTCTGTCTTCGAGTCTAGTTTCTTTTTTTTATAATGCTGCCCAGGTATTTAAATTCTTGTACCTGTTCGATTTCTTTGTCGTTAATTAATATTTTTGTTAACGGTTGTTTCTGGCGACTTATTCCGTGTTTAATTAATTGAACGGAATAGAATGTATCGTATCGATTATTTTCAGATACGTTAAAAATAAGGTTTTAAGCGGTTAAAAACCTTTTACAAAGATATATTATTATTATTACATGGTCTCCCGAATTCTCGACTTTAGATGATTTCTTAACTGTTTCCTACACGATACATGGACTTTTAATACTAACGAAATCATCTCATCTATTATTGCAATAACCGTATGTTGTTGATATATCTCGATTCTGTATATAATTTTGTATAATACGTTTAAAATGATCTAGAATCGTCTAAAAAGTTGTATTATACGCAAAATATTACTTTATATTTTCGCCTTCTCCCGGAATTATTAGGAGTTTTATTATTATTATTTGAACATATCCCCTTTTCCCTTTTTAGCAGATTTTACCCGTCAGCAGATAATGTTACATTTCAATTAACGTTATAATCTTAAATATATAAAGATGCCCTTTTTAGTCTCCACCAATGGGACGATTCTATACTAAAAAATTAAGTTTTTCATGTACTTGCACATCCTTTGTATTTGCAGGCACAACTGAATCCAAAAGCTTTTCCTTTTAAAAATCATCATAAAATTATTTACTACATTTTAGCTCTCTTCTTTCGAGGATTATCAGGTTCCACAGCATGAAGGTATGTAGCACAGCAACACAGAACCTAATAAAACGTTATCGAAAAAAATAGCAATGAAATTTAAATCATCCATAAAAACATCTATTTTTTTTTGGCCTCCAGAAATGTTGAACGCTTAAGATGTACATTGTTATCGGGAGTGCGCTCGTTGGAACTCTTCTTACATCCTCGATAAGCTACGCTCATTTCAACAAAAAACGCACTTATCGTTTTTCTAAACAATTGCGCGTATACAAAGAACTTAAAAAGAACCTATATAATGAGGATTGGTGACGAAGTCTGTCCAGGAATTTTTAACAACCTGCGGTAACACCACATTTCGAATGTGTTTATTCTTTTTTTACTACTTGCACTTATGGTCCATATTTCGCATGCATATTGTAGTACTGACCAAACATAACAACGCATTATTCTTTCCTTAAGTTTTAAACTTAATCTCGAATCCTTTAGTGCGTGACTCAGGTTGTTAAATGCCTGTTTCGCCGTGCCAATTCTCGATTTGATTTCTTTGTCATCTCTCCCATCATCAGTGATGAGGTTACCTAAATATCTAACTTCGGTTAAGCTTTCTAACTTCATTCCGTCGATGTTAATATGCACATTCTTATTTTTAGCTCTTGTGAATTTAATGATCTTTGTTTTTCTAGTATTCATTTTCATTCCATATTCTAAACCGATTTTATTCATAGCGAGTAATACTTTATCATCTGCGTAACTAATTTCGTTTATACGTTGTCCATTTATTTTCACTCCTATTTTTTCTATATTTGCAATTTACTTAATTTCTTCAGCATATATATTAAATAATCTGGGTGAGAGTGGACATCCTTGGCGTACGCCCCTTTTAATACTGAATTAGCATTTTAAAAAAGTGTCTATTTTAAACAAACAGCAATACAACTATAACAATATATTTTTGACCTCCATGGAAATACCCAGTTATTTTAACTTCCATGGAAATAACCAATCATTTTTGCTTCCATGAAATAGTCACTTTTTAAAATTCATTCACTTTATGTTGGCCAAAAATTTTAAAAAATTTCCATATAAATTACTGGCTGTTGTAAAATTTACTGTTTAAATTATTGGCTACTATATTTTTTTCATATAAAATTTGCATTGTGTTTTGTTCTAATTACAAATTTCCCGCTTTAATGATAAAAACACGATGTATTAAAAACTGCAAGATGTATAACACATATCAAACAGTAAAATTTTTTTCCCGTTTTGATAAATTTATACGATATATTTCATATAGTAGTAGGCGTCTGTAAATTTCAAACGTTCTATAATAAGTAGATGCAGTCCCGACATTCATATATATATAAACAATTTACACGTAGCATCCACGTTTTATATAGGACTTGTTCGTACTTTCCATATTTAATGTAGGGTACTATGTATATGTACGTGTGAGTGTATATTCATCATCATCATCGTAGTCGCTTCCCCTTTACAGGATATTGCGTACATCCTTTCTCATATGCTGCGATTCCTGGCGTCTTTAATGATCTCCGTCAGG
This sequence comes from Coronaproctus castanopsis, assembly GCA_032883995.1. NCBI lineage: Eukaryota > Metazoa > Arthropoda > Insecta > Hemiptera > Monophlebidae > Coronaproctus > Coronaproctus castanopsis. Next base: position 292,901,102 of record CM065052.1, read on the forward strand.
GTTCTGCTTGGTGAGTCATCCGGTGGATTTGCCGTCATCAACTCCATCCGCTTTTTTCCTCTTGCTGGCTTTCCCTCTATTTTTCCTTGTACTACCAGCAGAAAGACTCCACCTTCACGGATTTTATGTGTTATGTATTTCCTTTTTCTGTTCTTAACATCATCTACCATGTTTTTCCGTTTTTCTCCTATTTTTGATAAAACTGCCACATTGGTTAATCTTTCCATGAAATCCGGAGCAGTCTTCGGTAACACCACATCTCAAAAGCAGCAAGTTTATCTTCGCACTTCGCGCTCATAGTCCACGTTTCACAGGCATATTTCAAAACGGACCATACATAACACTTCAGTATATTACTACTAGTGTTCATTTGATGTTTGGTTATATATTATTGTTAAATGTGATGTGTGTAATCTGTGGGTTGTTGTTCTATATAATTAACGCGTTGCGTCTATACTTAATAATTCCTACGGGACGTTTAACCAACGGAGGGGTGTTGTTCCTGTTTATTAATTATTATTATTGTATCAATTACGCGCTTATTTAAAGATATCCTGCATTATAAATTTACGTTCGACAGCCAGTCTTCTGCGCCTTCCTCTAGTGAATGTAGCTCAATCAGTCCTTTATTAAAGCTATTTACTTTACACAAATTGATAAAGTGCGACATTGTTTGGATCACAGCTGCACTGCTCCGTTTCCGACAGTTTCCATTTGTTCATTAAATATTTGCAACGACCCTGGTTGGTTCTGACGCGATTTAAATTGCATCATGTTTTTCTGTTGAGACCAAATACTGGCACCCTACTAGCCGGATTTGATATTAGTTGTCCGTTTGTTGGAGTCTGTTTAACCGATATTTCCTTCCATTTCGTAGCTGCGTTGTCACTGCTCCGCAGCTCGTTAGCCGTCAGCGATGCTGGTTTCCTGCTGCTGAGACATCTAGCTGGGGAATCTTTGATAAAGTTTGCTACGTAAGAGTGCGTGCTGTTGTATTTAGCCTATTCTCGTTTGAATGTTTCTTCTCTGCGAATGTGCGATGGAAATATATTTACTAGCACGGGAAGCCACATAGTAAGAGTAAATTTTAGCGTACCGGTTACTAAGCGTAGCGCTAAGTTCAGTTGTGTATCGATGTTCTTTGTATGCGAGCTGGTCATGTGCTCCTGGAAACCATATTAACGGTTTACTGTTGATTTCGGCTAACTCTGCCACTACGATTGCGCGCAAGATATTTGAAAAATGAGCAACAAACTAGATAATGAGCGCAGATGACCGTTTATTAATAAAATATACAATCGCGCTTATTGTAACGCTTAAATTAGATATTACGGTACTTATAATAAATAAATGCATCTCCTTCCTTTAAATCTCATTATACTACGTACTAAATTAATTGAATGAAAATAATTTACTTCTAACCTGTTGTATGATATACCTTCAACTAAACAACTCAAACTAAGACTGCATCCCACCGTTATTTGTTATATTTGTAAGACAGTAATTCTGCGATATTATTTGTTATTAATTTTATCAATTACCCTGCCGCTGTGTTTATATTTTAACCGAATTTTTAATTCCTTTTCCATTTTGCCGGTATTTTCTCTTCGATGATCTCTGGCGGTATTTCATTATTATATATTACAGGTATAACATATTTCTCGTATAATAGTTTATCTCTTTCCCGTTGTTTTTCCTCGTTTGCCCTCCACCTATTATAAATGTTTTTCCTCGTTCCTTTCAAACTGGTTTATTACTTTCTTTTTTTTTTTGTTTTAAGTGACGACTATATTCGAGAAACAAAAATTCACTACTTCGTACATCAAAGTTTATAATTTCCAATCGAAAATCGATAACGTGTAACCGAAAGAGTTAAACTTAGTTTTTTTTTGTTTTTTGTTTTTTTTTTTTTATTAATAATATCGCGTAAACGAAAATTAATCGAAAAATTTCTTAAATCGTTTTCAGAATCAATACCGCAAGGAGATCCTTGTACTTTGACTCCGTGCGGAGTAAACGCTTATTGTACAATTTCCGATAAAAGAGCCGTTTGCAAATGTCTCGATAATTTCATCGGTGATCCTAGAAAAGGTTGCTATCCGGAATGCGTGTTAAATACCGACTGTTCGCCGGAACGCGTTTGCGTTAATTATCGTTGCAGAGATCCGTGTAAAGAACAACATATCTGCGGTATGGGAGCTGTTTGCTTATGCAGAGATCATACGCCGACTTGCATTTGCAAAGATAGCTATATGGGAAATCCGTTCGTTCAATGTATTCCTAGACGTAAGTTTTGTTCCCATTTTATATTTAATTATATAAATAGAAATCGAATACACTTTATTATTAGACTGTTTCTACGTAGAAATATAGAATATAATATTCCTCGAAATTCGTTCTGTTGTTTGACGTTTCAGTTTGTTGCGTACCTAATCTAAAGTCTGCTGTTAACTGACGCTAGAATAGCTGATTCTTTAGGTGTCTTATGGGCCCAGACGTTTTGTCCTGCTTTTTTATGATTCGGTATCCGCGTTTTTCTTATTTACTCCTCATAGCGTGCAGCATACATAAAGATTCTTCCGACTACTAAACGATGCTTAGTTTTGCGTTTATTCTAGAGATAACTCTATACCGAATGTTCAAACTCAACATAAAAACAACAAATTCGTAAAAAACAAAAATTCATTTTTTCCCATTCAACAGGATTATTTCAAACTCCTATTTTAAATATCACCAAGACACTGAATATCACAGTTTCTCAGAACAAATTGATCATCGCATAATACCATCAAATATCACCCCAATCCTAAAAACCGACCTAACACTGTCACTACATAAAAAAAAGTGTATGCACATATAAAAGTCTAAGACAGATTTATCACTTAATCCTTATGAGAAAGTTTATATCAATGCATCAAAAACACTGCAAGGTGCTGCCTGTTCGATTATACATCGAGATAACGCTATAAAATACGCCTTACCAACCGAACTCTCCTGTGCTATCGGCTGAACTACTAGCAATAAATCTAGCTATCAACTTAGCTAGTGACACTTGTGTTTACAAAAAAATAGTTATGTTTATTGATGCACTTCACGCTATTCGAAACATCGGTCAAGAACTCGATAGTCGAAGATATTTTTCTATCACCTAGCCAACACGCAAGAAATCATCATATGCTGGATACCATCACATTCCAATATAAAAAACAAAAAAATGAAACCGCCGCTAAAGAAACAACAAACATATTCCCAGTGCAACAAATTCTAATACTAATACAAGATCAAACCGCAACATTAATAACAGTTTTCACGATGCATGTGGGAGCGTATCCCCATTAGCAAACTCCAAAACATCAAGACAACCACAACTTCATTGGAAACAGCTATACCAACACGACCGGCTGATATTGTGTTAACTCGGTTTAGGCTTAGAATTGGTCATAACGCGCTAACACATAAGCAATTATTAGAAAAGACACCAATATGCTGTTACTGCGGACAAAAAACACTAACAGTCGAACACATTCTAAGATCGTACATGCCACTTCAAAAAAAAAAAAATCCGTCCCAGTCGCTGTGTACACACGGCACTTTTCGACAATCCAGCCGAACTTAAAATCACGATTCAATTTATTAAAGCAATAAACATGTATCCGCTCATTTAGCCTCCGTATCTCTGCTTAAGTTATGGTACACGGCACATTCAAGAAAAATCATTTTTCGTACGTTTAAATAAGATAATTTGGACGATACGGCAAGTTTAAAAAAAAAATGTTCCCAACGATACCGTGAAACTTCAACAAATACAAGTGATACGCGACGCATTCAACGAATTAATTTATTATTTGCGGGTTAATTTGTTTTAAAACATTTGTTCCCACCGTGATATTTTATATCTATACCTTTTTTAAATTTTTGTTTTAATTTCAAAAAATTTATTTATATATCTTATCTTATTAAACGAGTGTATATATTAGTCGATCATCTCGGAAACGGCTCTATTTCGATGAAATTTTGTACATACCATTAAGTAATTGAAAACGGGCTGTGCAGAAATTATGAATTTTGAAATTCCGAGTACACCCCATAAAATTTCGTAAACTTTAATTTTTTTTCTCGATACCTATCTAAATGTACGTTGAAAATTTCAGCTTGATCGCATTAACCGTTCGAACGTTATAAGCTTGAAAATTTGCTTTTTACCGCGTATGCGATAGTAAATATAATTAAAAATTTTATATTTCTGCGACCATTTCGACTTAAGGCGATATAGATTTTTTTTTTAATTTATGACTTTTAAGAAAAATTTCAAAATTCATTTAAAAAAAAAAAACAAAAACAAAAAAACATTAACGATATTTGTCAATAAACTGACATTTTTGGTTATAACTACGGAAATTTATGAAAGAAAATTCTATCCGATTAAAGCAGTTATGGTTATGTACGTGATGGTGTTTTAATAGTATGTAATTCTTATCTAAATATATCCTCTGGAAAAAACACGATTTTACAAGAAAAAAATACCGAGTACAACTCGAATATATATATATATAATAAATGTGCAAAAAAAAATATTTGGGATAGTGAAACTCCACAACGAATTCAGAGAAAGAGAATCTCCCTTCTTTTAAGGTTTGCATAACTTGTTGCTCTCGCGTCTTGTATTATTTGATTTATATATTTACTCCTTGACCTTCCTCCGTATAATACAAATATTTTAGAATATTATTTTACTCCCTCGGTAATATTTCGTAATAACGTCATTTCCGCATACGAAAACATAAACGTATAATTAAAGACATGTTATTATGTAATTTAATATTAACGTTTATAGCTGACGTACATCAGTATCCTAATCAAACACTACCGTGCACTCCTTCACCGTGCGAGCCGACATCCCATTGTCAAGTGTACGGCGGACAGGTTGCCATGTGCGATCCATGTTCCGTACCATCGGCCCAATTTAATCCTTCGTGTCATCCGGAATGTTTATCGAATACCGATTGTTCATTTAGTCACGCTTGTCTGGGACAAAGATGTCTCGATCCTTGTCCGGGTTCCTGCGGTATTAACGCTCAATGCTTAGTAGTTCATCATTCTCCCGTTTGCTCTTGTCCGCCTTCGTTGACCGGAAACCCTTACGAACACTGTTCTCCTCTCATACCAGGTAATTTTGACGTTAGTATTAAATAAATAGCGATAATCGCGTTTATCATCACTCGTTAATTATATTATTAATTAGACGAACGCTAATTGAAATTAACATAAATATTGTTTTACAATTTCTTCGAGAACTTCTGTCAATATAAATATTTTTGTTGTTGTTGTTGTTGTTGAACATTGTTATTTCAAATATTGTCGAACTGAATCGTTTGGTTTTTTTTTTGTAGCGCGGTATTTATATGTTCATTTGTTTTCCCTTTCCCTTTTTTAAGTTGAATAAAACAATCTCTTGCGCTAGCATGTACACAATTTGTTTTTATTGATTTTCTATAATAGACGAGTGTTCATCGCTATAAATTGTATTTTCTGATAAACAAACACTTTTTTCAGATGATATATAACTATTTATCATATAGAGCGCCGAAAACAGTAAATTTTTCTAAAATGTGATTTATACAACTGATTCTAGAATTACGTCATCGATATGGATTTTTCCTTAAAAAAAAATGATTAATTTATAATTTTTATACCGAGAAAAATTTATTAGTGTCAGTGCTAGAACATGATAAATGGTTATGTATTATCTGTAAAAGCTGTTGCTGATCAGACAATGCAATTATAAATTATAGCGAATATGCTTAGAATCGACATTTTACAGAACATTTACGGTTAGGATCAACAACTCTTATTCGAAGGAACATGCAGTCTTAGCATCAGTTCCTTAAGGTAGTCTACTTGGGCCTCTACTGTATTCCATCTACACAGCAGATTTACCCACAAGTAATCAAACAATTTTTGGCAAATTTCACAGATGACATAGCCATCCTCGCGTCGAATTCGGATGTCAAATATGCAAACTTTGCTGTTCAGAACCACCTGAATCGAATTGTTCAATGAACTCGATATTGGCGAATACAGGTCAATCCGCATAAGTGTCAACATATTATGTTTACTAATAGATTGGTTGAACATATACCTATAACAATTAATAGTGACATTATTCCGCAAGTTGATTTCGTACGCTGTCTCGTATTGTACTTGGATCGAAGGTTCACATGGCGCTTTCACGTGGAACATATTAGAAAGACTATTGCACGTGATAGCCACTGCTGGGTCGTCAGTCAACCTTAAATTTAAAAACTAACGAATATGGATCAACTAGCGCAAGTAATTTGAACAGAGTGCAGCAGCAGATACTTCGTATAATCACGGCCGTGTCATTCTACGTTTCTAATCTAACCCTGCATAATGATTTGAATATTTTATTTGTCCAGGATGTTTTTATTTAACAAACTCAAACATAGCAGTAATCCCAATATTTTCAGAATGCACTCATTAGAGTTTCCAAGCAATCCAGCTAGGTGACTGAGAAGGAAGTGGTGCCGAGATCTTGAGCGTTACATTTCTTTACTATATTACTTACATTAATTCAATACTCCTAAAATGCGTTCTTTAATCAATATTTATCTCACATATTACTCTCGCGTTATAATATCTTAATTATTATCCATACTTATTACTTATTTTATTGTATTGCAATCTAATGTCTCATTGGAGACGTTAGTTTAATACGCCAAATTTATCGTGATCACCGTTGTTTATGGTTCTTGTTACAAAAAAAAAAAAAAAATTATCAGTATCGATACTGAAAACGGTAAACTGAGCAAGCGAGCAAGGCTATGAGTCAGCGAAGATTATATATATATATATATATAGTCACGACGTTCGACACCGAACAATACGACGATGATTAATAAATTAGTTGCGTGTTCCTAATGCGCATGCGTACATTTACGTTGTTTCTTTATGTATGTGCGACGTAGATTTGAGAAGGAAAACATTTTAGTCATCGCCACGTTAAGTTAATCAAATTAGGCAGTGCGTTTCTCTTGTCTGTGAAATTTTAATAAATCGTCAGTTTATTAAATAAGTGTATTTTTTTTAGAAAACTTTTTAGACTTAAGCTCAATTATTGTAAATAAATAAATAATAAATAATAATTGCTGTATATTTATAATAAATAATAATAATAAAAAAAAAACTGTCTTTAAGTTTTATACTTCTTCCCTGCGCCCCGAGGCATAGAGTATTTTTTTTTTAAATATTCCGTTAATTCGTAATTTTTATATTTTTAAAGTGTCAACACCGAAACCCGATTATTGTCATCGAGATCGTTGCGGAGCTAACGCAGTCTGCAAGAACGTTTACGGTCACATCCTATGCGAATGCTATCAGGGCTATTACGGAAATCCTTATTTAGCTTGTCATCCGGAATGTGTACTGAACACGGATTGTGATCGAGCGAAAGCTTGTTTAAATAACAAATGCGTCAGCCCTTGCGACGGCGTATGCGGCATCAATGCCGAATGTCAAGTCGTTAATCACGTGCCGGTATGTTATTGCGCTAATGATTATACAGGAGATCCGCTTACAAGTTGCTATCCGTACAGACCATGTAAGTATTTTTTTTATTTTTAGCATATGATTCGCGAATTAAGTATACTTTCGATTATAATTAAATGAAGGATCTTCGACAAATTCGGTTTATATATAGTTCTTCAACTGCCGTACGTAATATTCGAATAATCTCCTGAAATCGAAATATTTTTCGGGTTTTTTTAAATGAATATTTTTCAAGTAATTCAATTTTTCGTTGTAAGGAAATTTTTAAATTATTTGGTCTCCGTCGTACAATCGTTGATACATATCGAAACTATCGTCTGTTGATCGGATGTTTTATAACTCCGATAAGAAATAAATTAAATCGTTTGATATATATATATATATATATATATATATATATATATATATATATATATATATATATATATATAATTATACATTAACCCTTCGTTAGAGTAGCGCTGGGTCCATTGGACTCGTACTACTTTTAAGTTGTTTAAAAATATTTTATTCATTTTTTTAAACCGCAATGAAACTTATTTTCTATTATCGATTTCATATCTGTTAATATTTATGAATATAATTGTATTGATTTATTAATTAAAATGAAAGCAGTGAAATAAATGAACTTTGAGCAATACGTAAGCATCTGCATCCTTAGAAATTTTATCAAAGCGTTTCTGACACAATCGTTTTGTATGTATACATAAAATCTTACGGTATTTCTCACATGTTTTACAATGTTTTTTTTTGGTTTCACAATAACAGGGACTGAAATACTTCCTTTTACCTCTATCAGGGGGTATTATTGCATTTTATTTGTTCTTCCTTATCTCCTTTTTGTGTTTTCAGTCGATACTTGTGCAGCAAAACTTGCAAATACTTCGCTAGATTCTTTTCTGACCTTCTTTGTAATTGTGGGATCACTGAGATAATTTTTTAAAGTAATTTCGTCTGCGAGTGAAGTTTACACCATTTCCTAGTCATATAATTTTTGAATTAATTCCTGCTACATCTAGTAATAAAAAGTTTTATCATTGGGCACCTTCTTATATATCGTGCTACGTTATATGCAGCGCAAAGTTGATCTGTGCCATCTACACCGCATTTATTATCGTTGTAAAATTCAATTTCCTTTTTCTTTTCTTAATTTTGGGCCGATAAATTTAGAATATACTCGAAAATAGGACATCCTTATATAGCGCGAACGTACAAACTCGTACCTGAATTATTTTTTAAAATATGGACAAATTAAAACGTGGACAGCGCGGGACTAAGGGAAGGTTAGACGACTGGTGATAGGCGCATTCTCTTGTGATTTACATTTTGAAAGCGAATAGTATACTAAGGAAAATTTTAAAGACATCGTAACTTTAAGAACTAAATCTTACGTTACACAAAAGATCGAAATATTTGTTATTCTTTTATTATATTATACATTCATAGCATAGATTATTGATGCACGAAGTCCTTCAGTTGCAAATAGTATTCCGTTTAAATGTTGAAAAAAACAAAATTCACTATCGTAAATTAAGACAATATTTTGTTTTAATTTGAACCTAAACGTGTTTTGCTTTTGCTAAATTAAGCATGAAATTGTAGAAATTTTTTTTTCGAGAAAGTCGATTTCATTTTGTATCGTAGTTTATGCGATTTATTAATATTAGTTTTATTTCATCAATTTCTTCTGCATCATCCGCCGTTTTTGTCACGAAAATTGGCACGAACAACGTGACAATGTCTTCACTAGTTACGATCTGAACACTTTAATAGACGAACGGCTGAAACTCGATGAAAACCCTTTGTCCGCAAGTTATCTCTTGACTGCAAAAAAATTGTTCTTTTATAATAAGACGCGTGAAATCACGTATTTGTGACCCCTTCCGTGGTGCAGCCTAAATATCGTACTGTTCTAATTACGTTAGTGGAATAGTTTCCAATTGAACTTACAAAAATCCAAACGTCGAAATGATCTTTTTAGAATAATAGTGCCAACAAAAGTATTCTTTAAAGAAATATATGTGTCGTCGCAATATTCAGTCTGAAAAAAAAAGATATTTTACATTTAACGCGTTCCGATAAATTACGCAGTAATAATTATTAATTAATTACGGTTTTTTGTTATTTTTTTTTTTGTTTTCTGTTCTATTAGATTTACCTCCGCCGATCGGTAAACCGGGCAATCCTTGCGATCCATCACCGTGCGGTCCGTATAGTCGTTGTTTAATATCTGCTCAAGGATACGCGACCTGTTCTTGTTTACCCGGATACTACGGAACGCCACCGCTATGCAAACCGGAGTGTATTGTAAGCGCGGAATGTGCTCAAACTGAAGCGTGCGTTAATCAGAAATGTGTCGATCCGTGTGTTGGAATTTGCGGTCCGGGATCACATTGTTTCATAGTTAACCATAATCCGATATGCGGTTGTCCTGCTGGCTATATCGGCGATCCATTTGTTAAATGCACCAAGCCAACAGGTAAATATGTAACTTTTCCCTCGAATAGTCCGTTAACAGTTTATTTTCACTTCGCGAATTAATTTCACTTCTTATCGAACTCTAAATATGTATTTTCGCGGATGATTGAAAAAACATAAAAAAGCATAACATAATATAAGATTATACGATTGATTCTAGAATTACCTCCAGTATTACCGGAAAATCCTTGCGATCCGTCTCCCTGCGGTTCGTATTCTATCTGTCAAGTTAAAGAAGGACATCCGGTCTGTTCTTGTATCGACGATTACTTCGGTAGTCCGCCGTATTGTAGACCGCAATGTATAATGAATCAAGAATGTCCGTCGGATCAATCGTGCGTCAACGGAAAATGTCGAAATCCGTGTACGCCTCAAGCTTGCGGTCTAAACGCTAAATGCTACGTATTGAATCACGCTCCATATTGCAGTTGTCTACCGGGTTACGAAGGCGACGCTTTCGTCAGCTGCGGGAAAATACCGCCGAGTAAGTTATAAGCGAAATAAATATAATCGAAATTATTTACATTTTTAAATTCTATACCGAAATCTGTAATATCGACAAAAATTTATATTTAACAGCGGCACCGCCGTCAATTCCTAAAGACCCGTGCGTACCAAACCCGTGCGGAGAAAATGCTCAATGTTCTAGCGAAGACGGCGTCGCTAGATGCTCTTGTATACCGCCCTATTTCGGTAATCCGTACACTGGAGGTTGTCGACCGGAATGTGTTATTAATAGCGATTGTCCTCCGAACGCTGCTTGTCTCTCTAGTCATTGTCGTGATCCGTGTCCGGGTGTATGCGGTATCAATGCGGAATGTACGGTCGTTAATCATATCCCTACTTGTTCGTGTTTCCCCGATTATACCGGCGATCCGTTTAAATCGTGCAGAAGAAAACCCACTACACGTAAGTGAACCTATTTACTATTATCGTATGTAACGGGGGGGGGGAAAGGATACCAATCTAAAGATTGGAAAATATTTTTTAATTTAAAAAAATTACGACCATATTTATATATTACACGTCTTAATCGTACGTTTTTATCGCGCGTTATTTAGTGTGAGAACTGTTTGTTGGAGATGCGAAACTAATACAATGTGTATTTATAAAACGACAGTAAAAATTCGTTGATCTTTATCAACTGTAGCCGAGTCCCGAATAGAAATTTCTCGACTCACATTAGCTGAACAGTCCTGTTTTCGTCGCTTGGAACATAGAGTTTGCAACTGTTTATTACGGCCTGTTATTGAGCGCAGTTTTATCTTAGAACGTTTTTATTGTCTCCATCTGATTTCTTTAGATTATCTACGAGTATGTCTTTCAACCGAAGCTTCGGCTGTCCGTCTCGTACAATAATTACTTCGACACAGGAATTTCGTTAATTCGTACAGTGTCTATTCTGATTTAATCGATAGATTAAATACCAGTCATATTAAACACTCGGGCAGCGTATATATATATATATAGTATATAGTAAAAGATATACTTGGAAATAGTAGTTATATAAGTATGGAATTTGGGAAAGGAAAATAAATTACAAATTCACGCATGTATAAATTGAAATAGTGTGTGAGTATACGTGCGTGGTATTTTTACTTTATTCTATTTTTTTTTATTTATTCATTTATTCATTTATTTATTTATTTATTCATTTTCTTCGTTGTGATTAAAAAAATAGCTATTCCACCGCAGAATCCTTGTCAACCATCTCCGTGCGGTCCTAACAGTAAATGCGAAGTGAGCAGATCTAGAGCGATGTGTTCGTGCAATTTAGGTTTCGTAGGTACACCGCCTAATTGTAGACCGGAATGCGTCGTTAGTGCCGAATGTAATCCGCATCTAGCTTGCATATCTCAAAAATGTGCTGATCCCTGTCCAGGTACCTGCGGTCTACACGCTCGTTGTACCGTCATTAATCATAATCCGATATGTAGTTGTCCACCTGATACGGCCGGTGATCCGCTCATCAGATGTATTGAAATTATCGGTAAGTTATAACTAATAAACACGATTTATCGACGTCATTTATTTTTAATGTGTAACGAGTAGAAATGTTTATAAATGTAAGCCTGTCCGAGCATTTGTCATTACTTAATTTTACTCGGTCCTGAACTACACAATGTATGACATATATGTATAAACTTTTCGGCAGTTACTCCATGTTTAAATGAATAGTAATGATAAATATAATATTAGTAAACTATGCCCAAAATATATTAGTAATCTTAATTGTAAAACAAACAAACTTGACCACTTTATATCCGTAAATATGTTGGTAAGTGTAATGAAGTTGAGTGGGTTCGTTTAAAATTACGAAAATTACGCTGGAAAATCTTCTCTATATGCATGTCGAACAAAATGTTTTAATGTAATAAAGGAAAAACACTGAACTCGAAGTTTCGCGTAAAGCATCGCGATTTGAAATTAGTCGTAAATAAAAAAAGATAGATATAACGAATAAATGAATTCCTATTTTCGCATTCTTTCTCGTAGATCCTAAACAACCTACTCCACCGCTTCATCCGTGCAGTCCGTCACCTTGCGGACCGAATTCAGAGTGCAAAGAAATAGACGGACGACCGGTTTGTTCGTGCGTCGTTGGAATGTTAGGAGCGCCGCCTTATTGCCGTCCGGAATGTATGTTGCACGCCGATTGTCCTACTAAATTCGCCTGCGTCAATAATAAATGTCGCGATCCCTGCATCGGTTCGTGCGGTTTTAATTCGCAATGTACGGTCGTCAACCATCAACCGGTTTGTTCGTGTAATGCCGGCTTCCAAGGAGATCCTTTCTTCGGTTGTAATCCTACACCAGGTAACTGGAAAAAGTACTTAATGGCGGTGACGGATTTATATTATACTTCGAAAAATCTGTCTATCTTATCCTCTTCGTTCGTTATTATATCGAATAAGACGATTTTATTAATAAACCCGAGTTTATGTTTCAAGCAACATGCCGTGCCCCTCATCAGAACTAAACTAACCCTGACGTATGACGTAACAAGGTACTACCTTAACTATATAGAGAAAAAGTTATTTTGAAGACTCTTTAGTTCTAAAATTAATTATTATCTTCACGATTTATCATTCCATATATATATATATATATATATATATATATATATATATATATATATATATATATATATATATATATATATATGAGTAACGCATCATGTATGAGTTTTATCACGTTGCAAAACAAGTATGCACTGCAGATAGCCTTACAAAATATTACTATAAACAACAAGGAAAGAGTTAAAATCATTAAATTTTATTTTTAATAAAAAATCACAAAACTTTTCGACTGTGAAGTCATTATCAAATGAATATAAAATATAAAAATACATAAATATATACAATTTATAAAAAATATTAAATATAAAAATATTAATTTATATATATACAAAATTTACAAAAATTAATAAAATGAAAAATAGTATTTATTAAAAAATCTACTAGTGAATGTGGTAAACGACACTTTATTTTATAAATTCCGTTTTTCATTTTGCTAATTTTTGTAAACGTACGTTTGTATATTTTTTATAAATCGTATACGTTTATAAATTTTTATGTTTTATTTTTATTTTCATATAATAGTGGCTTATTAGCCGAAAAGCTTTATGACTTTTTATTGTTAAAAAATTTTATGATTTTAACTAATTTCTAGTTGTTTATTTTAAGAATCACTCCACACTTTTCTAATTATTACTATGTAACTGTATTAATTCTTCGTAGAGAAAATATATAACCATTGCGATTTATACGTGTCTGTATTATCGCACAGAAATTGTTCCCCAAATTTTATATATATATATATATATATTATCGGTTTAATTTTATTTCTCGTCTTATTTATTAAAAATTCATTCGCAACGAATGAAGATGATCGGATCGAGGGAAATTTAAAAAAGTATTATGTGTTATTTTATTTTATATATTTTCTGTCGTATTAAGTCGATTCCCCACCATTTATTTCGAAAAGCGAGATGAATTTTGTACATATACATATATATATATATATATATATATATATATATAAAGTTTTATAACAGCGTTTTCAACGCATTATCAAACGTTATTTCGGTTTTAAAACGGATGCAAAAAACGAGTGTTACGTTTAAGTTTAATTTAATTTTATTACTTTTTTTTTTGGTCGTTTTAAATCGATTATCGACGACTGATCGTTATTTATTATTTTAATTTAAAATAATTTTTATTATTATTATATCGAAACAGAAAATATTTCTATAATGTTCGACGTTAAGTCTATATGACGACTGGCGAGTGAAATTTGTATCTGCGTTAAGAATAGCGAACGATAGATTAATTATTACGACTCGTATAAATTTTAATATTTCTTAAACTAAGTTGGACGGTTCAACTATTGTTCGTTACGAAAAGACAACTGTGGAATTTAATGTTGTTTTTTCGAAAGTGCGAAAAGTTAAGAGTATCCATACTTAAACAGATACGCAGAATATGTATGGATATTTGCGTGTGTAGTGTGATAAGAAACTACCGAAACGCGGATCTTTGTAAAATATTGCGTCGTCGTTAAAAGTAGAAAATGATAATGCGCGATTAATAGGATTAAAAATATTTTCGCGTGCTTCGACAAATTAACTAATTCTTTATAGATAAACGGAAATTATTTACAACCCGTTGTAAAAATAAAATCCTTCCTTAAACTCGAAATTTAAAATTCCCGTACGAAAAATTCAATTTTTATCGAAACTAACGATAAAAATTCGACAAAGTGTAGTATCGGCTTTTATTAATAATTTCGTTATTAATATACAGCCAGTAAATAGCTGTATAAAGTACGAGGAAGACATTTTATATGCGTTTAATAAAGTATTTACGTACACAGATGGGTCGAAATCTTAATAATAAAAATTTCCATCCAATATAGGTTACAAACTACACCTAAGAATTTGTGGGTATATGGAGGCATAACTTCTTTGACACACGTATTCCCTGCAACTTGTGATGCAAATAGTATATCCGGATTGTATTTTATTAGCGAAAGTCTATATGCTGCACTCCAATCTTGGACTTTTGTTCCATCTGCATTGTCTTCAGAATATCCCCATGCCACACTATGGCTATTAAAACCTGCGAATACGAATTGGACCTGCTTTGCCATAAAATTTGGCGGTTCGTGGAAAACAAAATTTGCCCCAGGTGGTTTTGTATACTTTGTCAGCTCAATAGTTTAACCTCGATATCTTCTTTATCTCAATATACACCGTTTCAATCATTATTTCCGGTCTAATAAATATTTCACTTCCATATTTTTCATGTGGTCTAACGGCCCCTAATAGCATTCCATCTATTTTCAGTTGCTTACCTATGCTGCGGTTAGTTTCTTGTATACAGAGCACATCACATTTGAAGGTTTTTGCAGAGTTCTGCTAAGAGAATCTCTTTTTCAGCCGACAGTTCTTCTATACTGATAGACACTATTGTTAGCGAGAGCCCTAATAAGGCTGTTTCTACCGAGTATTTTCTTTCTTCTTAGATTTCGGCTCGGGAATGACAGACATTGGCTGATGCAGAATAAAATTCGCATGAAAATCGCGTAAACCGCTTGTAATCATTTTTGCTTGCATCATTAACAGTGGCACCACGTGGAGGTTTCTGTCGGGCCCCCTTCTACACGGTTTTCTTATTGTTGCATCGATTTACTACGCCTGCTGTAACAAATGTTGCGTATTATAATCTTGTACCGATTGTTTTTATCTATACCAATGACCAGCTAATAAGGGAGAAGACGGGCCATTTCATTTATGCTGATGATCTCCCCATCGCTTACCAAGCTAACAAATTTCACTATATAGTGTGTACACTAACAAAGATGCTAGAAAAGATGGACAAATACTATGAAGATAGTTTATTAATTCCAAATTCGGATAAAACACAAGCATGTGCGTTTCATCTAAGAAACAGTGAAGCCAGACGGAAATTAAACGTGTAATGGAAGGGTGTAACTTTGGAACATCATGAAAATCCAGTATACCTTGGTATATGGACAGAAGCCTGATATATCAGGCACACTGTGAAAATACGGAAAACAAAGTTTTAACTAGAAACGGTATTATTAGGAAGCTGATTGCATCATCATGGGGTTCAAGTTGCATACGTACCTCAGCGATGGCTTTAAACAGAATATGCTTGCCCCGTTTGGACACAGTATTCTCATGCGAAGAAAGTTGATATTTGAAGGATAATGTGAACACCACATTAATCGAGTGTTAAAATTTTTAAAACATATCAAATTATTACGTCCGTTGTAATAATGATTTTAGTTTCTTGCCTCTAGCTACGGTATACTGCACGTACATTAAAAAAAAAAGAAAGTTTACAAAAAGAAATATTACGTCTAAATTTAAACGTCGCATTTGGTAATGATTATAGTAGTTGTTCCGCATCCTTCTACACCGATAGAACCTTGTAACCCTTCACCGTGCGGCACAAATGCCGTATGCAAAGAAATACGTGGAGTTGGATCGTGCACTTGCTACGTCGGTTATCTAGGTGATCCGTACGTTGGTTGTAGACCGGAATGTGTACAAAATTCGGAATGCGCTTGGGATAAAGCATGCGTAAACCATAAATGTCAAAATCCGTGTGTAGGTGCATGTGGACTACACGCAGATTGTAAAGTATCGCATCATACACCGTATTGTTATTGTGGCGACGGTTTTACGGGCAATCCTTTATCATCGTGTAGAAAAATAATTTACAATACTAGTAAGATTTCATTTATACATATATATATATATATATCATCAATCGCATATCGCTTTATTTAGCGCATTTGTTCAATTTTAAATTTATGCAGTGATTTATTTTGAAAAAGTAGCGATAAACTTACTAGTAGAAATAGCTAATTGTTAATTATATTTAAAAAGCTTTTCGGAATTTTCAAGTTATAACTGACTTATTTATTTAATTACAACTGCCGTGTTAATCGGCTCAGTCACGATATATTGTACAATTTGCTTAACCTTATATTATATTCATTTTAAAATGCGTTTCCTCATAGCGAGGTTACGATAATTTATAAGAGCTCCGCAGTTCTTGAACCATTTACATTTACATAGTTAATTTTAATTGTATTAGCGGGACGAAAATCGTCTAAATTATATTTCGAACGTTCTTCCTCGGTGTAAGGACATTCGAATAGAAAGTGACAAAAAGTTGACAGAATTCTCGTATGCTACAAGATACAATTTTACATCGTTCCAAATTAGTACCGAAACTACCATGTGCCGTCGATACTTGACTAATGTAAAAATGAATTCTAAATCGTTTCTTTAATCTTTATAATAATTTGTACGTTAATCTATCATTATACAGGTTATTTCATTTTTCACAATTCTATATATATATATATATATATATATATATATATATATATATATATAAAGAGTCAACACTCGCTTCCTCTGAATTTTCAGAATTTTATTCATTGCAGGATCATATTTTTAATATAAATACTTGAGCGGTAATTAAAAATTTTACAAATTAACTAATAATAATAGACGCAGTAAGGTAAATGATAAAATTAACGTATAAAATATATATATAAATATCCGGTTAAAAATTGGGACTCTCGTCAACGTGTACTATTACAATAACATATCTTCTTCCTTTTAATTCCTCAATCTATTAACAGATTGGTGGACAACCATGATTAAAAGTTTCTGGGTAGAGTCATTTTCTTCATACCTCAATAGTTCTCTGTTTTTACATCTCCTTGTATTTGTTTCAAGTCTTCCTCATGGTTCCGTTGGTTTCTTCTATTATTTGTACTAAGTATTCATTGTTTCTGTATATATATATATATATATATATATATATATATATATATATATATATATGCCGGATCCATTTAAGTCACCTTGTTTTTATTGTTCTTATTATTTATTTTTTCATTGACTCTTTCTAATATTTTTTCATTTCTTATTATTTCTCTTTCTATTCTTCTCCAGCACCAGATTTCGAATGGTTCCAGTTTCAATTCGTTCGAATGTTATTTTAATAAATTATTTTTATTTGTTAATTTTATTATTTTTAAAAAATTGATTTAGCGCGTTAAAATAACGTTTTATGATGAATTAGTTTTGAACACCGTCCTATAAATATATTTAACAATATTTCGAGGGAATTATTGTAATAAATTGACAAATATTTCAGTTTTCGACTAGATATAAATTAGTTGTTATCAGTGTTGAGAATTAGTCTACTGATTATACATGATTATTGTTATTATCGATAATTTATTTTATTGCCGTTTATTATTATAAATTTATTTATTCTATAACATTAGTAATATAATTTGAAAATGGCGTAACTGGTTACTTTGTCGCTGCTTTTTCGAGAATTTCTTAGTCATTTTTTAAATTTAATTAATCCGATAGTACTATGTAAAAATAACGATTTAATTTAAAAAAAAAAAAAAAAAAAAGTAATAATAATTTTATCTTTTTGATTTAAAAGATAAATCAAAATTCGAGTAATCTCCGAAGATTATGATATACTATTTTTTACATTAGAGGATTTGTATATCTAAATAAGTTCTTCTCTAATATAGCGATAGAGAATTATAGGATATACGTGCTGTATATTATTTTATTTTTGGGTAATTTGGTAATAATTAAATTTTACAGAAAATATTTTCGATAAAAATTATATATATATATATATATATATATATATATATATATATATATATATATATATATATATATATATATATACACTGTAATTTTAAATTATTTTCGTATAACTAATTTAAATTGAACAGATGTCGTTACTCGGTTGTGGTCTTTTCGTGTTTGTGGGTATTTACGCGCAATTTTTTTTGCTTTCTCATTTGCGTAATTTGAAATAAATTTAGAACAATTTTATTTATTTGCAAATTTTTATTATACTATCTTAAACAAAAATTTTTTTCGAGAAAAAAAATTTAAAAACAATTCGGATATTTAATTGAAATTTATTTCATTTACTATGCAGTTTTTATACCTTATTTTGATAATTTATTTTTTCACATTTTTACCCTAAAAAACATATATATATATATTTTATATGTATAAAACATGTATACATGTAGATTTTTCGTTTTTATTTTATAAATGGTTTCGATATTTTTTTCAGTAAACAAACTTTTACATTTTTATTTGAATCGATAACTTCCATAATAGTTTTACTGAAAAAGTTTCTGACCTCTAGATGACGTCCCCCAGGCTCGCATGTAAATAAGTAAAATTGTATGTACGCGCGCCATTGCATGTTACATTTCGCGGCATGCAATTTTATCATTATATATGGTGTAAAAGTAAGCGTTGCATGGTTATCGCTTTTATATATGTACATCCGGTATTTCGTCCATATTTTGTTTAGCATGCGTTACGTGTTCGGTTGATTTAACGATACGTCATCCGTGCATGAAATCACCGTGCGGTCCCTACAGTCAATGTCACTCAATCGATAATAGAGCCGTTTGTAGTTGTTTGTCCGGTTATTTCGGCAAACCGCCGTATTGTCATCCGGAATGTATAAGTAGTTCCGATTGTCCTCGGGATAAATCGTGCGTAAATCAATTTTGTACCGATCCCTGTCCCGGTATATGCGGTTTTAACGCGCGTTGTCAAGTTGTTAATCATAGTCCGGTATGCAGTTGCAAAAACGGATATACAGGAGATCCGTTTGTTAGATGCGTCGAACAATATCAAAGTAAGCGCGTTAAGGGAAATAACTAACGATAGAACTAAGTGTAGATTTTTAAACGTAATTCTTAAAAAAAAAAAATGGAATCGTAAAAGGGGTTTAAATTATTTTCCCGTCATTTTCGACGTTCTAATATAAACGATGAAAATTTTTTCTTTATCGAGTATAAAAGGTTTTTTAGTCAGAAAATTGGCAAAAGACGTAATCTAGGTGACGTTGAAATGGAATAGTCGAACTATATCAAAACGGATGTTTGCATTATTATCCCATTATTATACGATTTACATATTAGATCTTTGTTTTTTGTTTTTTGTTTTTTTTTTAAAAAAAAAAAGTTCTTACGGAAATTTTTTCAAACAAAACGAAATAATATAATTATTTTGAATTTTTTTCTATTATTTTGTCATTATTCAATTATAAAATCGACTCGTCCATTCATACAGAAAGAAAATGTACCGACAAAATAATAACATAATTGAATGAGTATTTAAAATAAGAGATATTAAAAAAAAATACTTTAAATACGTATTTCAACATTTATTTTCGTTATTATGCCAACACTTTGAATATGCAATTTAGTTTGCCAATAAGTTTTATTAAACAAGGAAATTTCACGTTACTATAAATAAATACATTTTTTACACATGTAATAATTCTTTTTTATTTACTTCTATGCTTCGATTAAATTAAGTCTTTCTAAAGAAAATAGTCTAAGCTAGATAATAACTAAAAGTATTCCATTCGAAATTATTTATTTTACGGTAACAACTTTAAATTGAACGAATCGAAACTAATTCATTCCGCTAAGGCCGCTAATGATCATCCGGATGTATTATTTAATTATATATGTAGTCGGATCGTTTTATTTATTTTTTTTAAATAAATCATTTTTCAATAGTACAATTTTTTTCATTTTGTGCTTATTGGATTTTAAAGATTTAAAAATATTTCATGACCGCTTTATTTTTTGTGGTATCATACGGGGCTTTTATATTTTGTTTTTATGCAATGGTGAACGAACTTTTTTTTTACGCATGCGCGCAGTGACGTATTCTAAATCAAACAAATAAATAATTTATATATAAACGAAATAAAAACATACAGTAAAATCGCTAATATAAGTGGATCGTTGTGTGTGTGTATTATCGACAGGGAGTAAATAAGTTAATGTTTAGTTGATGAATGTAGTTTCTCTGCAATAGTTGTGCTGTTAAGACAGTTCTATGTTTGATAAATTTATATTTTTAGCGATTTTGTGTTTTTTATTTAGTTTAAATCATTTCATTCCGCATAATATTGATATAAATATAATATTTTCAATAATTTTTTTTCCTTCGGAAAATAATATTTTATTCCGTTATCTGTCTGTCTAACTTTATTCTTCAAAATTCATCATCATTTGTTGTCAATCCGTACATTGTTTTGTAGCAGCCTGTCAGTCCTCTCTTTTTACTGATAACCTCTTCAGTTCCGTGTGGTTGTTACATTCTAGGTCTTCTATAATCTGCGTTATATATTCGGGGCGAAGTCTTTCTCTGTTTTTTCCCCGTATATTCCTTTCAATATGGTTTTCACGAGGATATCGCGCCTCAAAATATGTCTAACCGATTGATCCTGATAATTACATTTAAAAAATCTTTCTTCGTTTCCTGTTTAGTACTCCTTTATCAGTGATTCTGTCTGTTCACCTGATCTTCATCATTATTCTCAGACGGCACATTTCGAAAGCACTCGTCTGACATTCATTGTTTGTTCTTATTCCGATAGTCGTACGAATATGTAGCGTATATATTTCGTTTGATAAACGTAAATAAAATCGAAATATTCCGTTTTTATAGTATCCCAATTATACTTATAACGTAGTCGACTAGTTTCGCTGATTATTGTCGCTATAGAGAGTCAGTCGGAAAAACTAGTCATCTGCCTAAATGTAATCGCGATAAAGAGTATATATATTTTTTCTTATTTTCATCTTCAATATATATATATATATATATATATATATATAATCGATATATATATAGATGTACTTTTGCCCTGTATATGTACCTCTATATTGAATAAACCGGAGGTGTGTTAAAATTGTTCAACTTTTAATGTTTTTCGTCTAATAAAACGTTCGTATTTTATCCAATTGCATACTTTGTAGTTAATGGTTTTTTTTTATTTTTATCGAGCACAGTTTGGTAATAATTTAGCGGAAATTATATATTTTATTTTAACTTCTTAATTTCGTTCGTTGTTATGGTAGGGCGTTTTTCCATTTCGAAAATACTTTTACCGGTACGCCATTTTACGACAGTTACACGTTAACCTTCAAATAGAATTCGCACGTTAAATCTTTCGGTTCCGTTCAAATTTCTATTCGCTTCATAATACGTTCACTGCGCACAAATTTGTTTTTTATATATACATAAATGTATATATTTATATTTAGATATGTAAAGCACGAAATTTGAATGTGACGCACGTTATATTGCATGATGGTATTTTTAGAACCGCCTTCGCCTGTAAATCCTTGCGATCCATCTCCATGCGGACCAAATTCTGTTTGTCGCTATAACGGTGGTGGTGATAATAGATCGCCGCCAATTTGTTCGTGCGTCGAAGGTTATATAGGTCGTCCTCCGAATTGTCGACCCGAATGTACCATTAACTCCGAATGCCCGGGTAATCTCGCTTGTCAAAATCTACGTTGCCGAGACCCTTGTATCGGTTCTTGCGGCGCGTACGCTCTTTGTACCGTCACTCATCACGTGCCCGTTTGTACTTGCGATCAGGGTTACACGGGAGATCCGTTCGCTGTCTGTTATCCGATTAAATTCGAACGTAAGCCGTAAATTCATTTATAAATTTTCCATCGATTATTATCAATTATAGAAATATTTTTTATTTTTATCGGAAGTTGATTTTTAAATTAAAAATAAAGGCTCGACGTTAGTTTAGCCTGTTTTTTTTTAATATTATAAATATATATTTAGCTTTACCGCCTACGAGTGCGCCTAATCCATGCAATCCGTCTCCTTGCGGCGCGAATGCCGTTTGTAAAGAACGAAACGGAGCCGGATCTTGCTCTTGTTTACCCGAATATATCGGCGACCCGTACGTCGGTTGTAGACCGGAATGCGTTATGAACAGCGAATGTCCGTACACTAAAGCATGCATTAACAACAAATGTTCGGAGCCTTGCACCGGTGTATGCGGTATCAAGGCCGAATGTCACGTTGTAAATCATTCGCCTTCTTGTTCGTGTATCGGCGGTTATACCGGAAATCCTCTTGTTGCATGTCACGCGATACCGAAACCTAGTCGTAAGCATTTCTTATTTCTTCTTCTTACTATATTTTCCCGGATACGTTTTCTCCGTTACGTCCGGTTACACGCGTATCGTTCTAAACGGAACGACCTTTTGTGCTATGACTAGAGAAAATGGAACGTATAAAATAATAACGGTTATACGTATTATCGAATCCGTGTCAAAATTTCTTTTCGTTGTTAATTTATCGTTTTTAAATCTTATTCCTGGTTCTTTTCGATTTCTCACATTGCTGAAAATAGATTTTATTATAAAATTTCTTTTCCGCGTTTTTCAGAAAAACCATTTACTCGATTTTCACCGTTAAATAATTTCTTATTACGTGTCCTATTCGATTTTTACGTTGTTTTGTCTCGAGTGCTGTTTTTAATTCCATCTAAACGTCTAAGTATTTTAGAACGCCACTGATTGATACGAGTTTCTACGACGTTACGCTACAAACGTATTTTTGACAGATCGATGTCTAAAGAATATTTCTCTTTTCAGTTGTAATTATTTAAAAAGCGAAAAATAATAAAGATAATAAACGTATTAGCCGTAATTAATGAGCTGTATCATTTTTTCGAAATATTTATATCGCAGAAAATTGTATAAATATCAACCCGTTCAAATTTTTCCTTTTTTAAAACGAAAATAAAAAAAATATATATTGTTTAAGAGCATATTGATATTCATTTAAGTGAGTATTAATATCGTAGAAATCGCGAGGTAACGGATGAATCCGAGGAAACGTGTCCCTGTTCTTTACTGCACTTGTACACACATACGCACACACACATATATAGTTTATTTTTTACATACGCATGCGTTATATTTTAACACGCTGATCGTTTATTAAGATTTTGTCTCTGATGGTAAAATTTAATTTTTCGTACTATTAAATCGGTTGAGTTTTCTCGTTTAATATTTCAATAGAAAAAATGACTTCATAAAATTTTAATAATTCAAGAAGAAATAAACCTAAACGTAGGGTTTTCCCTGAAATTTCCTTAATAATGGGAAAAAAATCGTAATAAATAACTTTTCATATAGATATCAATTTTTCTTGAATAAAGAGAAAAAACGATGAGCGTGAATTAATTTCGAGTAACAATTATTATCGATTTTAATATTTCGTTTATATTTCAGCATGTTTCTACGGTGTTTTGCCTATTTATCTGTCTATATACCTACTATCTGATATATATGATATATATATATATATATATATATATATATATACATATGTATGCATGTATACTTTGAATGTTGTTACTTTAATGCACTTTTCTTATTTTTTTTTTAAAACACTCGCATGTTATATATACATTTATAGCAATTCCTAAAAATCCTTGTTTACCTTCGCCGTGCGGTCCGTACAGTCAATGCAGACCTGTTAACGAACACGCAGTTTGTTCCTGTCAAAAAGATTACGTAGGAATTCCTCCGGCATGTAGACCGGAATGTATGGTGAATTCAGAGTGTTCTCAAGATAAAGCTTGTATCGGTCAAAAATGTTTGGATCCTTGTCCGGGTACTTGCGCGATAAATGCGCGTTGCCAAGTTGTAAATCATAAACCTATATGTAGCTGTTCCGTCGGTTATACCGGTGATCCATTTGTACGATGCGTTACTCAACGTAAGCTATCCATAAATTTCTAATTTTTCAGTTTTCCTTTATTGAAAAAAAAGAAATAAAAATAAATGCCGAAAATAAAAAAACAAAATTACGCACTTTAATTAATAGTCCCCCCTTCCGATACATTTTAAGATTCCCTTCTCGACGATGCGTATTGTTAAGCTTCTATTGAACATTTTAAAGGAACAGATTCGTGATTTAAATTAGTTCTAGTCCTCGATTAATCCTCTACACGATTCGAGCATAACGTCGAGTAAAAATATAATTATCGTCATAATTTCCTCGATTTAACAATTTAATGCGGCGAATTGTTCTTTCATTTTCCATAAGAACGATATTAGTTTTTTTATTTTGAAAATTTTTACTTTTATACTTACAGATCCGTGTATATTCACGTTAGTTTAAAAATTACTAAAAGAAATATTTAATAATAAATAACGTTTGAATATTCAACCACTGAAATTATTACTATTTTTTTTTTTGACCCTATATCGATCCACTGCTCGACGTAGGTTTTATCCAATCTCTTCCGTTCCGGTTCTGAACTTTCTAAATCCAGTTCTTCCACGCTACCTGACCTATATTGTCGTGCCAACGAATCAGCGGTCTGCATATATAGTTTGTTATCGTTATTATTTAAAATTTATCTTATAAACCGAAGATGGCGTAACGCTGAAAAACGTTATTAAAAATTATTCAAATATAATCGATGATGGAACAGAGTCGAGAATTTACCTGGGAAAGAAAAAATAATTTAGATTGTTTCATTTTTTGTATTTTATATTTTATTTATTTATGAATGTTATATATACATATATATATATATATATATATATATATATATATATATATATATATATATAATGTTTGGTGTTTGTATTATTTTCTTTATTAAATTTCTTATCAAAAGTTAATTGAAAACATATTTGGTTTCGTGTAAAGGTTAATCGGCACATCTTGTCGGGTTCTTTCTTATACTTTAGCGTATTTTTAATTATGCATTTGATAAATTATAAATAATGCATTTGATAAATTATAAATAATGCATTTGATAAATTATAAATAATGCATTTGATAAATTATAAATAATGCATTTGATAAATTATATTTTTACACGTTTATTTAATGCATGTAACGCACGTTTATTTCACATTAACGGTGTATAGAACCTCCGGATATTCATCCACGTCCGTCACCGAATCCGTGCATTCCAACACCGTGCGGTCCTAATTCTGAATGTCGCGTGGTCGGAGGAACGGCTGCGTGCTCCTGTCTGTCGAACTACATCGGTCGGCCGCCAAACTGTCGTCCCGAGTGCACCATTAAAGAGGAATGTCCTAATCATTTAGCTTGTCAAAACGATCGTTGCGTCGATCCTTGTCCGGGCTCGTGTGGAGCTCACGCTACTTGTTCCACAATTAAACATGTTCCCACGTGCAATTGCGACATCGGTTATACCGGGGATCCTTTCTCGGGTTGTATCCAAATACAACAACGTAAGTGACGTCTATTACGTTGCAGTTGTAATTTTTCGAACTATAAATCGTGGCGATTATGTTTATTATCGCTAGCAATTTCGTACGAAAGAATTTTGCAAAAGTAACACTTAAGTAAGCATTTAAGAAGTGAATGTATTACGGAGAATTGTGAAATTTAAATACAATGATCAGAATTACGAGTAAAGAGGATTGTGTTGTTATACGGCGTAATATAAATCATATATATATATATATATATATATATATATATATATATATATATATATATGCGTGGGTGTGTGCATATGCGTGTGATATATTGATATTAAATTTTAAATCATACGGTTATGAAATGAAATTTTTATATATATTTAATATTTTTTTTATTATTTTGAGTACTTATTGACATTATGACTGTTTATTAATTAGAATTTTCCAGTGTTTCCATATGCTAGTCTGACAGGGTGCTGTCTACCTTGGTGGTATTTCTTATTTAACGTTTACGCGTCATCGAACACATTCCTCGTGATCAGTCTTCCATATTTCTTGAAAAATATATTTGCCTTAAAATTAAAATCAATTTGTACAGTTACACTTGTTTTCCAAAAATTATTTATCATTTATGTAATACGCGGAAAGTTGTTAAAAAGCGAAAAAGACGTGATTATAATTAGTAATCATTTGAGAAAAAATGTTTACTTTATGTAATAAGGTAATTTCAGTTTTTGTTTGCCAGTAATATCTACACACGGTAATACTGCTACAAATTATTTAAATTCGTTATATATATTAAACCGTCGATTCACTACACATATATAAATATATATATATATATATATATATATATATATATATATATATATATATATATATATATATATATATATAGAGTCTGTAATTAATGAAATACGCAGAATCCTATTAGAAAGAATAGAGGAACAATTGTCAAAATAAAAATTAAAGATGTATAAGACTATCAAGTTCTACATTCAATTGATTTTTTTAAAAAAGAAAATAAGATGGTAGTTTTATATATTCTTTCTTAAACCTCGCTAGTCTTATATATGTTTAATTTCGCTACTTTTCCTCTACTCTTTTTAATATGATTCGCTAATGTATATATATATATATATATATATATATATATATATATATATATATATATATATATATATCCGTATTAAAATTCATCACTAAACAAAAAAGTAAATAATCAAAAACTGCAATGAGTTTATTGTTAAAGCAACCTCTGCTTTATAGATTATGCGAAATAATTTTACTCAATACCATAGCAAAGACCGTAGCAAATACTTAGCGAATTTGGAATTTCACGTTATTTAATTAATTTAATAGAATTCTTGTATTCATCTAATAGCTGCAAAGTAAAAATTCCTGACAGATGAATTTAAGTTTGTCGAGGATGCATATTAAATGACATATAGAGTAAGTGCACATTAAGAAAAGCTACGGAACGATCGGAAGATGGCGTGAAAGTTGCTCGAAAATTAATTAATAACCTGCAATATGCCGGCGATATTGTGATAATTGCTTCGTCGAAAGAAAAACTGCTCCGTCTATTTTAAAAGTTGGATAGTGTGAGTAAAGAAGCAGGTTCATGAATCGATAGAGATAAAACTAAAGTAACATTTGGCAAATACAAGGCAGAGCATGCACAAAGCTTAGGCAACCTCCAAGTAGTTTATAAATCTCTCTATCGGGTTCGCTTATATATTAAAAAAAAAATGGTCATTCAACAGATGAAATTAAAAGTCGAATAATGACAGCGAAAGCTGCACTAACTCAATTGAGAAGGATCTGGAAAAGCCATGACATAAATTAGTGTTCATCAAAATGCTCCTAATGAACATGTTGGTGTTGTCTGTATTCCTGCATGCATCTGAATGCTTATGAAATTTAGAGTGCTGCGAAGAAGTTAATCATTCGGATTCTCGATTACGACACATCGTTAAAAAACGTACATACACTTTCCTTTGGTCATATCGTACGACGGAACAATTTAGAAAAATTGATTTAGATCCGGTTGAAGGTCACGGGCGAAGAGACCATCAACGCGATATGTAGATAATTTCAAAATGATCATCACGGGTGTCACTTCATTACAGAAAATAGGGCAGGGACAGATGACGATATCAATTACACGGAACAAATAAAATGAATCCCAATATCAGGATGCTAGGACACGACTATGACTATGATGATTACGCTCCATGTGATTCTGCGTGCTTCATTAATCACAGACAGAATAATTTAAATTAATATACTAAAAGATAATGCTGCGCAATTGCTGAACGACAGTTTCATTTGACGAAATCTTCCGTCAGTTCGTCAGTTACTTAAACTTCAGAACGTCAATAGTATTCTAATGTATCTGCTTGTACCATAAGAATTAGAATGTAGAAACTGTAATAGTCCTAGTTGTATAGTAAAATCGAATTTTTGAAGTTATTCTATTTTTTTTTTTTTTTACAACATAATTTCGGAAAATAGTATTTTCCACGGTATTTGTTTATTTCGTTATTATTTTTATATTTTTATTTATTGGTCGGGTTAAAAAAATAATGTTACGATTTTATTTAAAATCGTCTTGTCCTTCTGTCTAGAACCCATCGAATTAAAAGAGAAATTATAATAAATTTACGTTATAGCATTCTTGACTCTTTGCATCTTCGTGCAAAATAGGGTGGCGCTAATATTAAGCATTTTTGAATTTATATATACGTAAATATTCGTACAAATCGGAAATGATCAATTGTGAAATAATTTCCAGCCACTTTACCACCACCATCTCACGCGGAACCTTGTAATCCGTCACCGTGCGGAGTTAACGCTGTATGTAAAGAAAAATACGGCGCCGGCTCTTGCACGTGTTTATCCGATTACTTCGGCGATCCGTACATCGGTTGTCGACCGGAATGCGTCACCAATTCCGACTGCGATCGAACTAAATCTTGTCTAAATAATAAGTGCCGAGATCCCTGCCCCGGTTCTTGCGGTTTAAACGCCGAGTGCTCGGTTATAAATCATGCGCCTTCTTGCTCCTGTTTACCCGGTTACATCGGCAATCCGCTAAATGCATGTCATCTCGCACCTACTAGTAAGCATGCGTAGTGTATTGTATTCACGTGTCACACAGCGTATTTTCGCGAATATTTATTTCGACGCGTGCGCTTTTAGCTCGGAGTATTTTACAAGCGTCGGAACTGCATATGGCGCTAATTTCGTTACTTTTAGTTTCGTTTAAATACATTTTTCTTCTAAAAGTTCGATAATAATTGACAATTTTATCGAGGAAATTATTTTAAAAATAAATTGTAACAACCGATATGACCGGATAGAACTGCTGTTCGACAGCATTGAATTTAGGAATAGGATAAAATATGCAGGATTAATTGAAAAACATATAATTCTTCAAATATTAAAATAAATACGCGTTTTATAAACGTTAAGGAAGGGTGTGTAGACTTATCTAGAAGGTGGGACAAAGAAATCTAATACGTGTAACGAAAAATTGGATACTTACCATCGGAGAAATCATTTTAAAAAATGAACAATTAAATTATCTCGTTAAATGCTACAAATTCAAAAACTTGAATAGATTACATAGAATTTGCTGTAAGAAACGAACAGTTAAGTCAGCTAATAGGGTACGGCGGTGGGAAAATACAATTTATAGACGGATTTAATCGATTTATATAAAAAAAAAAACACACTATAATCGATTAAAAATTTAAATTTATTCTATACCTAAAATTTTAGAATAATACGAGTCCATTTAAATTTGACGCTATAAAATTAATTTAATAGCCTTAATAAACAACAAAAAAATAGTTAAAATTAATAAAATTATTTCTTTATGAAAAATCAGCTTTTCGGCTGTATAGCCATTATCGAGTGAATATAAAAAAATTAAATTATAAAAATATATAGGAAATATTTAAATGTAAAAAATATTACTTTCATATACAATTTACAAAAATAATCAAAGTGATAAAATAGTATTTTTAAATGATCAGATTATTTAAAAATATTGTTTTATCACTTAGACCATTTTTGAAAATTGTATATGAAAGTAATATTTTTTACATTTTATATTTCTATGAATTGATATATATATATATATATATATATATATTATATATTTGTATAATTTTTAGTCACTCGATAATGGTTTAACAGTCGAAAATCTTTGTGATTTTTCATAAAGAAAAATGTTTAGTGATTTTAACTCCTTTTCGGTTGTTTATTTTTAAAAACTACATTCCAAATTAATAGTCTTAATCTTATAGTTGTGTAATTATTTATTTACGTTCAAATTATTAATTAGATAGATGATTTAAAAGTTGGTGTTTGTCAAAGTAGTCCCGACTCCGAAATTTGATAAGCGACGTCTAGCAATTCTCATTAACTCGACAGTTGATAGTAAATCGAACAAATGACGTTTCACTCGGATGAATAGTCGAATTGACTGTCGACTTTTAATAAATTCTCGTCAAAGTGATTGAATTCGATCTTAGGTCGTGCGAATAGTTAAGCCGCGAAAAAACTTTTTTCAAAAGCAATTTTCTAATTGAACTTTTATAATTCGTTTATTTGCAATTATAACTCGAGACCGACGATTTACGAAAATTATTAGCGCAGCTCCGACGTTTGTATAATGAATTTCCGTGTGTGATATTTGTTCGCATGAACATCTCATCGAATCGTTAATTTGTTATAGCGTGTAACTAGAAAATAATAATTACCTTTTCGTTCGATTAAATTTTTTTTACGTCTTAATAACCGGTAAAAAATAAATTAAAGCTTCCTTGAAAAATTATGATCGAAACATTTTATTTCGATAATTTTTCTCCATTTCTAAAATAGCGTTATTATTATTTTTTAATTCATCCATTATAAATTATCGGTTTTTTACGAAGAAGGCTTCTTTTTCAAATCACAATAAAAACATTTTGCGATATTAATTTTTTTATTTATTAAATTCGGTCATTTTTAGTTGATATGGTTATTTTATGAAAAATTATAGACGCAGTGATTTTTAAAACAAATCACAACAAAAAAGTAGTTAAAATCACTAAACTTTTTAAAATAAAAACTCGCCAAGCCCTTCGGTTGTTATGCTATTATAAAATAAATATAAAAAATAAAATATAAAAATATATACGATTTATAAAAATATAAAATGTAAAAAGTACTAATTTAGATATATACCATTTATAAAAATTGAAAAAAACAAACAGTATTTATAATGAAAGTGATTGTTGTAAATATTAATCAATAATCCGCGATATAAAATTTATATGTAAACAATAATGCGAACAATAAAATAAAAACTAACCACATCTGTCTAATATAGAAATTGAAATTTATAATATACTTTTCTTAGAACTAATTTTTCATGAAAATTTATCGTGGAATTTTATAAATTATTTTTATCCCTTTCTTTTATTATTTCTATTTTTTCTAGTAGGTTTCTTTTTTTATAATTTATAAACAAAACAAAATATAATACAGTTTAATCACTAGTAGATTTTTTATTGCCTAGCCTTTCGACAGTTACGTCATTTTCAAGCATATACAACAAATATTATGTAATATTAATATTATATAATATTTGTTGTATATGCTTGAAAATGACGTAACTGTCGAATTGATGCAATTTAATTCTTTACAATATTTTCCAAATAATGATTTTTCATCATTGTTCACTTATGAATATCAATTATAAACCAAACAAATTATAACACAGTTTAAGTTTGTTTTTTTTTGTTTTTTTTTTATTGCGCAAAGCTTTTCGACAATTACGTCATTTTCAAGCGTACACAATAAACATTACATATTAATTAGCAAAAATATTTATATAGCGACATCTTAAAATTTGATATACATATTTCACTAGCCAGACATAATTTCATTTTTAGATTTATTTACAATAAATTTTATTTATAAAAAAATTTTGAAAAATAATTCTTCATCGAAATTGATGTATATCTCCAAACCTGGTTCAGGTTCCATTAATGTTGAATATATTGGGGAATAGTGATTTTATAAATAATAAACCAAACAAAATATAACGCAGTTTAATCACTATTAGCGCAATAAAGAACTTAATAGTGATTAAACTGTGTTATATATTTTGTTTGGTTTATAATTTATACAATCACTACTCTCCAATATATTCAACATGAATGAATTTAAATGTCTTTTAAACATTATTATGGATTGTTCGCGCCTGTTTCTCCTATGTAATCTTTTTCACGTTGATTACAATTTAATTTATATACTCCCGAATTTTTAAATATATTTCTATTTTCTATCTTCTATTTCGTAATTGATTTCAATAACGCGCAATTTAAAACATGCGACTTCCTAGATAATATTCATTATCACTTTATTCTCTACATACTGTGTTTTTTTTTTTAACTTTACCAATTCTTATAAATCATGTATTTAAAGTAGTATCTTTTACACTTAATATATTTATAAATTATATATATTTATATATTTTATTT
Organism: Coronaproctus castanopsis; assembly: GCA_032883995.1. Taxonomy (NCBI): domain Eukaryota; kingdom Metazoa; phylum Arthropoda; class Insecta; order Hemiptera; family Monophlebidae; genus Coronaproctus; species Coronaproctus castanopsis. The sequence continues at coordinate 292,933,831 of CM065052.1, forward strand.
TTTATGTTCACTTGATAATGGCTTAACAATCGAAAAGCTTCTATCTAAAAGTTTAGTGATTTCAACTACTTTCTCTTTGTATATAATCGTTTTAATTTAATGATTTCGAATATCGACTATACATATTGTATTATCGAATATATTTTATTACACGCTAAAATAATTAAAATTAAAAAAAAAATTACTCATTTTCATAATGTATAATAATTTTCCTGAAAATTTGAAATTTACGTGTTACACTTTCCATCTAGCATGTGCACTTATTTATTTATTTATATATATGTATATATATATACACACGCATGCACGTTCGCTTTTATTCGAACAGCTTGTCATTCATTTCGGTACTATACGCGCTCTTCTTTAAATCTAGCTCTACCGGATACGCCTAAAAATCCTTGCACGCCTTCAGCTTGCGGTCCCTATAGCGAATGTAAAGTTTACAATTATAACGCTGTTTGCACGTGCCTGAAGGACTATATCGGTACACCTCCGGCATGTAGACCGGAATGCGTTGTAAATTCGGAATGTCCTCGCGACAAAGCTTGCGCGAATCAGCATTGCGTAAATCCGTGCGTTAAAGCGTGCGGTGTTGAAGCTAGATGCATAGTTGTTAATCATAACCCGGTATGTAGCTGTCCTCAAGGATTTATCGGAGATCCCTTCAGTCGCTGCATTAAACAATGTAAGCTCAATTCGTTGTTTGTACATATAGTTTTGTAAAAAAAAAAATGACCGACAAAATGATGAAAGGAGGGGAATTTATTTTACTTTACGTCATACTATTCGGAATATAATTTTCAGCATTCGACTCTTTAATGCGAAGTAAATTATCGTTTTCATCGAATCGGATATTAAATTAATTTTCCCCAATCTCGCTGAACGATTTTTAGCGCGATTCAAAACGAAGCTGTGCGAATAATTAAAATTTAATCGAAACAAAATATAATTAAAAAAAATATATATATATATATAATTATTAACGGGTTTCTTTTTTCGGAAAGGACGGTCACTTCGTGAATAATAAATTTTAAAAATGAAAAAAAAAGAAACAATATTGTAGAAATTTGATACTTTTTCAAAATTATTTTCGACGTGGCATCGTTCTATTTTTCAGGACCCGCTATTTTATAATTTTTATTCAAAGATACAGCTTAGAAATTTAATATCTTAATTAGGAAATTTATCTCATTATCAGAGGTCCCGATACGTACGAAATTGCAACTCATTCATCGCTACTATTTGTTTTCATTTATTGTTGCTTCATTGCTCTATTTGTAATTTAAATTATATGTACATCTTATAATATGAACACTCTTAAACACGTATTTAGCATATATCTTTTTTTTTCTTTTTATATTACACGTAGCTTTTATATATATATATAGATATATGGTGTTTTGCTTATAGCGGTGTTACGGTTACGCATATTTCTTGCATGTTTTGTACTTTCTATTTCTTTAGCACCGGCGCAACCGCCTGCACTACCTACAAATCCGTGCTTACCTTCCCCGTGCGGACTATATGCCGAATGTCACCTACACGGTAATTTACCCGTCTGTACTTGTCAACCGAACCGAATCGGTCATCCTCCAAATTGCCGACCGGAATGTACCATGGATATAGAATGTCCCGGTAATTTGGCTTGTCAAAACGAGAGATGCGTAGATCCTTGTCCGGGATCATGCGGCATTCACGCTACTTGTCTAACTATACATCACAAACCGCGTTGCGATTGCGACGACGGTTACACCGGTGATCCGTTTTCCGGATGCGTCGTAATTATACCTCATCAAAGTGAGAATAACACGTATATATAATAAATTAATTTAATCAGGAAGGGGACGAGCCGAAAAGTAATAATTTTTTAACCTTAAAACTTCTTCTTCTTCTTCTTCTTCTGGTGTCCTATATCTTTGGCCCATTGGCTGATTTTCTATTTCTCGCTGCTTTCATTAACTCCCCAATTCCCTTAATTCTCGTCCGATCGTTTACGTTCAAACTTTCTTCTGCCTCTTGAACGTTTTCCTTCTTTACTATACAATATTCCGTAGTTTTCTGCTAACTGCTACTCTTTTCAAGACTTCCGCGTTTGCTATTTTTTCCATCTAACCTATCTTCTGCAGATGTCTCAGGAACCACATTTTTATTGTCATTAACGGTTTTTTAGATATCTTCTTTAACGATCGTGTCTTCAGGCTGTGTAGTAGTAATACCGGCGATATATAGCAGTTGATGACCTTTTACCATAGGTAAAGGGAACTTTTGACGCGGTATAATTTGTAAACGCGTGTTCGGGTTTAAACACGTCTCCCGAGCGTTCTGTAATTCGATAATTGAGGAATAAATTATCGAAATGAATTTATAATTTACCTCGAGCAATCTTTAAGGTTTACTTGTTATCGTTTTATTCGATAATCTCTTCTATTAGAGATATATATATATATATATATATAATTCTATCTCCCTCTTTTCCGAGTATGAGTGCTGTCATTTATGTTTATGTTGAAAATTGGAAACCAAGCGGGTACGATAATTTATTTTTGGGTGGCAGACTGCTGTTGTTGATCGCTTGAAATTGAAATCTGATTGATCAGCTGGTTGTTTTGGAGCGTGGCCTTCTGCGTCAGTATTATACTATCTACGATAGATTTCCATTTATTTCTGTTTTGTGCATTCACTTCCTAATCAGTTTTTCTCGGGTTTATTGCCACGTTTTCAGATCATTGGCGAATACAACCTTGTAGCGCAGTTTAAGTCTTTCAGCGTGTCTTTTTCCAGTTTATAGAACACCATATAGCATTTTCTTCGGTACGCGGACATCATGCATTTCACCGACTCATTTCACGACCCTTTCAACCAGCATTTGCGCGCAATAGATTTAACTGCTATTAGATCTAAAACTTTCTCGTTTCTTATTTTCAGTATCGATAAGTATATGTATACGTTAATGATTATCCGCTCCAGCTGAGGCTAAAAGTTATAGACTGCTATTATAGACTGCTACGTTATTCCCGCATGCCTCGAACGTTGTTAGATGTTTAGAGGTTATAGAAATGTTGCTTTTAACGAGATTGTTAAGAATTTCGATAATAACGTATTGAAAAGAGCCGAATGCTCGTAAAAAATATTAAAAAAATAAAAAAGGCCGTATCTAGGTCATATTCTAAGAGGAGAAAAGTATGGCATTTTTTCCTCTTAATACTGCAAGAAATAATTCGTGATAAATGATCAGTTGATTGAGAAGAAATTTACGCCTAAAAAAACATCGAGGAATGGATTAACATTAATTATATAGATTAGATGGTTCCATTAAAGACAGGGAAGGAGAGAAATTATTTGGAGTAAGCTACGCATTGCATTATGGTATTAAGAGAAGATGATATATATATATATATATTATATGGTGTGAGGTGTGATATGTGTGTGTGTTTCTGGTATGAATATTGTAATTTATCGGTGGTGTGAAACGTGAGATAAATAATGGAACTTTTTTCGAAAAGCCGGTGAAATAAAAAATAATTTCTACGTTATGGCGCAATGAATACGTTAAATTATGAAAAACCCCAAAAAACACTCTAGAAATTTCGATTTTTTTTTTCGTTTCAACTCCATAGAAACGACTCTATAAAGCTAGTGGTTTTTGCGACTGTCCTAGTTCGTAATTTGAAAACTATTTGTATTATGTTGTTTTTGTAATTTTATAATTTGTTCCAAATTGACGATAACGGTGAACAAAATTAATTCGATAAACAAAGCAAACGTAATATTTGTAATATTTTTCAGTCAATAATTAATGCTCGATATATTAATTTTCATCACCACACTGTCGATTGTTTGCTTGTAATCATCCGTATTTCGCGAAAATACAGAATCGTTTGTCGAAAATAGCGATATTTTATTGACGTTCGATCTAGCTTAGATTAGACTATTCCGACGAACGGGAAATCCGATACGTTTCGAAATAAATGTGTGTTTTTTTTTTTTAGCGATAATAACAAAATATAATTTAAAAACCGTTAAATTTCGGCGTTGCGTAAAACGTTATTATCCGGTTCGTAGTTACGATTTTAGAATCGATTCCAACAGATATCGGGAATCGCAAAACGAGCGTGTTCGTAAATATGTTTGCGGTAGTTTTTTAATCGTTTCAGTCGTGCGTTATAAAATTTTACATTATACGATACTGATAATTTTCAATGTATTTATATAAATACGTTTAAAATTGAGACATTTCACGTCAACCGGATAGCGTGAAAATTTTTATGTACCATTTAGTATCGTGACTTCAAAGGGTGATTAATCGAATAAAATCGAACCTAGTTATAAGTTACCCGATAGACCTTATCCGTCTAATCTATAAATTGAAAAATTAATACCTCTATGAAATCGGTTCTATTAGATATAAATAAATAAAACAAGTTTTAAATTGTAGAAAAAAAGTATATTCAAAATATATTATTACTTTCCGCTGTACTCGCCTTTTAGCTCGATACATAGTAAACGTAAAATCCACATTTTTGGAATAAAATTCAAATTTGTTTGAGTGCTACAATAGTAAAGACGTGCACATTGTCGCGATGCAACAAAAAGCGAATGAAAGTGGGCCGAATCCTTCGAATTCTATTTAGTTTCCGTAATGTGACGCAATAACTGTTGGAATTACCATGAGAGCGAATCCAACTCTCCGGATATTCGCATCGGTAACTGATGCCTTCCCCAGATCGTGATTTATCGAAAATTGAAAGAAGTCTATGTTTCAACTTTTTTTCCTAGTAGCAACTCACTGACGATTACATCGATCGTTTTATCTCTGTAAACGTTTAGTAATCGCGAATGAATCTTTTTTATACTTCATCGCGCGTTGCTTCAACCGAACACACAGCTCGTCCTTTCGTATCCACGGCAACAGATCAACCAAATGTAACGAAACTTTGTATGCTATTCGGGCTATTAAAACCAACCATATAGCTCCCTTCCTCCGATTATTTTCATTATTGACCCTCGTATAGTATATTTACGTGTACGTGAGTAAACGTTTACAGGCGAAACTTGATCCTCTATATATAATACAATTTTATTTTTAGTAACGACGACCGAAGGTCCTCGACGACCTTGCGATCCGTCACCTTGCGGCGCTAACGCCATATGTAAAGAACGAAACGGGGCCGGTTCTTGCGTTTGTTTACCGGAATATTTCGGCGACCCTTATACGGGTTGTCGACCGGAATGTGTTACGAACGCGGATTGCGATCGACTTAAAGCTTGCGTAAATAATAAATGTCGAGATCCTTGCCCCGGCACGTGCGGTTTAAACGCCAATTGTATCGTAACTAATCACGCACCGTCTTGTTCTTGTCTATCCGGTTATACCGGCGATCCGATTACCGCATGTCATCCGACTCGTTCTCGTAAGCACTTTCGCACTTTTACCGTTATTATTATTTCTTTGTAATTTTTTTTCTATTCTTTTTATTACTATATATATATATATACACACACACACACCGGAATGATAACAATTTTTGTATTTTTGCACGTATACTATTACTCCGTACGCGAATCTACACTTCTTGCGTGTCTTTTTCTTATAAGTACTATCTATTTTTAAAAAATCATAAATATTAAGTAAATTATAAAGTAATCATTCAACGATATACCGAACTGACTCGAACGCTTTAATTAAAAATGAAATAAGGAACATATAGACTTAAATTAACTGTAAATTCGGTCGTTTACTTAATTACAGTTTAGAAATTAAATTAAAGAGTAAATATTCGGAAAATTAAAAACTAACGCGACTTTATAACGCGCAAACAACGAAAAAGTAGCTAAACTCGCTAAATTATAAAAATTCGTAAAGATCACGAAGCTTTTCGACTATTAAGCCATCATCAGGTTGATGTGAAAAAAGATAAATTATAAAAATATATAAATAAAATATACGGTGACCCATAGAAGACGGACGGTTTTGTTTTTTGAATAGCGCAGCTGGTAACACTGCTACAACGCAAACCGCGTGTTCCACGTTTAGAGTACATACGAGAGATTCGTTTTTGTTAACAGTTATCGGTGGTATCCTATAACGCGAAGAAGCGCGTTTTGCGTGGAGTGCTATTTTCGGCGCGAATCGATCACGACAGCGCGAAAAGAGTTTCGAAAAGAATTCAAAGTTACGCGATTTTTTTATTTAAGAACCGCGCTTACGAAACACGTCCACGAGATTTTAATGATCTGAAAACTCGGATTTCCGAAGAAATTTCAAAAATTCAGCGACCTGTGCTCGAAATAGTGTTTGAAAATTATGTAAAGACTGAATGAATATATTCATTTAAATATTTGGTCGAATAATTTATGAGTTATTCAAAAAACAACAAAACCGTCCGTCTTCTCTGGGTCGTCCTAAAAAAAAAAACAAAAGAAGAAAATACTTAATTTAAATGTACGATATTAAAAAAATTGCAAAATTGAAAAAAGTCAAAATAATTTTGCGTTGTTCACATAATTTTATAATTGTTTTTCATTTTTTTGTTTTTCGTCATATCGTTTATTCTGTTTTTTTTCTTTCTTCTTTTTATATATTTTTTTATAAACGGTATATATTTTTATGTTTTATCGTTTTTTAATGCGAATTTAACAATACCAGTTGATTTCAACTATTTTTTTTGTTATACATTTTTTAAAAAACTACATTCCACACTCTTCAAATTACGAATTTATAACAGTTTGATTTCAAACAGATAGTAGTTATATAATTATAAAAATGCGAAAATTAAAATTACATATATGTATATAAAAATTAAATAAATTATACAAAAACTTAATCCGTAATTAGTTTAGAAATTAACGGTTAATAAACGGCTAATCCGATAATTTTCATTTTACACACTGAGACCTATCGATAAATAAAGAACCAACGTATTAATAAAATGCGAATATCGCTCTGTAAAAAATAAGTTTCTCACACTTTTATTATACTTATTTAAATAAACCTTTTTTTTTATATATATTATGTTTAAAATAATAATAATAATAGCACAATTTTACCCTTTCAGTCGTACGTTATAAAATTTTAATACAAATTTATAAATTTTATATTATACAATATTGCTTGTTAGGTGAACTGGAGATAATTTTCACATATATATTTATATAAATGTTTTTTAAAATCGAGACATTTCACGTCAACCAGAAAATAAAAAAAATTTCGTTCGCACGGACATTATTTTGACTGAAAGGGTTATAGGCGACGAAGTGAATTTCAAAATGCTATTTTCAAAAACATTTCTTCATATATTAAATCGTACTCGATAAACGGCGCGCAGATTATTTTTTATTTGCCTATGCACGCACGTCGAGGTATGCACGTAAAACATCTCTTATTAATCTTTATCGCATGCGTCTTTCATACGTATATAGACATCGCGTATTCTATAATTTATATATAGCCGTTCCGGGTGTAGCAAAAAATCCGTGTTTACCGTCACCGTGCGGACCGTATAGCCAGTGTCGACCGATCGACGGGCACGCTGTGTGTTCGTGCCAAAACGGTTACGTAGGAACACCTCCCGCTTGTAGGCCAGAATGTATAGTCAGTTCGGAATGTGCTCAAGATAAAGCGTGCATTAATCAAAAATGCGTCGATCCGTGCACCGACACTTGCGGCACTAACGCGCGTTGTCAGGTTGTTAATCATAATCCTATATGCAGCTGTTCGTCCGGTTATACGGGAAATCCGTTTGTCAGTTGTCTTCCGATAGGTAAATATCGAAAACGTAGTTTCCCGGCGTTTTTATTTATATACGGAACGGGTTTTTCATTACGCTAGTTTTAACGAAATAATTTGAATAAAAAATATTTTTTCGCTATTATCGACGAATTTCGAGAGGATCGATGTCGAGATATGTAAATATTTTTTTTCTTTTAATTCGCCTTTTAAATTGGCCGATTTGTTTTCAAAATGTCCAATACTCGCGGATAATTATAGTACGTTGAATCTTTAAAATATCGTAACGCTCTAAATTTAACTGAAAGAATGTAAATATTTGTAATTCGAGCGGAATTAAGCGTTTTGTTGAAAATTGTATAGACGTTAAATGTGGGCATTTAAAGCAAATTCGGACGTAATTACGACGATGCTTAATTATATATTTGAGAATAGTTAGCCGAAAATCGCAATTAAATTTTATAATTTTATAATTTTATAATTTCTCCGAGAAAAAGTGAATAATTATAGTCGTTTTAAGTTGGTAAATATGTTTTTCTCGATAAAGGTATAATTTTTTTCTTCTTTTCTCTATTTCTGCGTGTATATTTTTTTCATACTTTAACACACTGCACGTTTTTATAATTTTTTATAATGTACTACACGGTAATACTAATACAACGGGGGAAAAAAACCCGGACACGTTTTAAATCGCATGTTTTTCTATAGTGAAACCTACGACCGCACCGTCACCGATCGATCCTTGCGTGCCGTCTCCGTGCGGTCCTAATTCGATATGTCGACTTATCGGAAATACGCCGGCATGTTCTTGCTTGCCGAATTATATCGGACGACCGCCTAATTGTAGACCCGAGTGTACTATTAACGAAGAATGTGCCGGAAATTTAGCTTGTCAAAATGAAAAATGTCGCGACCCTTGTCCCGGATCTTGCGGTATTCACGCGGTATGCGTTGCGGTAAATCATTCGCCGCAATGCACGTGCGAAAGCGGCTTTACCGGCGATCCTTTCTCCGGTTGTAACGTTCAACAAAGTAAGCTGAACGTCATTTTTGACGTTCTTTGGACGAAATTATTACTTCTTTCTCTTTCACCTTATTAATAACGTAACATTATATTACTTAATAATTTGCAATATTTGTGTCCTTTCCTGCTCGGTCATAAAGGTATTCCCAAATGAATTTGTCCACTCATTAGCTACGGACGCGTCATTTAAACTGAGTCAAGGATATAATGAGAATACTATCAACTTCAACCGTCTAAACTTCGGTGGTTTTATTTCTTTTTAATCGCGATCGTACTTATCGGTAGATTAAGATTTCGGCATCACTTATTATCTGTCTTGTCCATATGCAACTCGGAGAAGTGCGATCTCGAACATGTTTTTTTTTTTTTTATGCTCTCCCACGGCACTTTTACGTTCTGAGCTTTATCTTATTTTACTACCTTCCCCATGTATTACACCGCCGTATATCGTCCCTTCTTCATCTGGATAATAATTATTGCCTCATACAGCGACATTTCTAGGGAATTAAGCGTGTTTAAAATATAAATAGTCTCCACGGTATCACGCTGGATAAGCCATTTTAATATATATATATATATATATATATATATATATATATATATATATATATATATATTATATATATATATTATATTAAAAGAAAATAGTATTTCGAATGGTTATTCTTAAATCGACGATCCAAGAGATGTAATCGCTAGCGAGGTCGCTGTAATCAGAGCGTGTTTAAGTTTAGAAACTGTAGTCGATAAAAATAAATTATTTGAAACTTTTCGAATAAAAAAAAACTCGATTAATCCGAGAGAATTTGGCAACTTTACGAGCTTGCAGTCCTACATCGGTCTAAAGCTGCTACGAACGAACTTATCACGCTTTGTAGTAAATTCTGTAACCACCTGTTTGTCTTGTTTCTTCCTCGTCGTGGTATTCTTCCGGTGTAATTTTGCCCACATCATGAAGCAGCTGGTTGTATCGTTCTGGCATTACACGTGACCGAAATATTTCTGTTTACGACGACTTGTTTTACAACTTCATCTCATTTATTCGTACGTTACAGTACTTCCGCGTTGCGCGCTTTATCTATTCATTTATACGCTAAGTATTCTACTGTACACTTCAAAACCAATCAGTTTTTGTCGCTTTTGCGATTACCCACATTTCGGATACAACAATACCGAGAATATGTATACCATTTTACTAATATATTATTTTCAAATCTAACTTGTATTATTATTATATTTACTATGTAATATTTGCTTTAGTTTTAGGAATACGTTTCTAGCTTTTCCCGTTCGAATCTGATTCATTTTTAAATATCTAATCCGAGTAGCTGTTGTTTATTTTTATACTTTCCAAGCTCTTTCGCCATTTATTAAATCTTCAATCCATCAACGTGAATGTCTTTGCTTCTAATTATTCCGATCCTGGTCCAGCCGCGTCCAATTTTGTCCTACGACTCATATTTTGTCGTCATAAGCGGTCTACCAGATGTTTTGTTCTTTTGCCAATTAACCACCATTCTTTGTCTACATATTTACGTTCTTCCAGTTAAATGGCTTATCACCATTTTAATTTCATCCCAGAGCTCTTCGATATTAATATTTCGTGTCTATCTTATCTTCTGATGTTAGTCTTTGTGAACGGTCATGTTTTTGCGAACCATGCGTCAGAACCGGCAGTATGACGCTGATTACATCATTTCCGTTTTAAACGCATCGATAATTTTTCTTTTCCGAATACGATGCTTAATTTTCCAAAGGCTACCAGCTTAACTTTTGTCTCAATTAATCCCGTTATACCTTCTTGCGTGTCATCTGTCCGTCTATATCTCCTTCGTTATATGCCTTCCCCCCAATACTTCACAATCTGAACTGCCTCGTCTGAGATTCCATTTATTCTGATCATATCTTCCATCGTTCATTGTATTGGCAACAATGAGCAAGTTAGTAGGTACTCTGAATCTTGTACCATACCACGTTCACATCTGTCGTCATCTTTAATTTTCCATCGTTTCATGTTCTTTGCCGTTCTTCCTGTCATGGTACTTATTCTATTTAGCGTTTTCCATGCACGGCAAGTTATTACCAGATGTTCGTTCGGTTGTTCCCATTAATTTTAATCGATTTTCTTTCAGCCCTTCCATAATTCCATCCTAGTAATTTCAGGCGTTTGTTTCAAAACGTTTGTTGTTTCAGAAAACTTTTCCTCGATTTCAGTCGACTTATAATCTTTCTTATTCAATGGATGTCTTATGTCTTATTCTTGTTTTGTTGTTTCTTTTCTAAACATCACTTCCCGCCTTATATCTGGTGATTCTATAGTATTTCTATTTTATCAATCGATGTCGGCTTTAAGCATCCTGTAATTATTCGATCGGTTTCGTGTATAGTGCTATATCCATTCTTTTAACATGTGCTGAATTTCGCCATACTGCACTAGCATATTCACCCTGCGGAGTAACACAGGTGGTTAAATAGCGGTTATGTTCCCGAGCACTATTGTTATATTTTTAATTTTTATCCGGCCGCCTAACTTTTTGCATTTTTCTCAAAGACGAGATTTTAAACGTCTCTAATTACTTCCACTTGTTTATTTATATCTGTATACCGTAACACAACGTGTACTTTAATTAATCTTTTTCGTGGTTTTAACATTTTTGGACGTTAACAACGATTTTATTCTATATAGAATTTCGTATTTACTTTTATCGTTCCCGAACCCGAAGTTGTTATTTCGGTTTTATTTATAAATTTTCAACGTAATTTTACATCTTTATTAAGCCAAATATATAATAGTCTAGTGAAAATATAAGTTACTTTTTTTATTATTTATTCGTAAATATTCCTAAACGTGTTATAATTTAAACAAATTACTCTTCATAAAATTATCCACTTAGATATTATCATAAAGTGTGGTCTCCGTATCCGGAGGTAGTTAACTATACATATTTTGTTGTACAATGTAAGTAGCGTACAAGGCAATCATAATATTGCGTTAGCGTAGATAGACACACACACACTCCCCGGAAGAACTGATTGCAATCTATTTGTTCTCAAATCCAACCTGTGTCTTTCTAACTATATTGTTACTAGCGCGCATATGTTGTTACCCGTGGTGGTTTGCCACTGCCTTTTATAATAATTTTTTTTTTATTCTTCTTTGTTACGCCATCTCTAGTCGAAGGTTTCCTATCATTCTTAAACCGTTATGTTTGGACGTCTCTTGGAGAGCTAGGGCGTTGATATTTGATACTCCATTTTCTGATATCTGTTTCTAAAGAAAGTTTTCGCTTACCGAATTTTCTACAACCAATAATTTCAACATATTCTACAAGATGGAATAGGTGAGATTGCCTATGCGTGTGTTCATAGTATTTATTTTATTCGGCACTTCTGTATTGGTCACGTGATCTAATTTTAGCATTAAACGTACATCTCAAAAGCTTCGATTTTCTTCTCTAAGGTTTGTGCGAGAACCCAGCTTTCCATTATAGTAGTCAAATTATTAATTTTTCTATATATTTGTATAAGAAGTACATAATCGAATATAAATCTGAATTAAACCGCAAAAGATTTCAGAAAAAAAAAATGTTATTAAATCATTAAAGTAATATAAAAATATACGGTATACATAAATTTAATCGTATAAGAAATCGAATTTACGATAGAAAGGAATTCTGATAACGCGGTATAATTTATAGTCACTACGACGGAAAGACCGCCTGATCCTTGCAATCCTTCCCCGTGCGGAGCAAACGCTATTTGTAGAGAACGAAACGGAGTCGGATCTTGTACTTGTTTGCCCGCCTATTTCGGCGATCCGTACATCGGCTGTCGACCCGAATGCGTTACCAATTCGGATTGCGAACGTCACAAAGCTTGTCTAAATAACAAATGTCAAGATCCCTGTCCCGGTACTTGCGGCTTGCACGCGGAATGCAGAGTGACAAATCACGCGCCTTCTTGTCACTGTTTCCCCGGTTATACCGGCGATCCTATTTCTTCTTGCGAACTACTTCCGGCTAGTAAGCATGCTTCTATTACTACGCTTCTATCTTTCTTTATCGCACTTTATCTATCCGCGACGCTCTGATCCGAAGAAAGGCGTCGTTAGCGACGTAAATATATATATATATATATATATATATATATATATATATATATATATATATGTATGTATATATTTAAACATTTATCCTTTTCGAGTATAACAAAAAAAAAACCACGTCGAAATGTTTTTTTAAAAACTATACACCTTTCTTCGGAATCGTTCGCGTATAGAGAAACGTATTTTATAATAATATTTTACACGAACTTTTAACGCGCTTGCACGAATATCGCCGGAATTCAGTCGAAATGGAGCCGAATTAAAAAATAAAGTCGTAATATAAACAAAAATTGTTTTTTTTTTTTTATTAAATGTAATTTCGTCGCGAGTAATTTTAATCGCAGTTAACTCGTTTCGGAATTTCTGCGATCGACGAAGAAAATTAAGACGAATTCGGAAAGAATTCTTTTACACTCTCGAATGTGTTTCATACGCTCGGCTTAAAGATGAGCTATTAATTTACGAACTTAAAAGATATACAAAGTCATTATAGATAATGAAGTTATACGTCGGGTAAAAATCTTCGGTATTATTACTTATTTATTCCTGAACGTGTAATTATTTAAATTTTTTTAAAGTTCGGAATGTAGCGATTTTTAAATTATAAACGACGAAGAAAAAAATAAAGGTGTTAAAATCGCTACAATTTTCTTTGCGAACAAGATTTTCAACAACTGTTAAGCCGTTATCGAGTGAGTAGAAATAACAAAATATAAAAATATACATATTTATGAAAATATTAAATAAAATTAATTTATAATTTACAAAAATTAGCAAGTTGAAAAAACTACGTTTTTCTAAGCGTAATTGTATAAATAATATCTACGCATTTGCAATAGCTCTCAGTTTGAAAATTTCTAATTATTTTCGAAACGTTACGTTATGAAAAATGACGCGGTTTAAAATTCGCGAATATCGACTTCGATAGTTTAAAAGTGTATTTAAGTTTAAAAAAATGTTCCTGGCGTTTTTTTTTAATCTATAAATTTATTAACCTTAAACAGAGCTAAAATGAATAGTTCTTGCAACTAAATTCGGATATAGATTATAATTTTTCTATTTCCTAACACACCAGTCCACGTTTCAATATTTTCTCCCTTCCCTTCTATCCGCTATCGTTATTGTTTTTTAAACGTTGGTCTTCTAATAAAATATTATGGGAAGAAATTACAAGTACGTCCGTTAGCACCGAGTTATTTTTTATTTTTATTTTTTTTTTATTTTTTGGTCTGTGTTATCTTTAGATACATTTTCTAATGCTTTCAATCAAATGTTCTCTATAGGGCACGTCAATTTTTAATATATTGTTTCATAAAAAAAATGAGTTGATATTAAATGTTTCAATTCCTAAAATGTTCATATAACCTTATTAAAAATTATCTAGTCATCTAAAGAGTCGTATTACATTTATAAACTGTTCGAGTTGTATAATTTTATCGATAATGCGTTTGATTGAAAAGGTTTAACACAATTATAAATTAATATAAAATCGATTCTTTTGAAATCTATTCAATTTTTCCAAACGATCGTAAGATATATTTTTAAATTAATTTTAATTAATACATTCGTTTAATTCGGCTCTCTTACACGTTTATTATTCGTATCGGGTAATTCTTACAATGCGCTCTGTCTCTTTTTTTATTTACTTTACACTTCTTTTCGCGCATGTAAATAGATATACACGTGTTTTCTTTTAACACACACATATATATATATATATACATACACACGCATAGACGGCATCGGTTACCTATATACTTGGATTCTTTCCTCGTTATCTTAATAACTTACATATCTTACAGCTCCGGCTACTCCTATCGATCCGTGCGAACCATCTCCGTGTGGTCCGCACAGTATTTGCAAAGAAATCAGCGGACACGCCGTATGTTCTTGCGTCGTCGGATTTGTCGGCACGCCTCCGTTATGCCGACCGGAATGCGTTATTAACTCGGAATGCGCGCAAGATAAAGCGTGCATAACGCAAAAGTGCGTAGATCCGTGTCCGAGTCGTTGCGGTCGCAATGCTCGATGTCAAGTTGTTAATCATAATCCGATATGCAGTTGTTCTCTAGGATTTACCGGTGATCCCTTTGTTCAGTGTCAACCCGTTGCGTGTAAGTGTTCGAAATAATTTCTCGATTTCGTTAACGGCGATTCAAAGTTAACACGATTTCCAGTGAGATTCGCGCGAATTTTCATTATTATTATTATTTAATAAAAAGCAAAAAAAAGTGAGAAAGTCAAATGTGAATCTTCGATAAGTTCATAACGTCGGATTATTTATATAGATACACATAGATAGATAGATGATAGGTAGGCGTGCGTCGAATAGTATCTTAACGTATGAATCAGTTGACAGTGAGTGTGATAATATTTAAATTTTAATTAAGCGTTAGATTATTTACGGATACACTTTTAAGATGTAATAACCAGCTTCGGGAAATTCCCGAATTTTTAAATGTAATACCGGGTTTTAAGAAATAAATTGCTGCTGCAGGGACCGTTGAAACGAATATATATAATTTTGTCGGTTAGAGGTTCATATCAACGATTTACGCGTAATTTCTTAATTCCTGATGTTTTGAACAGGTCACTCCTAAAAGTCGATAACTTTTGTAAAATTTAATCAGACATGATACACCGCTCGTTTTCACGGTCTTGTATTTCTGAGGCGAGTCAGTGTATTCTGTTTGAAGGGTCAAATAATTTTGTCAAAGTTATCGGGCAACTTAATTACATTACAATCCCCATTCTGATGTTGTTTTAATGTAATATAGCACGTATAAGTGAAATTTTAAAATAATATAAAATAAATATGTGGAAATTTATGTACATATTGACATGTAATTGTGTGTAAAGTTTTTAATTAATTAACATCAATCAAAGTTCTACACCTCCGGCTAGAAACTGCGATCTATATATATGTAATATAGAATTAAGTGTTACTTGAAAATTTTAACACATTACGCGTAAAAACAAAAAGTATGTTACTTTCACTTTCTGTCTTTTTCTTTTATTCTTTTTTTTAATTCCTTTTATTATTATTATTATTATTATTATTATTATTATTAAAAGTACAGCAAGACCGAGTAGCATGTTATTATAAGCACGTTTGGTGTACGGGTTACTTAATTTCTAATTATCTTTCTCTATTGCATGTGTGTACATTCTCTTCTATTTCTGTCTTCTTCAGCTACTACTATAGCGGCACCGCCTGAAAATCCTTGTAAACCGTCGCCGTGCGGTCCTAATTCGCAGTGTAAAATCATCAACAATACGCCGGCCTGTTCGTGTCTTAATAATTACGTCGGTCAACCGCCTAATTGTCGTCCGGAATGTATAATCGACGCCGAATGTCCCGGTAATCGGGCTTGTAAAAACGAACGTTGTACCGATCCGTGTCCCGGTTCTTGCGGACATTTAGCTATTTGTAACGTTATACACCATACGCCCACTTGTTCTTGTCCTCCCGGTTATATCGGGGACGCTTTAATATCTTGCAACTTACCGACCAGTAAGCACGTCCGCTTATTTATTTATTTATTTTTATTTCCTGTACGTTTACATCGCGTAGTAGAACCGGAACTTATCTCGAGAGCGGAATAATCGATAATTAATAAATCTATATATGGAAAGAGTGTTTTAACTAATTTACACGTTCCGTGTATGTATTTATTATAATCGACTAGAAATGCGCGTGTCAACAACTATAACAATTGATCTATTAGAGACAATCTATTCTGTAATTGATTTATTCTATAATTGAATCGAAATATTATATACTACTAGCTCGTGCTATTTTAATATTTCCGCATGCTAGCTGATAATTGACTATTCTCAATTTGATACACAGGTTCGATTAAATAAATATTTCATAAGAGAATAATAAACATTCTTCAGATATCCGCTAAGTGCAATTTATGGGACGTTTGACTAGTAAAATTGCATCGCTTAAAGCAGACGATAATTATTTTTGTGTGATGTGATCTAAAATTTGTAATATATATATATTCATTTATTCACTCGAATACATACAGCACATAATAAGTATGCATAGTAATAACTTTATATTAATGTGACGATAATGCAGCTACAATTGTCTGGAAACGAGGGGCGCCCCAATCAGCCATTCTTGTTGCCTGTAAAAGTTTCAACTACACCAACTGATAAATTTTGTATACATAACAAAGCACCAGAAATGACGACCAACACTTTGAGATATTACATTGAAACGGGGAAGACAATATTATTGAAGATTATGTTATCTGCTGATATATATATATATATATATATATATATATATATATATATATATATATATATTATACGATTATTGGAGGTACTAATAACCCCAACGTATCGGGCAAATCAATATGTAAAAATCTGGAAGAAATTGTAATATACGACAGATAGATTTACTGAATATCTTTGACTCGAGATATTATTATAAATGTTATCGTCAAATGATTATGTAGAATGCATTTTTCAGAATAGACTAGTTACGTCTAACCACGTGTTAAATTCAACATCACAATAAAAGTCATAAATGTATTCCAACTTGACTGGATAGTACTTTTTTTAAAATTTAATCGCATGCGTCTATGATGTATATATATATATATATATATATATATATATATATATATATATATATATATATATAAGAGTTAATTTTATCAGTTCTTTTAACTGCTACTACTATTATTACAATAATTATACCGTTTATTACAGCTTCGGAAAGAACTCCCGAAGAAGTACACCCTTGCGATCCTAATCCTTGCGGCGTTAATGCTGAATGCGTAAATCGTGATAACATAGCGGCTTGTAAATGCGCGGACGGATTTTTCGGAGACCCGTACACGGCCTGCAGACGAGAATGCGAAACTAACGACGATTGCGTTTTACCGCTGGCTTGCATCGGTTACAAATGTATTGATCCGTGTCCGGGTACTTGCGGTTCGTTATCGATTTGTACGGTCGTCAAACACGTTCCAATTTGTTCTTGTCCAGCCGATCACACGGGAGATCCATTTTTCTCGTGTAGACCCATACCAATTTCGAGTAAGCGAATAATATAGTATCATCGATAATTAAATTATTTTCATTTTTATTATTATTAATACGTAATCGAATTTTTACTAGCGATGATGAATATAGAGGAACAACGTCGATTAAAGTCATTACGTGTTCGAACGTTAGCATCGGTATATACTCGTTTTGAATTATCGTCCTCGAAGCTGGGACTACTGAAGCTTGTAAATTCGTGAGATATCGTTCTAGTCTTCCACCTAGTTAACCTTTCGTTACGAGTAACGCGTACAATCCATTTTATTGAATTAGGTGAATTAAAAATCGCTCGTAATCAATTCTGTAAATTGCTATTTTCTATTACCTTCAGTATTGACTCATAGCCGTCCAATGAATGCGTAGCATTCCTGTCCAGTATCGTAATATCTCGATCAGTCTGTACCTGCATGCTTACTACTATTAGTGAAATCGTCTGTCTGACGCTTTTCGTCAGTAGCCTCTCTTGATCAGCGATTAGTTATTTGATAAACATCTTATTCGCTGATTACTTACATATCTGCAAGTTATTCCACTATACATTCAATATGCGCCTCATTCCGGTTAAGCTCTCTCGGTTCGCATTACAAAGGAGCTTCGAGGTGAAGGTACAATGTATAAAGTGTAGAATGCCAGTTGTCCATGGATATACAAAGCTATTGTATCAAGAATTGCCCGAAGGAATACAAAATTTTAAAAAAATGAAGTTCGTTAAATAATAATTGGATGTGTTCGTAGCTCATCGTATGATAAAGTAAATATAAGGACACATAACGCAATGAAAGGGAACCTACTTATGATGTATATATATTACAAGATACCTCGTATATACTATTCTTAAAATTATTATTTATTATAAAAAAAAAAATAAAGTATTTATAAAGAAAAAATTTATTTTATATTAAAAAAAAACTATTATATATTTATTATAAAGAAATATTGTATTTTATATTTTAAAATAATTAATATATATTTATTAATAAATTAGTTAAAAAAAATAATAATTTAATTTACTTGAAAATAATAAATAAACTAACCCGACCGAATTTGTAATTACTGCCTAGCTATCCTTCTTCATTAAATCGTAACTGTTTTGATCAAGTAACTGACAACTGAACTATTTGACGGAAAAACTCGAACTCTCTTGAAAATGAACAACCATCCCTTTTTATACATTTTTCTTACATTATTTACTGGCTGTAATTTATTTTTACTGACTAGATTTATTTGGTCAAACGAATTTACTGGTTTTTTTTCCATTGACTAACTAAAATTAATTTTAACTATTTTATAATAATAGTTTATCTACTACAAATCCGGTTTGGTTATATTATAATAATTTTAATATATTTCACTTTAATTAAATAAATAATTATATATATATTTTGTTTTATTATATTAATTAAATTAAATATTAGTTTTCCACCTTCAATATAATAAATTTAGATTTATTATAACGTGAACATACGACGATCGTCGTAATATATATATATATATAATAACAAAAAAAAAATTAAGTATGTTACATACTAAATGCGTATGTAAATTAGGAAACCCAGCAAAATTATTAGAAAATTGTCGAAATGCACGCGATAATTAAAAAAAAAAGTGGTACACAGAAACCAAGAGAACAACATATTTTGTCTGAAAGTGTATAGAACAGCGATTAACGTTAAAGAAAAAATTGATAGAATGTATAGTTTTCGTAGAAAAAGAGAAAAAAATAATAAGTTGAATTTTTAAGGTGCCGAAGAAGGAAAGACAGCGAAAGAATAATAATGGTTTGTAAAAGGACAACAGAATAATAGGATCCTGGATAACGTTTGAAATAATAATAATTATTTATTTATTATATAAAAGTAAACTTTTTTTTCTTTCAAACAGCCACTCCTATAATACCGAGGGATCCTTGTTCGCCATCGCCATGCGGTCCTAACAGCCAGTGTAAACAGGTTAATCAACAAGCGGTTTGCTCGTGCGCAGTCAATTACATCGGGACGCCGCCGCATTGTCGCCCGGAATGTATCGTAAGTTCAGAATGTCCTTTAGATAGAGCTTGTGTAAATCAAAGATGTTCGGATCCGTGTCCAAATACTTGCGGACTGTACGCCCAATGTACCGTTAGAAGTCACAATCCGTTCTGCGCATGTCCTCCTCAGTATACCGGCGATCCGTTCCTTCGATGTTCTCCGATCCGTAAGTTTCGATTACTTAATACGACACTCACGAAATATTTTTCCCTTTTTTTCACCGTCATTATTTAATATACGTACCGAATTGATAATAACCGGTTGGAAAGAGGAATATACATTGACGATACTATCGTAGTGAGTAGTTGTAAATCAAGTCTGAAAACCATGATGCGTGGAAAATGAATGCGGAATGTAAGTTCACGATAATAAATGAGAAACATTTTAAAAGTTACTAAGAATAGTTCCATCTATCTGGGTGTCAGTAATTCATCAATAATTGTCTTTGCTTACTCTATATATATATATATATATATATATATATATTTTAATGTAGCTCCAAGAAAGGACGGCTATTTCCTTTCTGCAATCTTAAACTTTAGTTTAAATAAGCGGCAATCATGATTATTCAACATGTGCAGAGATTTAACCCAATGGTTAAGCTCTGTTACGTATGTTACTTAGTAACAACCAAGTCAGTAGGTTTGAAACGTTTAAGCCTTCTTAAGTCACGATCTGAGGGTAAAAGTGCCAAGGCTTCCGGATTCGGATGATGATGAAGTCTTCTCTGGTGTTGGTCAGCATAATCCTGTATTACTTCGTTGACCCATTTGATCTGTAAATCTGCATGGAGTGCATCATTTCGTTGGAACCAGCGAGCATTGGTAATTAGTCGAAGAAACTTATTCTGAGCTGTGTGGATTATTTTACGATTCGATGCTTTAGTACATCTACATATTTGTATCCCATATTACCATACAGGACTTATGATGGTGTTATATATTAACAATTTATTCTCCAGCTTCATTTTAGAGTGCCCTTTAATTTTATTATATCACCGCGTCTTCTAGAGTGTAACGAGTAAATGGATAATGATTTAAGTTTCCATTCTGAATAAAAATAGGCAAATAAATTAATATCGAGTAACAATTAACAGAGTTGAAAGTAATTTTTGAACTGATTTATCGACTCAAAACAAGTTTATCGAACTTAAACATTACTATTATTTTTTTAATTATTTCAATTTGTTCTTAGAAAATTGTGATTTTATTTCGATCAATTTTGTTTTAAAAATAACGAAACTCCCGTATATCTTGAAAAATAACCATCCGGTAACATTGGTTTCAATTTGTGTTTTTCAAATAAATCTATATTTACTAATATCATTTGATTATTAGGAAATCTAAGTTTTTTTTTTGTTTTTAACTGAAGTGTTATGCATGCATGATACTAAAATTAATAACACCTAAAACAATTAATAAAGTAAAGACGGTCGATTACATGATAAAAGCAACCCATTCCGCGAAAGTGCAAATATTATTCCGTCGCGCTGCCACTGTCCGACCCAGTTCGACTTGATAATATTTAAAATGATGAGAAAACTCGCAATAATTTATAGAAAGTCGAAATGTCGTTTCACGTTTATTGATAATTTTGCCGAAATTATAACTCGTATAATATCGCTGTTGATAAGTATTTACCGTTTCGAAATTAGAAAAAAAAAATGCATACGTCATTGAATGCTCAATTACTAAATATTATGTTCTGTCTTCGTCGCCATTATTATAATCTTTATAGACGGATACGATACTTTTTGAATTTAAATAATGGAATAGGATTGGAATGTACGAAATAGATACAGATGAAAATATTACGATTATTATCAATACTGTTATTATTAGCACTAGTAGTAGTTAATGTCTTTATTTGTCATGAAATTATAACGTACATGAAATTATAACATACATGAACTTATAACATACATGAAATTATAACATACATGAAATTATAACATACATGAAATTTCAGCGGTAACATCCCCGTCGCCTACCGAACCTACGGCTTCTTGTACGCCGTCACCGTGTGGTCCGAATTCGCAGTGTAAGATTATCGGTGGTAGTCCAGTATGTTCTTGTTTACCGGATTACGTAGGCTCTCCGCCATCTTGTAGACCGGAATGCATATTAAGTTCGGAATGCGCCAGTCAATTAGCTTGTATTAACCAACGTTGTAAAGATCCGTGTCCGGGCTCGTGCGGTGTAAATGCCGTCTGTCAAGTACTGAATCATATTCCGGTATGTACGTGTATCGAAAGCCATACGGGAGATCCGTTTGCATTCTGTTCTCCTATTCCAGTCAGTAAGTATACACACATGTACTATATATATATATATATATATATATATATATATATATATATATGTTAGAATTAGGCTGCTTGATGTTTCGATAGCTGGAAGTTTTAAATAATTGTTTTTTATTTTCCTCACTTTGTAGCAACACCAAAACCCGAACAAGATCCTTGCAATCCATCACCGTGCGGTCCTAACGCGATTTGCCACGGAGACGGTGTATGCGAATGTCTGCCTGAATATATCGGCAATCCGTACGAATCTTGTCGGCCCGAATGCGTTTTAAGCGCCGAATGTTCCAGAGATAAAGCCTGCGTTCGTAACAAATGCCAAAATCCGTGTACGGGCACTTGCGGACAGAGTGCAAACTGCGACGTAATCAATCATATTCCGGTTTGTTCCTGCCCTACTCGTATGACCGGAGATCCGTTTACTCACTGTAAACCGATTATAGGTTAGTTAAATATCGAATTATTTATTTCGTTTTGACGTAGATTTTTTTCTCGTCAAATTGTACATACTGTAATTTAGTTATACTTTCGGTGAAGCGATGAGAGTTGTTCGTGTATCGAGCATAATGAAGCTTAATCGTCAACGCTACGTTACACAAGCTTATCGTTTCGTATAATATACCTATGTGGTCATTACAATATGTATCTTGACTCTCAACTATCGAGGAAGACGTGTGCAAAAATCCAGTATAAGTAAAAAATAATAATCCGAATTCTCGTAATTTATAGTGAAGTCAGTAGGGAATATAAATGCTTGATGATACTATTTATAGAAATATATCAAACGCCGACTTTTTAAAATTGTATAACATTAACGCATACATAATACTAATGTAAAACCTATTTCAATTGTGATAACGTTAATCGTAAATAATTATAATCTTTAAAAAAAAAATTATATTCGAAAACTATGAGTTATTCGAATTATATTAATCACAGAATGCAATAATTTTTTCTTACGTCGAGTAAAAATATCAATAATATCATCGTACACGATTCCTTGTATCAATTACGCTTCGATTGATAATAAAATCAACGTATTAACTCGTTAACTTTGATAATTTTTATCGTTTTCAAGGTAAAAATTAATAATGACCTTTCTCGGGCACAATTTTTTGCGGATACTTAAAAGAGTTCTTAAAATAATAGAATAGATATCGCAATGGCAGTGTGAATTTAAAATAGCACTCTATGATATAGAGCGAATATTTATTTAATTTTTAATGTTCTCTAAATTTTAGTACGCATTTTTTTTTTTGTTAACATGGTAACGATGTTCCGAAAATATTAAAATTTCTAAGTAGGAGCAATGAGAAAAAAGCGATAAAATTTGTTTTAATGATCGTCGGAAGGCTCCTTTAATTTTGAATTTGTCGTGTCTTTTTTTCATCTGTAAAATTTGAGCAGCTTTTAATTTTTTTTTTGCCTTCCCTCAAATTGTGCGAAAGACGAAATCTTTCACATTGTCAACACCTTCTTCGTTTGTTTATCAGCACAAAATTACGTTTTGGATATACAAAAAAAAGTGGACGTTAACAAAATAATATCCTCCGTGACTATAACCTAGCGGTTATTCTTGTAATAATGTTATTCATCGATATATCGTAGCGAAATTTATTATTCACCGAAAGATACTTTAACGGACTATTATCCTCGATTCTATTCACCTTCTCAAATTAACGAAGACGTAAGCGTTTTGTAGCATACTTGTCACGATATTTTCGATACATCTGGTGATTTGTTTATCGGACTAAATGACCCGAGGCGTATTCTTTCGTACGAGATTTTGACAAAAATATCGCTTCCATTAATAAAATATAAATATCCTGTTACGAATTTTAGACGATCAACCTCAAACGAAACCGTGCAGGCCGTCTCCGTGCGGTCCGAATAGTCAGTGTCGCGAATCCGACGGTCACGCTGTTTGTTCGTGTTTATCCGGATACGTAGGCACACCTCCGTCGTGTCGTCCCGAGTGTATTGCTAGCGGGGAATGTTCGCCGGTCGAAGCTTGCATCAATCAAAAATGTATTAATCCTTGCGTCGGATCTTGCGGTATAGGCGCCCGATGCGAAGTAATAAATCATAGTCCGATATGTAGCTGTCGCGAAGGCCAAACGGGCGATCCGTTTAAAAGCTGTCACGATATACCCGGTAATTACGAACGAAAATATTTTTTTAATTAAATACATTTCAGTTATGGACGACGCGTCTAGCTGTTACGTGAATCCTTTTCGCGTAATTTATAAGCGTACTTTTCCTAATATAAACGATTCATCCGGGAAAGAATGCGAACTATAACGAATAGATTACAACCGCGTCATCATATGATGAACTGAAACGAGCGTCGTGTTGTTATTTGATAAGTTATCGATTTGATTTTATAATTTTCTTCTGCGTAGTAACACCGACTCCTTTACCGGGACCAGAGACGGATCCTTGTATTCCTTCACCGTGCGGTCCTAATTCTCGTTGTCAGCCTATCAATAAACAACCATCCTGTTCGTGTCTACAAGGTTACGTCGGTATACCGCCTAACTGTCGACCGGAATGCGTTATCAATCCGGATTGTCCCAGAAATCAAGCCTGTATAAATAATAAATGTCGCGATCCGTGTCCCGGATCATGCGGTCTAAACGCGGTTTGTCAGGTTATCAGTCACGCTGTTACTTGTATTTGTTCGCCGGGATACGTTGGAAATCCGTTCGAGCAATGTTCTCCGCAAAAACGTAAGTTTTTCTATACAAGTTTCGATCGGGTGATTTTTTATTTCCAGAATTTCCCAATTTTTTTTTTAAATTTCAACTAAAATTTTTCGGTTTTTTTCCCCTTTTAAAAGGCAAATTATATATTTATTTAACGGAACGTGAATTTGTTCTAATTGTACTTATTTTTCGATTTTTGACGCGAACTATACTTTTATTAAAAATTTGATCGAATTATATCGAAAATTATTAGCCGGATATAACATCACAGCGAATAAGCGAATTTTGTATAATAATAGGAAAATGCGGAGATCGTGAGGTGGATTCATGAAACGACTGAGAAAGTAGAATATTTGATCGATTGAAATTAAGAAGTAAGAAGAGGAAAGTTATTAGGTGAAGAAAGTGATCCTTTTTCGATATGTAGCATTTGAATGCTTGCCCTATATGGTCATCAGTACCTGATAGTAATTACAAGTTGTTCAGAATCATTGCTGTTGAATTTCGTTGAATGCTACGCGATATACCTAGAATTTCTGGTCTACACGATCAGTTAAACATTCCTTACATATATATTCATTTATTACTAAAATATCAAAAAATGTTTAAAATTTATCAAAAGTAAATTAATTCGGGTGAATTACAATATGGAACACCTATGCGTACGTTATACTAAGTATAAGCATCGTAGATTAAAACACAGATTCTTGTAATTATTAACCTATTGTTAAGTATAAATATTTTAAAGTTAAATTATTTCTAAACACATTGTTTTAGTTTTGTTTTATTAATTTATTGATTTATTAATTTTCGTTTCCTCAATGTGCCTCTTTTTTCTGTAGGTTTTTTCATATTTTCCTGCATTATTTTCTTTAAATAATTTCAAAAGTATATTATAAGTTTTGTAATTATACATATTTAGAGTTGCTGAGGTTTATGTATAGGTACTTAGTTTGAAGTTATGAAAGAAAATTGTTTTCAGTTTATATGCAAAAAATATAAGAAAAATTTTTCATTTCATTCATTTCCATTTGAAAAGTATAGTGAAAAAATATTCGAACATCTATTTCTTATATTCATCATCATAAAAGTAGCATCTCCCATTCGGGAGGTTGCACATCACGAACTATATATACATATCGGCATCTGGATGGTTTAATTAATTTGACGAAATCCTTAATTCCTGTATTTGTGGTAATTAATTCCGTTATTTTTCCTCCTCTAAGTGCCTTTCTTCTCGGATTTGTTGAGCGATATATTTAATTTTTCTTCTTTTTATGTCATCCGTTAATTATCCATTAATTTTAATTTATCGATAGCCATTTTTATATAAAATATCGAATAACGCGATAAAGTTATTAATTTCTTCCGAACAACTTTAACACAACTAAATAAGCAACAAAGCTTTTGGATGAACTATTTTATCAATTTATACTCGCCAGTCTTTATTAACAACGTAATGCCCGCAATATTCTCGTAAATATAATTATTTTTAAATTTTGAGCAAAGTTAATCAAAATGGGACAATTTTTTAATATGTACTTGCGTAGTCAGCTAACTTACGCAAATCGTTTTCGAGATAAGTGTTTTATATATATATATATTTTTATCGCTATCTATTTGGGGGCAAAAATTCAATCCTATCCGCTAATCGTTGTGCGCGAAATAGTTAAATTTTCTAAATATTTTATAACAACTTTTTTCTTGTAAGTTTAATTCTAAGTGGACGAAATGATGTCAATAATGGAACACAGACTGTAGCTGAAAATATATATGTACATATATCTATATATATATATATATATATATATATATATATATATATATTCGTGTGTACATATATGTACATATATATATATTTTTTTTATTTTTTGGCCTGTATTACCCATTTAGTCAGTTTTATTTGTACTTAGATATTTCCATTAGCTAACAAGGTTTATAACAATTGATGTACTTTATGTTATATCTTAATATTATTAATCTTTATAAACCGATATAACTCCCCAGCCACTCTTCTAGTCGGCTCGCTAATTATCTGACTAACATGCACTGGTAATGTATGTTCGAACGATTTATTTTTCTAGGTCTCCTCTCCCTATATTTGTTATTCTGCAGTTCCATATTATATGGTCAATAGATTTTTCCTTTTTTGTACATTCGCATAAATCTGAATTTATTATTTTAATTTGTTTTAGTTTTTTAGGAGTTAAATTATGATCCGTCCGTAATCTTACCATTGTTTTAAT
Source organism: Coronaproctus castanopsis (assembly GCA_032883995.1). Classification (NCBI taxonomy): domain Eukaryota; kingdom Metazoa; phylum Arthropoda; class Insecta; order Hemiptera; family Monophlebidae; genus Coronaproctus; species Coronaproctus castanopsis. The sequence continues at coordinate 292,961,033 of CM065052.1, forward strand.
ATAATCCCTGTGCATGTTTATCGAAAACCAGCTGTCTTTACATATTTCTTTTTGTATACTGTAATAGTATTTTCCACAATGTGTACTAATATTTCTGTACCTATGGTTGCAGTCTATTAAACTTTGTTTTTTTAATTTACTTCTAAATTCTTCCCAAGGATATTTTATATTAATTTGCCGCTGGTTTGTTGATACATTTTTTGCAAGTTTATCCACAATGCAGTTTCCCTGTATTCCACTACGCCCCGGAATCCATTTAAATACTACGAACCATATGGGAAAATTCAGCGTATTCATTATTAATGAGTATGTAAATTTTCATTATGTTTCGTAAATAATTGAATTTGCTACGAATTTTTAAGCAGTCGAAGTTAATTTATTTATATCGAGGTTAGTTTATTATTTATAATTTATAATTTTCTTCGGTTAAAAAAGTATTACTTCAAATTTTAATTTAAATGCGAATAAAAATTATTATTTTTTTAAAATTTATTTTGAGTTTTTTCTTTTAATATTAAGATTTACGAGCTATTCTTAAGTTTTACCACCCGTTTGAAATATATATATATATATATATATATATATTTATAGTTACGAAATTATTTTTCGGTTGCTTATTAATTAATTCAATAATCGATCGACTCTAAACGGCAATCGATTTCATCTGTTTAATAGCTGAAACGCCGACTAATCCTTGCGAACCGTCACCGTGCGGTCCGAACGCTGTTTGTAAACATCAAAACAGTATTGGTTCTTGTAGTTGTATACAAGACTATCAGGGAAATCCGTACGAAGGTTGTCGTCCCGAGTGCGTTTTAAGCGCCGATTGTCCGGCCGATAAAGCTTGCGTTCGTAATAAATGTCAAGATCCGTGTCCGGGCATATGCGGCGTATCTGCCGTATGTTCGGTCATCAATCATATTCCTACATGTAACTGCATCGAAAATTACGAAGGCGATCCGTTCACTAACTGTCATCCGAAACCGGCTGCACGTGAGTGAATTAGTAATTTTTACTGATTGTTATTATTGTTCGTTTTCTAAATGACTATCATCATCATTAAGTGAGGTAGTATCTATATATATTTTGTTGTACATCCTATAAGGCAATAGATAAACACACACACTCGGGAAAACTGATTGTATTTGCTTTGTTGTCAAGACACAATCCCGTTGTTTTATCGTTTCTACTATATTGCTACTAGCGTGCATAGGATGTTGCGCGTAGTGGTTCGCTATTGCTTTCCGCGCGATAATATTAGAATTATTTATATTTTTATTTTCTGATGATAATTTTATCGTATTCGAACTCGGTACCTTCCGTATAGAAGTCCGTGCTCTCTAGGCTATCCCGACCGACGTCTAAATGACTATACGTGTGTAGTTTGCCAATTTTATCGTCGTAAAAATAGTATTTTTCGTTGACAGCGATAAGAATGCTAATATAATTCTCGATATATAAAAAAATCCGCATAATCTACTATTTTAGCGCCGACGATAATTACGCTTTTTCCCGGGCAATATTGACGCATTCGATATTGGTGTGCGATTAGTTGATCGATAATTATGACACATGGGGTGATGCCTTTATAATGTACTATTTGACACGATGCTAAATGATTTATCAAGGGCCTGTTAGAATTGATCTATAAAATTCGTAGTTCTTACATGCCGCCTACAGCCATCTACGTCATGCGCATAATTTTGACTATTCGTAATTATTGCGAAGTTCACGTACAATCTCTTTAACCATTTGAAGTAGTGCATTATAAAATATTGACACAAAATTATAAATTTTACACGGTTATTTATAGAATACCGCCTTCTCTGGGTGAATTATAGATAATTTTCGATGTATTTATATAATAACATTTTTCTAAATGGTAAATTGCTTCGTTCTAAAGCGGAAGAAATTTTTTTCACTAGTCGAGGATCATTTTTACGGACCGTGATACAGAATTATCCGGCTACCTTGGTGTCATTTTAAACAAGCTTAACCTTTTCTAAGTATATAGATCATGCATATTTTTAAAGACAGAGCAATCTGTTCTATCTACCCCATTTTCAACCGTAAATCACATTTAAATATCGATAATAAACTAATAATTTACAAGTCAATCATTTTAACATATTCTTATCCAGGTTGTCTTCAATTTCATGTTTTAATATATATTGCATTTAGTTCAAAATCGATGTCTTCGATATATCGTTAATGTCCTCGTATAAACTAAAAGTTTCGATTTGAATATAATTTATTATTTCGTTTAGTCTAACGTTCACGGAGTATAGTTTATTACATTTAATATTTTATTTTATTATTAAATCAGCTACTATTCCACCGGAATCAAAACCGTGTAGTCCATCACCTTGCGGACCTAACAGTAATTGTCGCGAACATAACGGTCAATCGGTATGTTCCTGTTTACCGGATTATCAAGGTACCCCTCCGAATTGTAAACCGGAATGCGTCGTCAATTCCGAATGTCCGACAAATAGAGCTTGTTACAAATACAAATGTAGCGATCCTTGCCCGGGTACGTGCGGATTGAACGCACGATGCGAAGTTATAAATCATCGTCCGATTTGTAGTTGCCCGGTCGACTATACAGGCGATCCGTTCTACAGATGTTACCAGAGTAAGATATGTCTGTGTTAATATTACGAACGCATTTAAGCTTATGTTTATTTATATATTATATATATATATATATATATGTATATATATATATATATATATATATATATATATATATATATATATATATATATATATGGACGATTCGTCTTCAACTGCGAGAAAAGGAACTGTAATACCCGGGTTAGGTTATCCAATTAACCATTCACGTAGCCAACGCTAGCCGACATTTGTTTGCATTCGTCGAAACTGAAAATAATTTTAACAATTGTTTGACGAACTAAGTGAACATTCAATCATCCTATAGTATAATATAATAATTTTGAAAAGTAACTAATTTATTAATAATTTAATGCAAATATGTCATTTCAATTACAGTTAACCCTAATTAAAATGCGGACATCGAGAAATAGATAATCGAATACAAGTATATAACTTAAAAAAATTAGAAAAAAGAAAATATTTTTTTAAAATTTTATTTTATTTTTTGACTTTCAAAGTTATTATTAATTTAAAAGAAACACTGTATATATATATATATATATATATATATATATATATATATATATATATATATAAAACACAATAACACATTTTACTATACACACATAAGGAGAAAAAAGTACAATTAAGTGCACACATACACACACACACTCGCTACACTGGAAAGTACTAACGTAATCCTACGTCGTGGGAACTGAATATGTACAGTATACAGGAGAGAAAATTTCAAACGTATTTATGTTTACGTACGGAAAAATATGTCGATAATTTAAAATTATAAAAACTATAACAAGCTACCCCACGAATCAAACGCCTTTCTCACAGTAATAACGAGTACATAAAGCTACGTTTCACTAAACCAACGTGTAAATCTGCTTTAAAAGATGTATATCGAAATATGTTTAAATTTTAAGTAATAAATTATACAGACCGAAAGTAGACACCAATGGTTAATTGGAACGGAGATTAGTACGCCAACGCGAATGGAAGATTCATTTCTAATATTCATCTTATATTTGTACCGGCGTAATTAATTTGAAATATTCGTCATTAACGCCATCATTGCAGAACGAGTTATGTAAAAATTTCCTATCCATCTAAAGTATATAACGTCTTATAGGAGATCGTAATCTATCTAATCTGGATAATAATAATTCATTACGCGAAAAAATAAATATTTCAAAAACAGCCTGAATCATTTCTACATCCGTAGTATACTAATCATCATACTTTAACTCAAGAGCTTTCTATAAAGTATTTAATGTTCTCGGATCGCTGAATAATTTAGAGTTCCTTACAGAAGTTGTAGGTTGAACGTACTTAATAAACATTTAATAAGATTTTACAGCCGGATTTACATAATATTATGTTTATTGTACGCAATATTAAGACAATATTAGTTAGTAATTATTTTATTTTTCCCACTATATGAGTACATAATACATAATCGCTACTAGCAACCATAAACGCTGTATTTTGATTTTTTTTTATATTTTCCTGAATTCAAGTATATTAAATTATGCCCAAATAATATATGCGACTACATATAAGGAAGTAAAAGGTTTTTACAGAATAAACTGAACAACTTAAAACGAAGAACCTAATCTTTTAATGCGAATTTTATAAATACATATACATTTGTTAGATTAAATGGTGGAAAAAAGTTTTTTTCCGAAACTTATTAATTATCGATTCGTAGTTATTAAAAAAAAAAAAAAAGTTTCTTCATTAATTTTATTAAATGATTTTAACGTTAATTCGAGTAGATATTTTTTTAGTTATATTAAATTTTTTCAATTCAATATAGAAGTTTAATTTTGTCAAAGACGAGTTAAACAAATTTGATAAATTCATTCAATTTTTGTTATATTTTATCAGAATTATTACGTATAAATAATTTATTTACGTTATCGTACGAATACAAGCGCGATGCCCGTTTTTAATTGGTTAATTGAATTTTCGATTTGATAAATAATTCTATTTTTAAACCAAATCAATCGAACTATACGTGCGTCCTGTTTCAGAGTTACCAGAACCGCTTCCGCCATCTCCTACTCCACCTTCGAATCCTTGCGTGCCATCCCCGTGTGGACCTAATTCAGAGTGCCATGTTGTTGGATCCCAGGCGACTTGTCGGTGCATCGATAACTACATAGGAGCACCGCCTAATTGTAGACCCGAATGTGTTGTGAATACAGATTGTTCACCGACTTTTGCCTGTATATCCGAGAAATGTCGTGATCCTTGCATCGGTTCGTGCGGTATCAATGCAGAATGTCACGTACAAAATCATATTCCTATTTGTACTTGTTTGCCGAATTATATCGGCGATTCATTTACTCAATGTTCTCCGATTATCGGTAAATATATATATATATATATATATATATATATATTTTTAATACAGCCCTTTAGACTATTACTAAGATACAGTCTTAGCCGTTTGGATAAATAATTATCATCTTTGACTTAATGATTTCTTAGTTAATTTAACCAGTACGTATCCCATTGGCTACGCATCCGTCAAATATAATCACGATTTATTTTATTTGATTTTTAATCAGCAGTCTCTGTAAGTTAACGTAATCTTTTTCGTAATATGTAAGATTATGTTTAAAGAAAAAATGATAACTATACATATCGCAACAATTTTTCTAATTCGTCCAAATATAATCTGAAAAATTATCTCGATAACACGTACAATTTCGAAGAACTTGATATGTATGTTTTTTAAACTGTTTGAAATGTAATATTATGATGGGCTTGTATTTACTTTCCTTTTATCTGATCCATATAAAATAGTAGGTTTAATTAAGAAAAAAATATACTCAGTAAAATGCGCAATCTTATCGAAAATAATTCTACGTTTACTAAAATAATTAAAATGTTTGAGTTTAACGTACCTGGTTAAACGTAAAACACAGAATAATCGGTTTTTTAAAGTTGCAAAAAATTGTAAATTAAAACCAACTTTCTATAAAACTATCGATTTGTAATTTTTTTCATAAATCCGTCTGATATTTCAAAAATTTTGTTACAGTCAAACCAACACCGAGCGAACGAGATCCTTGTAACCCATCTCCATGCGGACCAAATGCCAACTGCAAAGATGGTATCTGTACGTGTATTAACAGCAATTATCACGGTGATCCGTATATCGGATGCCGTCCTGAATGTACATTAAGTACCGACTGTTCCCCGAATAAAGCTTGTATAAATCAACGCTGTATCGACCCGTGTTCGGGAACATGTGGACAAGGCGCTAAATGCGAAGTCGTAAATCATATTCCAACATGTACATGTCCTCCTCAGACAGCCGGAGATGCGTTTATCTCTTGTAAACCGATTTCTTATGGTACGTTTTCAAATACGCACGCACAATTATAAAAATATATATGTATGTACCTATTTGAAATTTACGCATACGCGTGTCAAGAAATGTATGTTCTGGTTAGAGTATGTAAATGAACGCTGCATTTTTGTTGTAGATCTCGGAAAAGATCCATGTAAACCTTCTCCGTGTGGACCAAATAGTATATGTCAAGTAAAAGATAATCACGCGATATGTTCGTGTCAGCCTGGACTAATAGGAGCACCACCTTCTTGTCGGCCGGAATGTATCACCAGCGCTGAATGTCAGTTAACGGAAGCTTGTTTAATGAATAAATGTCGAAATCCGTGTCCTGGAACTTGCGGGTTACATGCTCGCTGCCAAGTTGTTAATCATAATCCGATCTGTACTTGTCCCGAAGGGTATAACGGCGATCCTTTCAGATACTGTCAGTTAATACCAGGTAATATTTTATTCGTACTCTTTTAAATTCTGGTTTTCAACAATTTCTGAGGGAAAAAATTTACGAAATTTTTTTTTATGTTATCGACGCGAACTGTATATGTATACTGATTTTTAGTTGCACCTCCGAAATCGCCACAACCTACGAATCCTTGTTCGCCATCTCCGTGTGGTCCAAATGCCATTTGTCAAGTGCACGGTGAAAACCCTGCTTGTTCTTGTCTCGCTAACTACGTCGGACTGCCGCCCAATTGCAGACCAGAATGTACTATTAATCCGGAATGTTCGAATAATTTAGCTTGCGTAAATCAAAAATGTACCGATCCGTGTGTGGGATCTTGCGGTTCCAACGCATTGTGTTCGGTCGTTAATCATGTTGCGGTTTGTTCGTGTATTCCCGGACATAGCGGAGATCCGTTCTCATTTTGTAACCCAGTACCAGGTAAGGCGGAACGTGGCATGTCTGGATTTATGTTGCTTTTCATTAACCGCTGTAAATTCTATACGCTTGATTTGCATGGTATACATTTATTTTAATTGCCGTTTTAAATACCTTAATAAAGTATATTTTCTCGTCTTAAAATTAACGTTCCCCGTTTTCTTTCAGTCCATTTGGATTTTTTTTTTTTTACATCAAATTTCGAATTTAAACTGATTCTTGAAAAATTTGCACAATTCTATCATGGACTACACAAAATTTACTTACTTCTTTTTGTATCTTGAAATAAAATCAGGAAAAGAAAACACCTTATCGATATTTAATGGTTCGATTATTTTGTGTATGTATTGGATATAGAAAATAAAACAACATAATATCATCCAGCTAATATATTGGAAATAAGTATTTAAAGTAATACATTTACTTTAAATTCCTTAGTTAAATTACGTCTATCGATGTAAATAAATCTTTAAAAATAATTATCCGCTATTACTGGATTAATGTGGAAAAATTAATTTTGTTTTAATTTAAAGTTTATTGACGCCTTAAAATAGATATAAATCATAAATTACGGAATAAACTAATGAAATAGATTTGCCCAGGGAAAAGATAAAAATGATGGGTCCGACGGTTCATTATTCGGGACGGTAGTTAATTTAATGCTTGACAGCTGTTTTTTAACATGTAGAAATTAGTGCATATTAACTTTCAAATGATCAGATAAAGACAATTTGTAAAACGAGAACTATCCTGAATATTTGTTGAAGATTCATTTATTAAAATTTATATATATTTAAAATCGTAGCCAAATTTAATTGCACAACTATTATATTTGCGAATTTGATCGGTTTGATGTACAGATATATGTAATTTTAAATCTACGCACCACCATATTTTTTTAATCAGTCGTATGAACTTTTTTTATATGTTGTACTTTCACTCTCTGTCTCTTTCTTTACATATGTATACATAATATTTATAATGTTCGTGTGTATGTGTATGTATACGACTTTAATTTTTATTAGAAAAAACAATTTGATCATTTTTCCATTCTAATAAATACGATTTCTATATAATTTTTTTCTTACGTTTTATATTTACATAAAAGAATGAAGGTTCATATTTTCATGTAACAATGACTAAAAACCATGAACGTTTGATAATTAACATCATAGACAACATTTAACCAATCTATATAATGAAATTTATTTTAATCCAAACCTATCTGAGACATTTTAAACGATGAACGCAATTCTAAAATGACGATCTGTCTTTTTTTTTTTAATCTCTTAAAAGCTTTTATCCTATTCTGCTAAATTTTCCGTTAAAAGAATGTGTCGAATTTACTTAATTAATTTCAGCAAATTCGTTATTGACATTTTCTTAAAATTATATTTAGCAAATGTTTAAAAGCTTTATAAAAATTATATGCATGTATAAATGATATAAATAAGCGAATTTTCGGACAGAAAGAGAAAGATTGAAAATAGTTTAACCATTACATGGTTGAATCCGTTAATAAATGTTTACGACAAAATAAAATTTAGTTCAAATGTTTATGATAAATAATTTAAATAAGTTTGTAAATATCGAAAATCAAAACTTATTTAGTACAATCGTAATAAATCGAACTTTAAGGTTCTTGATGAAAATTAACAACATTTATAATTAATTAAATTAAAATATCGAAATCGTATAGAGAATTTTAATTATAAAAATCAGTTAAAATCACTAAAACTTTATTTTCTTGAAATTCACAAAGCTTTTCGGCAACTACTCCATTATCAATCGATATTTAAATTTAGATAAAAATAAAGTTTTAAAAATAAAAACACGAATTATAAATTTAAATATAAGTTCACAAATTCGCTACATTCCACAATCTAAACTTTATATAAAGAATTGTTTCATAAAATTCTTAAAAATAACGTGCAGGTAAAATCTTTAACTTTTTTATTTTTCATGACATATTTTATTTATTATCCGATTAAAATATGCCTCTTTGTAGTGGAATTTATAAATTAGAATTATTTTGGTCATTTATGATTCGAATAAATTTGGAACGGTTCCGTGTCGTATTGATATTCATATTTGCGTATACATTTACTTCACTAATTCTTTCAATGAATGCACACAAAAATTTTGTTTCTAAGCGCACAGTAATATTTTGGATATTTATGTAATGTTTATTGTAAAATATGTACAACACTATTTGCCGAAGCACCATATTTTCTCTGCCGATTCTAGGACGCGTATTATAAATAATACCTCACTCTTCTGCATTTATTACACCTTTTATTTATTTTGTAATGATGTTGCATAATAAAGCGAAATGTAAATGTTTTAAAAGAAATTTCTACGAATGGCCTTCTTTTCATCATATTATTACGTTATTTATTATTATTACTTATGTATTTATTATTATTGCTTATGTATTTATTATTATTTACTTGCTTCATTGTTTAAATGTTTTGTATATTCTAGATAATACATCTGACCAAGTAAGAATGTTTAATACTTTACGCTAATTCAAATATTTTAAGATTTTTTACAGGTTTCTTTAAACATCATCTGTTCGGTAAGTTTTCATTTTATATTAATTAATCAAATGAAAACATATATTTACGATATCCTTAAATTTATGAATTTACGGTTATTTCAATAAGAAAAGTATAAATAAAATATTTCAAATTTTTCTTACATACAAGTGAAAAAATGTTTGTCTTTATTTGATACTGAATACCAGCTTTAGTAGTAAAATTATCGCCATTGAATATTATGTAGTAGTAGCAGCTTATTAATTATTAACGTAGTTAATGTAACCTAATATATATATATATATAAATATATACTAACGAATAGCCGTTTAAATAATGATCGTATTACTGCGGTTTAACGTTTTTTTTTTTTTTTTAACATAGAACATATTCTTGGACATTGTGTAGAATTAGTTACTAACAAAATTTCGAATGAAAAATATAAGAAGCAGTCAAAGGTATAGTAAAAAATCGTAATTGCTTTATAGTGAATTCATATTAGCTTAAAATTTGTAGTATTTTGATAGCTTAGCTTTTCGATTTAATAAAGCTTTTTTTTTTACAGATATGGTTTACTGTCTAATAAGTATATATATATATATATATATATATATATAATACGTTATTAATTTCACTGTAAAAACGTAATTTACGTGGGATTTTAGCCGATCCAGTCGTGAAACCTACACCTTGTAATCCTTCGCCGTGCGGTCATAATGCGATTTGCAAGGAACTAAATGGAGCTGGTTCTTGTTCTTGTATACCAGATTATACAGGCGATCCTTACGAAGGTTGTCGCCCGGAATGTATAATGAATTCGGAATGTTCATCAGATAAAGCGTGTATGAAATATAAATGTCAAGATCCGTGCCCTGGAACATGCGGCTCTAACGCGTTATGCCGGGTTATAAATCACGTACCGTCATGCAGTTGTTTAGAACAGTATACCGGAGATCCAGTTAGATACTGTTCTTTAATTCCAATTTCACGTAAGTTTGGTTTGTTTATCCCTAACCATCCTGTCTGGATTGCAGTTTAGACGACCGTAGAACACATATTTTATTTTATGAAAACTATTAAAAAGTTAATTTAAAATAGGTAAATCGAGATACACGAACAATTGTTACATTTCATAAAAAACGATTTTAAAACTAATTATATCTTTTTCAAATTTTACTTATTTGAATGTTTACAAAAATTACATTGAACGAATTTCATCATTGTAGTGATAGTGTTGCGGTTTACTTCGGATTTTCTCGATTATATCGATGGTGTCGATTAATTTATATTTTATTTAAAAAATCATTTAATTGAAAACATCGTTTAAAAATTATTTTTATTAAAATAAGAACAAAATTATTAATTTTAAAAATTATGTTCTAATAAAGCTTTAACAGAACTTTAAATTTTATTATTTTAATATTATTCATAAATGACTGGTACGCATTTGTTATGCTCCATGGGCGATTATTTGATGTTTCCCGCGTTGAGTTCCTATTTCCCGCTGCATTGTTTCTTATCATTCGTTTTTGTTTTATTGTTTAAATTTAGTTTGTTATTGTTAATTTATTTATTACATTTTTGTTGTAAATTTATTACTTATTTTACTTATATTTAACTATGTGTATTATTAATATATATTATTGATCGCCTTTATGCGTTAATAAAGTAAGATTATTTAAGTTGAGGGAATGGGAATTTGTTCCTAATGAGGATGAGGATTGTAAATGTCCGAAATGACACGGAGCCTCTGCTGAGATCACTTCCAGCGAGAAATAGAGTGTTCACGTAATTTATTTCATATATAATTCATTCAATTCAAAAATCACATTTTTTAATTTTGAATTTGAATGAAATATTTCTATTTTCGTGCGTGCATATACCTCGTTGGTGGTTAAATTACACTTGGTTAGGTTTGTTTCGGCTAGTTAGAAGTATAATTGAATGGAAAAAAACGAGAATACCAAAATCCCCAGTTAGGCTAGGTTAGAATCGGTTGGATTTTTTTTTTCGGCAAGTTAGAAGTAGAATTCAAGGGAAAAAATGAGAATAGCGCATTACCCGGATGATTTATAAAGGTAAAATCATTACAATTCTAAATATAGGAATCGACGCTAAACTAACAGTTATGCCAGATTCGTATTCTTTCGATGAATAGCGCCAGTGTTAAAATTTACAGTTAAGATCTAGTTTTTCAAAATTTTTATTTTCTCGGAAAATTGCAGATTCCGCTGAAAAAATTTTCACTACTACTCATTTTTATCGAAATGTGATTTTTGAACAACAAATCACCGATTTTGACCATGGTCGTCTAAACTGCAATTCACTCATTATTCTTAACTTAAAAATATATATATATATATATTTATATATTCAGTTATGTTTTTATATGTATATAAAATAATTTAGAGCTTTTTAAATATTTTTAATTAGAATTTCTGTATTATTTCACGTATCCAAAAGCGCATATTCTTATCATTTTAATTTTTAAATATAGCCACATCAGCCGAGCCTGTAGATCCTTGTAATCCAACACCTTGTGGTCCGTATAGTCAATGTCGCGCTGTTAACGATCAACCTGTTTGTTCGTGCTTATTGTCTTACATCGGAAGCTCTCCAAATTGTCATCCGGAATGTATGGTAAATGCAGAATGTTCGCCTAATCAAGCTTGTCTTAATCAAAAATGTATCGATCCCTGCGTAGGTAGTTGCGGTATAAATAGCGAATGTCACGTAATAAATCACAGTCCGATATGCGCTTGTCGCGCTGGCTACACCGGAGAACCATTCTCTAAATGTTACCCGATTCCAGGTAGTTAATCTAAGTAAAATTATCTATTATCATTATTATTTATAAATTTTAATTCGTTTGTAATGTATGTATTTGCGCGAAAATGGCGCATCACTTGACAGAATAACATTTCTTTTGTAATAAATTTTACGTTTTATACAAGAGTACGAACATTGCGCCATTTTAAAATTAAAAATAAATGCAAACCGCGATGTATTTATTTGCAGACTTTAAAATCAGTTATATGTACAGTTGATATTCTAGCAATATTTATTCTAAAAGTGCAATGTTATTCTTGATTTATACGAAGATATTCGATAAGAAATTAAGGTTTTTCTCAAAATTCTTTAAGAACAGTCACGTACGGGTGTGTTTTAAATTTATACAAATATTAAATTTTGGTGTAAACATTAAAAATTGTTAAACTATCGTAGTAGGACGATAAAAAACAACCGAAATGTTCTGAGTCTTTTGTCCAAATCAAAAAAATTTCGAACAGATCATTTCGTAATTTATACGAGTTAGACGAACAACAAATTTCGACGGTTTAATTTAATTTATTTTCAGCGCCAGTTACACCGAAACCGTCATCGCCTCAGATTATAAATTCGTGTTTACCATCGCCGTGTGGTCCGTATTCTCAATGCCGTGATATTAACGGTAATCCATCTTGCTCGTGTTTGCTCGGTTACATCGGCCAGCCTCCTAACTGTCATCCGGAATGCGTTATTCATGGCGATTGTCCGAGTAAAGAAGCTTGTATAAAGGAAAAATGTCAAGATCCGTGTCCTGGTTCTTGCGGCCTGTACGCTAGATGTTCTGTTTTAAATCACATACCGATTTGCACCTGTTACGAGGGATATATAGGAGATTCGTTTGTCGAGTGTCGTATTAAACCGCCGGAACGTACGTATTAAGGATTTAATTTATATTTTACGATATTTTTGAAATCTCGTTAATTTTAATTCCTATCGTAATAAAGTCGTCTTTTTTCATTCATTTTAAAGTCATCGATAATTTTCCGATAGTTTTTGATTGTCCTTTTGCCCGAGATCGCGGTTCTAAAATTAACTTTTTCATAACTTCTTTTATGGCAACTGACATCATTATCTCTTACGGAACATCATAATTCAAAAGTTAATAAAATTATCCCAGTTGGTTCGTTAATGAATAATCTTTAAATTAGTCACAATTTCCTCGTTTGTTTTTATTTTAAAAGAAATATTTTTTTAACGTATTTTACATTTACGGATTACGCCATTAGATGACACGTCTTTAGCTGATGAATCAGTAAGTTTATTGTTTGGAATTCCTTTATAACTCGGTATCCACAAGAAGAACACAAATATTTCCACACGTTCAATCAACGTATCAGACACATTCCATTTATTGTCTATAGCCTTCATTATACTTTTCGAACCAGTAATAATAAGGTAATTCCCGTAAAACATCCAAGTTCATTCAAATTTAGAATGTTTAACTTTTGTTTAAAACTTATCTTGGTCGGAGCAACTAACATTGCATTAATACAGTGTTTTACGTTAAAGAATTGGAGGAACCGCAATGTGGTAATCCATAATGCGATTTAAAAAAAAAAAAAGCAAACGTTATTCAACGAATATACAGTACGCGGATCAGTGGTCGTTTATAGTTAAATATATATTTTATATATATATATATATATATACGTGTGTGTGTTAATATATTTACACGTATTTATTTTTAACGGTAAATAATTTCTAACAAAATTGCTAATATGTAAACCTAACCGATTCGTCCTATTTCAGCTACTCAGTTAATACCTATAGATCCGTGCGTACCGTCTCCTTGTGGACCGAATGCTAATTGCCGCGACGGTATCTGTACCTGTATATCGGAATATCAGGGAGATCCATATCAAGGTTGTCGACCCGAATGCGTGCAAAATTACGATTGTTCTCGCGATAAAGCGTGCGTGCAAAATAAATGCATTAATCCTTGTCGAGGAACTTGCGGACGAAATGCTATTTGCGACGTAATAAATCATATCCCCGTATGCACTTGTCCAGCGGGAATGACAGGAAGTGCTTTCATTCAGTGCGAGCCGATTACAGGTATGTGTATAACGTTCGAAATGATAAATATATATGTATACAACAATTGGTTTACAATAAACAATTTTCAAGTGATACGCTGTAATATATTATATATTCCTATCTTTTTTTTTATTAAATTAAATTTATATTTCTTGTTAAGAATGCTACTTTTGATACTTATTATGTTTATATTTTTGATTGGGTAAACAAATTTGATATTGTGCAAATCTTATATATATATATATATATATATATCGTCCCACTCGGTATCGATTATGGATGCACCAGTCTGATTGTTGCTGCACATCCGCATTCATTGCAAATATTCACATTCTTCGTGTTAGTTTCCTCTGCTACCTTTCTGCCTCTTGTCCCTTTCCCTAGTTCTATTTTCTGTTTCGTGGTCAGTAAGCCACCCTCAACCGTACGTTTCTATACAGGCTGATCTTGTTTCGGCCCATGCCAGCTGTCACAACGAATACCACATTTGTCGAATATAAGCCGCATATAGTCTCGGTGTCTCCAGCAAGGATCCTCGATTAACAACACTTTGGCATAGTTCACAGATAATTACTGATGAAGTGTCTGAATGTACACAAAAGTTTTTAAAAATTTTAGTGTTATAATGAAACTGCAGTAATTTACATTCATTGACAATAACGGTGTAATACAAAATTACGTTTTGGCTCCAATACTATTTTCGGTGTATATGTCTAGCAGTAATTTAATCAATCATTGACAATAACGGTGTAATACAAAAATACGTTGTGGCTCCAGTGCTATCTTCGGTGTATATGTCTTCTTCTTCATAGTGCCATCTCCGTCAACGAAGGTTGGCTACAACGAGTGAGAAACTGGTCCTGTTTCTGGTCGAATGTATTAGTTCGTTGGTTGAGCACCCCGTCCAATTTTCCAAATTTTTCTACCACGACATTCTTCTGCGTCCTTTTCGTCTACATCCTTCTAGTTTGCATTGTATAATTAACTGTATCAACTGATACCTATCGTGCCGCATAATGTGGCCCAAATACTAATTTCTTTTTCTTGATAATTGTTAATAGCTCTTTATTTTGTCCTATTCTTTCCACAACCTTTCTATTCGATATACGGTCAGCCCATGATATCTTCAGCATTCTCCTGAAAACCCACATTTCGAATGCTTCTGGATTTTTCATCGTTGTGCTTTTTAACGTCCACGCCTCCGCTCTGTATAATAAAACCGAATATACATAACACTTAGCCATCCTATATCTTAATTTCAGACTTACTTGTTTATTACTAAACAGAGATCTCATTTGGATAAATACTGATATTACCTGTTCGATTCTTATTCTTATTTCTTTATCGGGGTTAATTTCATCCTTCAAACAGCAACCGAGTTATTTAAATGATTTGGCAACTTCTATTGGTTCCCCGTCCACTGTCATTATTGGGCATGTCTTCTTGGTATTGCTGAATATCATCGTTTTCGTTTTCTGTGCATTTATGCGTAAGTCCTGAATTTTTCATTGCGGATACAATTTTATTCAATAATATTTGTATATCTTGTGCCGTGTTTGCTACTATCGCCACATCGTCTGCATATCGGATATTATTTACTACTTTTCCATTTACTTTGACGCCCTCCTTGGATTCTTGTAATATTTTCCCGATGTAGCTTTCAGCGTATAAATTAAATAGTAATGGTAACATACCACATCCTTTAATTTTTTTCCTCGAATCTTACAAGTAGCCTCAATCTAGTAAGTCTGTATTGAATACAAATCTTGAATGAAAGCATATATTTTGTTTTTTGTACATAATGACTTTCCATGTTTAATTTGAAAAAATTTTCGATCTTACAAGTATAATAGCGTACAATATTTAGCTGGTAAAATTTTATTCAATTTATAGATATGTGCTACAGGCTACACAGTATCGAATTCATCCCTACATCCATAAATATTACAGCGCAAGTTTAATAATAACTGACTAATTCTGATCCACCGTTAATATTGGCTAGTAGCTTACTGTATCATTTAATGTCACACGTTATTTCTTCGTACATACGTACACATACTTGCAGTTACTTCCAATCAACACCATCACTTATACACGTATAGGCATATACTTATTCTCACAATATATGCATATATATATACATATATATATATATATATATATATATATATATATATATATATAAACCAAACAAAATGATAACACAGTTTAATCACTAAAAATTTTTTATTGCAATGGTTTCGATAGTTACGTCATTTTTAAGCATACAAAATAAATATTACATATAATCATTGCAATGAAAAACTTTAAACTGTGTTATGATTTTGTTTGGTTTATAATTTAAAAATTCACTACTCTCCAATATATTCAACATATATATATATATGTAGTAACTTTTAACCGTCACTTTTATCCATCAATCTCTGTTATCCACCACTGTAGCAGCAGCTCGTCGGTACAAAAGAAGTTTCATTGAAAGTTTGCTAACATTTGACGATACAATAACGGTTAAAGATTTTTGGAAAATTACAACATTATGGACGCAATTTTTAACGTTGTCAATGCATGGGTCGCCCTTACAATGTTAAACTTACAGAATGGGTGGAATAAACTATGGTTTGAACTTGCACTACCTGCTATCGAAACAGAGGGGGCGGTATGTGTTCACGAAATCATGAAGCTTTGCAATGGCGATCTGCTCACCAACAACTGAAGAAGTAACAGTTTGGGGAGAGTGTGATAAGCAAGACGAAGGTTTTAAAATTTCGTCTGATGAAGATATTATATCTGCAAATAAAGGCGAAATTGACGACAATGATGAAGAATCAGAATGCACCCAAAACTCAGCAATCAGCCATTCGGAAGCTGAAACAATATTAATAAAATGCATCGACTGGTTTGAAAGATAAGAGGAGGGAAACTTTACACAGATCTTACTTAAAAGAAAAAAATATACGGACGTCGTAAAGAAAGCTCGAGCTACAAAGGAACAGAAGAAAATTACCGATTATTTTGAGGTGTAAACAATTTGACGTAGACACGTTTTTCTAGGTAATTGCACCATATTGCACTATGTTATATTAAATTTCTAAATAAAAATACAGTACTCCGAGTGTTATCCAATTAAACATTGTTTTTTTTTTTTTTTAATTTCTTTCCTTAATGATTTAAAATCTGGGATAGTTCTATATATGTAATTTGTAGTGGAATTTCCGTTATAGTTTTACTGTATATATATATATACAGCCGAAAATTTCCAATATTTTCATATATTATCATCAAAATTATACGCACATTTTTTTTTTAAAAAGTTCGAACATCGTTCTAATTTCGTAATTGACCGTATCGTTTTACGTTTATCGTTTCAGTTCAACCGGATATTTCTCCTTGTAAACCCAGTCCATGCGGTCCGAATAGTAAATGTCGCGAAATTAATCGACAACCAGTTTGTTCTTGTATAGAAGGCTACGTGGGTAGTCCTCCGGCGTGTAGACCGGAATGTACCATTAATTCGGACTGTAAAACAGACGAGGCGTGTAATAATCAGAAATGTCGCGATCCTTGCATCGGCGTTTGCGGCATCGGAGCTCAATGTAAAGTTTACAATCATAATCCTATTTGTAGTTGTCCGCCTAAACAGACTGGTGATCCGTTCGTTCGTTGTTATCCAATACGTAAGCATAGTAATTATTATTTTTGAATTTATCAATTTTTCAGCCAGGCCCAGTTGTTGGGCCGTGTCCGAAAAAAGCTTTTTTTTTTTTTTTTGTCAAAAATCACATTTTGATAGAAGTCTACAATTTTTAGCGAAAATAAAAATTTCGAAAACCTAAATCCTAGCCAGAATCTATGTATGAAAACAGTTTGATACTTTCCATTGTGAGGGTAGCGTCGATTCCCTTACATTTATAAATATAAAGATATTAAGGGAGAATTGTGGATTACCATATCAAGTTTTAAAAAAAAAAGCGTTTTTTCTTTTATTTCATATTTGTAAACGTACATACAAGTCAAATTTTTAAAAAAGCGTAATTTATTTTAAAATTCTTATTTAGATTAAATGTTAATTTTCGACAGTTTTCAAAAATAAGGTTTTGGGGTGATCTGCAATCCAGCCCGGTTGGTTTTTTTTCTAATTTTTTTTTTTTTTAGTGTTCTAAAGACGAATTGTAAATAAATAAAATGTTTCCAAATTCGATCGATGTCCGATTTACACGTTCTATATTGTTAGCATCGCGACGATTATTCGTTATTTAATAACTTGGCGACAGGCACCTATTTAAAATAACGCCTATACCGGTGATTTCTGTTCCTTTTTTAATAACCGGCAACTCAATTGCTTAGTACCGTGACCTCTACTGTAATACATCTGATATTACGTTGCTCCATGTAGAGAGATATTAATCTTTTGGTTACTAAGTATTGAATTTTCGTTAGTCGAGCAAGGGATGTAGTAATAGTATCCATATATCGAGTCGGTGGTATGCCTTTACTTGTTTTCTCTTGAATCTGACCAATTAATACGCATTGTTCAAGACTATTATCATTAGTTCGTCATGCCTGTAATATTTCAGAATTGTTTCTTGACACAGTACAACGAAAACGTCGTTTAATATTTAGCTCTTCTTAAACTGATAGATTTGTCCTCTTTGCTGTCCATTGGATTTTCAGCATTCCGTGCCATGTCTACATATGAAACGAATATCGGTCGTATAAAACGTTGAAATAAACAAAAGAGCATTTCGTATGTGCCCGATTAGTTAGTAGACCTTTAATTCGATGTTGTAGTAGCGTACTAGAAAAATATGACTGGCGGATAAAATAAGAAAAAGCTTCAAAATTTATCGAAATTTCGACAAGACAATACCTGAAAATTAAGCTGTTAAAAAGTAAAATATAGTGACGCATCTCGGTCGGGAAACGTAATAACGGAAAAAAATACCACTAGGATGAGATAGAATTATGAAAATGTAACCCATCATATAGGATTACCTGCTAATAGAATATCAATTCTTTTAACGATATATTTTCATCCTACTTTTTTTTTTTTTCTGATAAAATAGCGGATACTCCTCTACCACCGCAAAATCCTTGCGTACCCTCTCCATGCGGACCAAACGCCATTTGCCACGTTAAAAACGAATCGCCGGCTTGTTCTTGTTTGACAAATTATGTGGGATCTCCTCCGAATTGTCGACCTGAATGTATCGGTAATGGCGAATGTCCTTACAATTTAGCTTGCGTTAATAATCGTTGCAAAAATCCCTGTCCTAATGCATGCGGTGAAAATGCGGATTGCCACGTGGTCAGTCACTCGGCTAGATGTATTTGTCCAGCTGGATATACCGGTGATGCATTAGTTAGATGTTCTCCACAATCGTGTAAGTATTAATCATTGTCTGTTTTTTTTTAATTTGATAAAATTTTCCAACAGATATTTATTTTCAAAAAAAAAAAAACAAAACAGACCGACTTATTGGTTACTCACATCCGGCGTTTTAAATAAAAATTTTTTAGATTTACCTCCGGAACCATCATTACCAACAAATCCTTGTCTACCATCACCGTGCGGCCCGAATACTATCTGTAAAGAACAAAATGGCGCTGGTTCTTGCGTATGTGTAAATGATTATATTGGAAATCCTTATGAAGGTTGCCGCCCTGAATGCGTAGTAAGCACCGATTGTTCTCCGATTAAAGCGTGTATTAAAAATAAATGTCAAGATCCGTGTCCGGGGACTTGCGGCTATAATGCCAACTGTTACGTCATAGCTCATGTTCCATCTTGCACGTGTATACCATCGTATACCGGTGATCCGTTCAAATTATGTACACCTATTCCACTTAAACCGGGTACGTTTATTTGATTTAATTTAACTCGATATGTGCGAAACTTTATTAGTAAACGTGATCTTTCAACTTTATGAAAGTTCCTTCTTATTGATTGCAAATTGCGCTTTTTATTCTAATAAGATCTTATAATGAAATTATAATAAAAACTTTAGATATTTAGTATATAACAAATTTAATAATAACAAAATTAAAGTCCATATTATGATCAACCTTGGCCATTTCCTGCGATACTGGACAATTTTCTCGTATTGTTTATTATATATAAATTTAGTTATCCCGTTTTCCGATCTCAAAAATTACCTACCTCTTCTTCTATTCCTAATATACCGAGTTTTTATCCCCTATGTCCAAACCCAATCCAACTTTTTCCTTACATCATTAAAAAATTTTTGATCCTACTCTTTCATCGAACACTTAACATATATACATCTCATTTCGAATAGTCTGTATTTTTCTCTCTTTCATTTTATTTGTGGTCGGCGTTTGAGAGCAATATGTCTGTGTTGGAACCACACACTTATTGAATACGTTCGCTCTAATGCCGAATGAACCTTTAAAATATATGTTTGAGAGACCAATACCAAGTTAATGATATTCTTGTTGTACTTATCGTTTAGTCATATTCGTCAATCCTATTCTTCGCTCTAAATAAAATATTTAATTTACGTATTCACTTTTTGACCATCTATTTCAATGTTTATTTTTATGTTTGTAATGATTTTTCTTCTATCTCTTCATACGTAGATCATCTTCTTTCCCCGTTGCATTTAGCTCCGCCACCATTTCTTTAGTCGAACTAACTTTTTCTATATTAGTGCTACATCATTCGAGAAACGCAGATTATTCAGAAATTCCTCATTCACTTTAATGCCCCCTTTGTTCCCGATCTAGTTTCCTAAATGCTTCTTCCAGAGCACAGATAAATAATAATGGCGAAAGCGTACCACCTTGCTTCACCATTTGTCTGATATAAAATTACTTCCCTGTTTTTTCTGTGAGTATTCACGCTTTTACGTTTGTATACATGTCTGCTATTATCTTCCGATCATCATTAAATCCACATTCTTTTTACACTGAAAAATTGTTTAATTAAATTTAATCAATTAATTTATTATTTTTTTTAATGCATCACTTATTGCAATCTACTATCTATTGATAGTATAAAAAAAAGACTAGTTATAAACTTGAAATATATATATATATTTAATAATTTTTTATCCTCACTTATAACGAACGATTTATTTATAATTTATCCTAATCCACTGAATCATATAGATCATCCACCAGCTCCAATTAACGTGTGCAGCCCATCACCATGCGGGTCAAATAGTCAATGCAAAGAGTCGAATGGACAAGCGATATGTTCGTGTTTACCATCTTATCATGGTAGCCCTCCCAACTGTAGACCTGAATGCGTAATAAATATGGAATGCGCTTCTCATCTTGCATGCGTAAATCAAAAGTGTATCGATCCATGTCCTACGCCTTGTGGTGAATATACAAATTGTCGCGTGATACACCATAGTCCTATTTGTTCGTGTAAACCCGGCTACACTGGAAATCCATTCACAGTGTGCGTTAAAATACCAGGTAATCCAAAAATTCTTTCATTTAATGAATTCTCATTAATAACGTTATATTCGAAACACGAATCCAACTAAAATATTGTAGATGAACATACATATATAACATAAATTTAAATTACGTTAAATTATTAATTATAGCAAAAAATTACAATCCTATAATTTAAGAAACAATATCCAGATCATGATAATAACCAAACCAAATGAAATTAAAATTTTAAACATATTTATTATGTCATGATCGTTGTAGTAATAATTTGAAAATTTAAGTAGAATATATAGGTTAATATTTTAAAAGAAAGCAATTAAGAATTTATATTAGCAGTTGACACAAAACAACCATAACAGCTTGTAATATCTACTGAAAAATTTTTATATTAAGTTAAAAGGTGTAATTCACTGCATAATGATTTACAATAAAATTAATAAATTCCAAGAAAATAATTATATTAAAGAAAAAGGGAATTAAAAAGTAAGAACATACTAAATAATGAATTGAATACACGTTATAAAAAAAAAGATAGAAGTTTAATTTTAAAGGCCATAGTAATGAAATAAGAAGAAAGAACCCTATAGTTGCTAAAAATATAAATAAATTAAATAATTGAATAACTAAATTGTCTTTTTTTATTATTAATATTTGTACAAATAAATATACACATACACATAAAAATAATGTGTTATAAACATTCACGATAATACATTTATTTATTTATTACACGACCGCGATGCCGATTTGGTTTAGTCACGGTATTCGTGGAGTACAATCGTAAATATAGCTTATATTACATTATTTACAATACGCATTCCTATTATTAAATTTAATAAATAGAAAAAAAAAAGTAATAATTAATTATATTAAGCCAGCTGTGAGCCTATGTTCAATTTCTAATCAGTTATTTCCATAATCTTATTGTAATCTTTAATATTCGTTATATTAAATCTGTTAAAAATCAATTGATGAATTTATTATTTATATATATATATATATATATATATATATATATATATATATATATATATGTGTGTGTGTGTGTGTGTGTGTGTGTGTGGATATATGTAACTCGATTTATATTACTTAGTCTAACTAACCGGTAAATTTTTATACTGTGATGTTCTTATTTGTTATAATTTCAAAATATTTATGATACACGTTGTTTTTTTTTTGTTTTACAAAAATTAGTAGTTCGAATTTGTCCAATATTGTTCGATGTTCTTTGTTCAAAACTAGATAAATATATTTAGCTACAAAATACTATTATTTGACTGAGACTCTTGTATATAAAAAATCAATTGAAAATTAGTTAAATCACTAATATTTATTTTCTTATAGAAAACACAACGCTTTTCGGCATTTACGCCATTATCAAGTGAAACATTTTAAAAAAATCATATGATATAAAATGAATATTGTACCCCTTTTTTTTTCAGCTCAACCACCTCAACTCGGACCACCTGCATCTACTAATCCGTGTATTCCGTCACCTTGTGGTCCGTATTCCCAATGTCGCGATATTGGTGGTACACCATCGTGTTCTTGTTTGCAAGAATATACGGGTGTTCCTCCGAACTGTCGGCCACAGTGTGTAATTAACGCTGACTGCCCTAGTAATCAAGCGTGTATGAAGGAAAAATGTCGAGATCCTTGTTTAGGATCCTGTGGACTTTATAGCCAGTGTCACGTTTACAATCATATTCCAATCTGTACGTGCGATGATGGTTATACGGGAGATCCGTTTATCGGTTGTCATCCGAAACCGCCGAAACGTAAGTAAAACATGAAGTGGGCTAAAATTATCGAATTTAATCGAACGTTAATTAAATGATTAACTATTAAAATAGTTTAATTTTCAACTAAAAAAAATCCAAATACTTTTGGATCTGTACCAAAAAAGGATCTAATGAATTATAAATGGAACTGCTAAAGGAAAAATCTGTTTGAAAATTTACGAATAAATTACGTGATTTTTTAAAAATTACAGCTACGAAGCCACCGCAATCTCTCGACCCGTGTTATCCTTCACCGTGCGGAGTTAATGCACAGTGCAAAGACGGCGTATGCAGTTGTCCGTCAGAATATCTCGGAGATCCTCGTGTAGAATGTAGACCAGAATGCATTTCCAATAACGAATGTCCCATAAATTTGGCATGTATTCGTAACAAATGCAAGGATCCATGCCCGGGAACATGCGGCGTTGATGCTGTTTGCAGTGTTTATAACCACATTCCTGTATGTAGTTGTCCAGAACGCATGTCCGGAAATCCGTTCATTTTTTGCAAAACCTACGACGGTACGTAAACCTTGATATTATTCTTACGTTATTGTGAAATCTTATCCATGTAATCTATCAACCAATTTTTTATTTATTTATCGGCCGGAGATAGAATTAATTTTATATTAGTTTACGCCGTTATTTAATGTTGCGGTGGTGTTGCTAGTAGCGCTCGACTGTCAACTAGACGGTCGAGGGTTCAAAACCAACACGCGACATAGAAAGTTTTTTATCATTATTTAATTCTTAATTACCACGGAAAATGCGGTGGCACCCCACTCCGTATAACTTACGCGAGCGCATCTGCGTCGCACATAAATAGTGCCTTGAATGCTAGCATATTTTGTATGTAAAAAATAAATAGTCACGATTGGCAACGAACGATACGACGATGATGATAATTCTAAACTTTTTATTTTTAATTTTTCGTCTCACTACATAATGATGATGTACAATATTAGCGAATATTATAAATTACTCGGTTTACCATTCAAATTACCAAAAAATTTTACAAATTACACGCTTAGTAATTATTGCTTTTAAAATATTTATGAAATGTGGTATTAATAATATTCTCAACTAGTAAATTGCGATTTAAAAAAAAAATTATAATAATAATTATAATGTATCCGCAGTTTAAAATTTAAGTTAAAAAATATATTGACTATTTTTTTTTAAATATAAAAAAAAATGTAAACAATTCAAAAGGTAGTAGGGTATATGTTGGCTAAACAATCCTCGTCGATAGAAGATTGACCGGCTGTTCGACGCGTTATGAGCAAAACCAATATAGAGTGGTTTTCTATTGCCTTCCCTGACTCCTTTATTTCCCAGATCAACTGGGTGGATAGCTAAGCGAGTTGTATAAAGATATTTTTACCACGAAAAATCCCCCCCCCCCCAATGACATTCGATTCGTATATGTTAAGGAGGAAGTAGTTTTATTATCTTGTAATTAGTAAGCCTATTTAGAAAGCGTTAGCTTAAAATTTCAAGTACACGCTGGTTATTATAGTTCATGAATTAGGTAGTTAAAATTTCTGTTTAAGAAGAAATTTTCGTCATTAAAATTAACACGGAAATCAGTATCCAGTATTTAAACATTCTTAGCGAATTTTCTTTTCATCTTCTCTTTCTTTAAGCATTCTGATGCCTCTCTTAAATTCTAACACTGTTGTCTGTCCTCATATACAGCCGGTTTATTCTATTATGTCATGTATCTTCCTTGTTTCCGTTTCCCTATGTATTGTCGCCAGGTTAGTACTTCCTTTATCCATCTTCCGTTTATAAGTCGTGCTATTTGTTCTTATTCTGACTATAATATCCTCGAATCCTGTGCTTTTTAGCTTTACGACTATACATGTTCGTTATTAGAATTTTATAGAGTATTCAAAATTCACTTTGAGGAGGCAACGTAAAATTGTACACGATCTACTGGTGTAGTAAATTACTTGTAATCGTTGTTTCTAATGAAAAGTGTCACGTCATCGTATAAATTTATTATCGTAATATATAAATAATGTAATAATAAAATGTTAATTACCATGAAATTATTAAAATTAAACGTATTTTTTGCTCCTAATAATAATTTTCTAAATTATTAATTTTCTTTATGCCGATTTAAAACTAATCTTTAGAATATTGTATAGTTCCAGTAAAATTAAATCCATGCAACCCGTCTCCGTGTGGGCCGTATAGTCAATGTAGAGAATTTAATGGTCAAGCTGTTTGTTCGTGTATTGTTGGCTACATGGGTAGTCCGCCATCATGCAGACCCGAATGCGTTATCGATAGTGACTGTAATACTAACGAAGCTTGTTCAAATCAAAAATGTCGAAATCCTTGTTCAGGAAGTTGCGGTATCAGCGCCGTTTGTAGAGTTACTAATCATAATCCTATCTGTAGTTGCCCTCCTCCGTATACCGGAGATCCGTTTTCAAAGTGTTATCCGATACGTAAGTAAATAAGTAATCGGTTTATAATTATTATCATTATTTTAAGATACTTCTTTATGTCGTTATTGTATTTATAACTTGCATTTTAATTTTTATGTAGAATTTTCTACAGTTTTATCACGAATTTATATTGAACGACATTGATAATTTTCAGCTCAATTACCACCACCGAAACATGAAAATCCTTGTGTACCTTCTCCTTGCGGACCTAATGCTGAATGCCAAGTTAGAGGCGAAGTGCCTTCATGTTCGTGTTTAGTCGATTTCATTGGAGCACCGCCAAATTGCAGACCACAATGTACCAGTAACGGAGAATGCGCTAGTAACCTGGCTTGTATAAATAAAAAATGTCGCGATCCTTGTGTCGATGTTTGCGGTGTTAATGCCGAATGTTACGTCATTAGTCATAGCCCGATATGCACATGTTCATCAGGATATACTGGAAATGCAAATATTAGATGCGACGTTTATTCTGGTATGAAATACAAAGGGAATTATTAACTTAAAAACGAATATCAACCCGTTATTATATATACATGTATATTTATGTGTTATATACGAAAATTGTTAAATTCGTTCGGTAATATATTTCTCTGACTACACAATTTTCTAACATCAAAAGCTGTGTTCACTACTTTAATATGTACCTGCTATCTTAGTAATATGAAGTAAACTGATCAATTTTTATTTTACTTTTTTTAATTTACATAATAATTTATTATTCTCTTTTCATTAACGTAGGTCTAAAAATCAATATTTCAATATAACATGTTATAATAGTTTTTGACGAACTTTTCAGAATGCTGACTGTACTTACTCTTTTATATATATATATATATGTATATATATATGTATGTATATTTTAATTAACATTTATTTAGAACCAGTTACTCGACCTGAACCTGTAACACCGTGTATACCATCTCCGTGCGGGTCAAACGCTGTATGTCGTGAACAAAATGGCGCGGGGTCTTGTACATGTTTATCGGATTATTTAGGTAATCCATATGAAGGCTGTAGACCCGAATGTACGGTTAACAGCGATTGTACCAGAGATAAAGCTTGCATAAAGAACAAATGTCAAGATCCTTGTCCTGGTACTTGCGGAGCAAATGCAATCTGTCAGGTAGTTTCTCACGTGCCATCTTGTGTTTGTTCTCCATCATACACGGGAAATCCTTTCAGCTATTGCAACTTAATTCCGCCCGAACCAGGTAATAAAATAAAATTAAGCATTTTAAATGTTTATAATTATTTGATTTTTGTCCACACGAATTGTATCGCTAGGGGGAGCTATTGCGTAATAAAAACTTATAATAATGTCGGATGGCACAATGATCACATAATAAATATACGTGGTTATTAATGCAAATAAATATATAAAATGTTAATTCATCAAAAATTTATGTTACATTTAATACGAATTTTTATGAATTTTCTTTAGACATTCCTCAAACTCCTGTCAATCCATGTCGACCGTCACCTTGTGGACCAAACAGTCAATGCAAGGAACTCAACAGTCAAGCTATATGTTCTTGTTTACCTTCATATCTAGGATCTCCTCCAACTTGTCGGCCCGAATGTACGATCAGCAGCGAATGCGCTCCACATTTCGCTTGTATAAATCAGAAATGCGCCGATCCGTGTCCCGGTGTATGCGGATCTAATACCGAATGTCGTACGATTCAGCATAGTCCTATTTGTACGTGCAAATTTGGATACACGGGAAATCCATTTACCACATGCTACAAAATTCCCGGTACGTATCTTTAGTTACAAGTTACAGTAAGGTCCGAGATTGATTTATTGTTCGCTTTATTATGATTTTTTAAATTTAACGAATTTTGAAAATATTACCGTTTAAAATATTTCATAATTTCAAAACCTCACTTCTGACACGTTTCCTTTTCTGTAACATCATACGATTCACATTTATCTTTGTTAATGAAAATTTATTTATTTATTTATTTATTTATTTATTTACTTAACCGCAATAAATACTTACTATATTATCTCATAATTAATAACGTGAATAATAAAAGCACATGTCCTGAACAAAGGATTCTCTTAAAATTACCCATATACCAAGTAATTTCTTATTGTACGTAAATGTTGTTTAACTATCTAACCATCGTTATATCACTCTGTACCTACATTCTTTTTATTTCCTACATACCAGTTATTTATTTTTTATGTCCATCTATCGTTCCTCAGTTTCGCAACATGTTGGAAAAAGTAAAATAAAATGATGTTATCCGAATTACTATTTCTTTCATTATGTATATCTGTTGACAGATTTAAATGTTTTATCAATGAAATATTTTACATTTTATCTACAACGTGTATTCAGGTTTAATTTACATATGAATACAACTTCATAAAATAAGAATGTGTAAAACAAAATTTGACTATATTATTGATTCGTAATCAGTCACGCATAAATGTGTACGTCCATATAACAAGGACGATAAATACTTTAATCTACTGCATACAGATATATCATTTTATATTTCAATGTTCTAAACGAGTAATACTTTCTGTCTTACCTTAAATCCACTTCCAAAATAAAGAAAATTATAATTTTTTGTATTCTCGTTAACATATAATTTTTATGCAATTGATAAATAGTCCGATTAAATGAAATACGATGTATTGCAATTGTAAATTAATATGAATTTACCGTCATTTTGTACTGTACATTCTTTTAGTTTTTGTACCATCAGCATGAATTTTTTTCAATACAAATAAAATATTCGTGTTCACAGCCGCCTCCCCTCCGTCGATTGTACAGCCGGCGCTAAACCCTTGCGTTCCATCGCCTTGCGGACCGTACTCGGAATGTAAAGATATCGGCGGTGTACCGTCGTGTTCTTGTTCGCGCGGTTATATCGGAATACCGCCCGGTTGCCATCCGGAATGCGTAATTAATTCGGAATGTCGCAGCGATTTAGCTTGTATCAACGAAAAATGTCGTGATCCGTGTCCAGGTTCGTGCGGCTTACACGCTTCATGTCACGTCTATAATCACATACCGATATGTAGATGTGATGACGGTTTTATCGGAGATCCATTTACCAGCTGTTCACCTCAGCCACCTCAAGGTAACGTGTTTAGATACATTATTGAATAAAATTCCGTTATTAATGTTTACTCTTTAAAATTTAAGCGATCCTGATTAATATTAAGGTATAAATAAAACCGAACGTTTTTAATTTTGTAAAGACAAGGAAAAGCTTCGAAGCGCTTAATTATCCAAATATTGTATTACCTTTTTTTTTTATTTCGTAATCAAAAGTTGGCGCTTCTTAACCCATTTATTTCCATCTTTATAAGCTTTAAAATAGGATTTTTTAAAAAAATGATTTTGGATGAAAATCGTGCAAGTCTGAAATTTATCTGACATAAATAAAATCACAAATAAATATTTAATATGTTTTTTCCTTACCGTAAAGTATTATCAAAACGAAAATGTATTAATTACTGGCGATTTTTTATTATTCATTAGGTAATTAATATACGCAGTTGATTTTTAGCTTAGGTTGGGCCGAGGGTGGCAAAATTTGAGGTGACAAAATAAAATCTACTCAAATTCGATAGATGGAAAAAATGAGAAAAATTGGAAATTAAATGACTTTTTAGCGAATTATTAAAACAAACTTTATTTCATTGTTACTACTCACAAATGTTAATAAGTTATTTTATGTTACAAAGTTATCTGCGGACGAACTTGAGTTAAGGTAGTTATCAATTGAAAAACAATCGGTATAAGAAAATTAGTATTATTGTTGATAAGCAAAAGCAAGAGAAAACGTATGATTCTGTGTTTAATCATCTGAATAACTATAAGTCAATTATTAATGATTAACTTTCCCGTTGTAATGTGATTACATTAACAAAGAGAGTAATATCACTTTTTATCATACGTGAAATAAGTCGTACATATGAATATAATGTATATGTGAATAATTTCAAAAATCTGCGTTTTTTTTTATTATATATGTTTATTTTTTTAAACGTATGTTATTGGTTTTAATACGTGAAACTGATATTTAAAAAATCATTATAATAGGCATTGAATGTAATAATCAAAATTATCGTTATATACGAACTCCGAGATAAACGACCTAAGTGACTTTTATCTCATAACAACTTTATAAATAGCGTCGAGGTTTCGAAGATTAATTATAAATAATGTTGAAATTATCGTCCACTAATGAATAGTAGCATAATCATTCAAGATGGAAGAAGTGACAAAGTGATATCGACTAGAATTAGTCTAGCAAAAATGGCTTTCAATACAAAGAGATCTTTACAAATGTCGAGAAATTTCCAATATAGAAACTAGAAAGCACTTTGTTAAATCATACGTATCAATCATACTGATGCGTGGATTGGAAACTTATCAACCGCCAAATGTATAAAAAACAATAGATAACAGCAAATTAGTTGGGCGGAAAAAGTGACAAACGAAAAAAAAAGTTTTTAAAAACAAAAAAGAATCGAGGAGCCTAATTCGGAAGCTAAAAAGTAGAAAAATTAAAAGACCGCTTGTAACGACATAATCCAAGTTTCGTATAATTGAAAAGAAAATGGAAGGAAAAGGTAGTGAGTAAATATATAGATCTAATAATAGAAGACACGAGAGCAACAAGATATGCAAACCTTAAAAGAAGGACAGAAAAAAGACAATTTTAGTTGAACTCACTACGATCATCAGTGACTTAAGGAAAAGCCGAAGAAGAATGATTATTAAGAATTATGCGCGATGGAGTGTGTGAAAATCGAAGAAATAATACGTATAGTTTAGTCAATCAATTTTCGAGAAAATTCTGTATTATAAATACATCATATCGTATATAATATATACAAAGAGAATTGTATTCGAATTTCAGTAATCTGGAGTTAAATAATTTTAATCGTGTTAAATAAGAATCTAATTATATTGTATTAAAATTTCTAGAGTAGTAATCTGACGCACATTTTAAAATTTTAATCAGGTTAAATAAGAATTTAATTATATTTTTAATTTTTTCTAAGCGGATAATTTAGATTACGTGTAGTGTACAACCGCATTTGAATTTCAAAAAAAATTGTTTATACCTGAAATTGATTGAAGGTTCGTTACATGTCTCAAAATTTATGAAAGGTTTTCGTTACGAATTTGTGATCATTACGCATTCGGTTTCCATATATTTCTTAATTTATATTACACATTAAGGAACGTCATTGGAATCGTTTAGTAGAAAATGAACGTCGAAATATATCTAGGACCATTTTAGCTGTAAAAATAATAAACAAGCGGATTTATCTTATTAAACAAGCAAATTTATATATATATATATATATATATAATTTACTCGGCTATCTCGAAAACAGCTGCAACGATTTGAATGAAATTTTGTACATACTTATAATTTAAGTAATTAAAAATGACCTGAATAGAAATAACGAATTTTAAAATTTTGGACCCGGCTCCGAGTATATCCTTTATAAAATTTTGGAAATTTTTTTCTTGATATTTATCTAAATGTACGTTAAAATTTCAACTCGATCGCATTAAACGTTCGAATTTTATAAACTTATTTTTTTACTTCATGGTGTTAGTAAAGATAATTAAAATTTTACAATTTGTGTACCGTTTCGATTTAAGTATTTTTTTAATTCACGAAAGAATTATTTTAAGGA
Source organism: Coronaproctus castanopsis (assembly GCA_032883995.1). Classification (NCBI taxonomy): domain Eukaryota; kingdom Metazoa; phylum Arthropoda; class Insecta; order Hemiptera; family Monophlebidae; genus Coronaproctus; species Coronaproctus castanopsis. Next base: position 292,992,654 of record CM065052.1, read on the forward strand.
AAGAATTCGATAGAAAAATTCAAACATTAATGTCTAAACAAAAAAAAAAGGAAAAAACGCATTAAGAGTAGTATTTTTCTGATATTTGTCAAAAGTAAAATTTTCGATTATAACTGCCGATATTTATATTGAAATTCTACACGATTAAAGTCGGTATTTAATAGTATGCGATTATTATCTAAATATATTTTCCAAAAAAACAAAAATGAAAAAGCAAAAACTCGGACGCTCGATACATTAATTATGAACGAGTCATTTATGTCTTGTAAAATTATTCGTTTTCCATTTTCAGTACTGCCCCCGAGTAAAGATCCTTGTAATCCGTCCCCGTGCGGAATAAATGCTCAATGTTCTTCCGACGGTCTATGCTCTTGTTTACCGGAATATCAAGGCGATCCGTATAAAGAATGTCGCCCCGAATGCGTAATTAATAACGAATGCCCGTCGCATCGAGCCTGTATTCGATATAAATGTAAAGATCCGTGTATAGAAACTTGCGGTCTATCGGCAGTCTGTAATACATTCAACCACATACCGATATGTAGTTGCCCATCCGGAATGTCCGGAAATCCATTTATCCAATGTACACCTGTCGGTACGTGTATTGTATTAATTCTGTTTTAAAATTGTCGACATTACATCGATCCGAAAACAACTAACCGATATAATTCGTCGAAATTCTAATTCGCTCGCATTAAATTTCAGTTTTAGAAGAGACTCATCCGTGCAAACCATCTCCTTGCGGTCCGAATAGTCAATGTAGAGAACACGATAACCACGCGATTTGCTCGTGTATTATCGGATACATCGGAAGTCCGCCATCTTGTCGACCGGAATGCGTTATCAATTCCGATTGCGATTTAAACGAAGCTTGCTCAAATCAAAAATGTCGCGATCCTTGTCCGGGAACTTGCGGCGTCGGAGCGATATGTTTGGTTAATAATCATAATCCGATTTGCAGTTGCCCCGATAAATATACTGGAAATCCGTTCGTCAGATGTTCCGTTATTCGTAAGTGAAATTTCTATTTGAAAAATGTGGAATGTTGTGATTTTTATGAAAATAAACAACAAAACCAAGTTTAAATCACTAATATGGAAAATTTTATTGATTTAACTTCTTTTTTGTTGTTTATCGAAATTTCTATTATATAAATTTTAATAACTTAATAATTTCTCATCGACGTATCGACATAAATGTCGCGTTTATTTTTCGATTCATGATAAATTCAGCAACGAACAAATAAACCGCGGCTCTCAACAGTACATGTCGATACATAATCCGAACGTGACGTGAGTTAGTATCAAAAATTGGTCTACACGAAAGAATACTTTATTCTCAGCGCAAAAATAAAATATTAAAAAAATATTCCTATTATAAACATTAATAATATCTTTCATCATCGTCATTAAGTGCCATCTCCGTATCGGAGGTAGGCGACTACTTACTTCTTCATTAACGGCATTTTCCGTTGGCGCGGGGTCTGCCATACAAATAAATCGTTTCTATCCAATTCGGTTGTTTGCTAAATCTGAAGAAATATCGGCATCTCTAAGATCCATCCTTATAACATCGTGCCATCTTTAGTTTTGCCTTCCTACTGATCTTTTAACAAGAATTTGAAACGTCTGCTATTATGTTAAGCTCGTAGCACGTGTGCATACTACAGTTGACTTTCATGGAGTTTGCTTTTGATTCGATCGGATAAACGGATGTCTATTGACCATCTTAGCATGCGCATTTCCATCACATGAAGCGCTTGTTCTTCACGCTTTGTTACCGGCGAGCATTCACCCCATACTGCGTAACTGGTCTAATAACTGTTCTGTAAATTTTTTATTTCATCCGAATGAGCATGCATTTTGCCAGTTACAGATTTAGGTAGGCGACTACTTACCTATAAATAATTTGTCGCACAGTGTAAGTAGTGTACAACGCAATAATAATATGGCGTTAGTAGCGTAGACAGGTACACACACTCGGGAGAACTGATTGTAATTACTTTATTGTCACGACACAATGCAGCCCCAAGTGTTTTTCTGATGTATTATATTGTTACTATCGTGCGTACAATATTTGTCATTACCTTTCACGAACGATATCTCTGCAAGTTTAAATAAAATAACTTAATTTTCCATTTTAATCAAATCGGTAAACGAAAAATAATCGCAATGTGAAAATTTTACTTAAACTATTCAAATTTAAGTTATTTATGAAATTCGATATACGCTAGACAGAAATAATTTTTCGAATTAACTTTGTTCTATCGCCGTTTTTTTTTTTTAAATAATCTATGCTTCGATAATTAAATTTAACTTTTTTGGTTCGTTTAAATTTACATACATTTGAATAAATTTTACATCAGTTGCCTTACCACCACCGACGTCAAATCCTTGCGTACCATCACCGTGTGGACCTAACGCTCAGTGTCAAGTAAAAGGAGAGTCACCGTCTTGTTCGTGTCTGCCCGAATTTATCGGAACGCCGCCAAATTGTAGACCGGAATGCGCGAGTAACAGCGAATGCCCGAATAATTTGGCTTGCGTCAATCAAAAATGCCGAAATCCTTGTCCTGGTTCGTGCGGCGTTGATGCTACCTGCTACGTAATTAGTCACACGCCTCAGTGCTCTTGCCTTCCGGGATATACTGGTAATCCGATATTCCAGTGTATCATCCCGCAAGGTAAAATTCGTTTCTCTTATATTTTGCGTATCAGTGTCAATAGGTCTCGGAAAAATAACATTTCTGGCAATATAAAAAAAAAATATTTTTCGCCTCGACTACAATTTTTTTTTTTAATTTAAAGGTTTCACTTTTCAATAGCTGTAAAAAATATAATAACGAAAACGATTATTCAACTATGAAAGATAATTACGTTTTGTTTCCTGTATATAAATTTTTTCGTTAAAATATCAGTTATATTTAACGGATTAATTCCTATTATCGATCAATATCAAAACAACATGAAATTACCGGAAAAGAAAAGTCTCTTTGTTAAATTTGAATATTTGGAGAAGGAATTATATAATTAACTTTGTTAGTTTTTTCTTTTTTTTAAAAAAAAAAAAAAAAAACTTCAGGCGACCTGAAAAAATGTTTACGGGATTACTGTCCGGCCTGAATTATATGAATTAGAACGTTTTCAATATTGTAAATATTGGACTGTTAATTTTGCGTTCTCGTTCAAAAATTAAAAACTATTGATCATTAATATTTCAGCTCAACCACCATCTCAAGTACGTCCAACACCGTGTACACCTTCTCCGTGCGGTACAAATGCCATTTGTAAAGAACAGAATGGGGTCGGCTCCTGTAGCTGTTTACCGGATTATCAAGGAAATCCGTACGAAGGTTGCCAACCGGAGTGTGTCGTTAATACCGATTGTCCTTCGATGAAATCTTGCGTCAGATACAAGTGCCAAGATCCTTGTCCGGGCACTTGCGGCATTAATGCCGAATGTCAAGTTGTTTCTCATATACCGTTATGTACTTGTTTACCATCTTATACCGGAGATCCGTTTAAATATTGTACTCCTATACCGGGTAAACTAATTTAATTTCAAATCGAAGTTCTTAAATATATATATATATATATATTTGTAAAGAATTAAAATACAAAATTGATAATATTAACCAAAATTATACAATTTTACATGCAGAAAAACATTATAAAAAAACAACTAGAAAAAATGGAAAAAATAAAACATATAAAAATAGTTAATTCAATTTAATGATAAATTTTGATGAATTAGTTTTAAGAAGCATATTGTAAATTTCATCATTTTTATATCGGTTAGTTGTTTTTATTAATTTTTATTTTACTATTTGCGTTATCGTTTGTGTGTAAATTTTATATCGCCGATTGTTGATTGTGTCGTTTACGATGTTCACTATCAGATTATTTTATAAATATTATTTTTTCACCTCGCTAATTTTTGTAAATTTTTTTACTTTTTTTATGTATATTTTAAAAATTGTATATATATATTTTTTTATTGTAATTTTTACTTAATAGTGGCTTAACAGGCCGACAAGCTTTGTGATTTAGATTAGTGATTTTAACTTGATTCTTTCTCGTATATTCTTTAGTTACGCCACCTCCGCCAATTAATCCGTGCCAACCGTCGCCTTGCGGTCCCAACAGTCAGTGTAAACAATTAAACGGTCAAGTTATCTGTTCTTGTTTACCGGAATACGTAGGAACACCACCGGGTTGTCGTCCGGAATGTTCTATTAATTCGGAATGTTCAACTAGTCTATCATGCGTTAATCAAAAATGTAAAGATCCTTGTCCTGGAGTTTGCGCCATTAATGCGGAATGTCGTGTGATACATCATAGTCCGATTTGTAGTTGTAAATCGGGTTATACAGGAGATCCTTTCACTCTTTGTAATCGTATACCCGGTTAGTTTTCGTATTATAAATTTTTATCTTGTTTAATTTTTCTATATTTTTCTTATTTATAAAATTATATTTTATTATTAGCTGCAGTTTGTTAAGCTATCGTTAAGTTATGAGAATTTGATGATGACTTTTAGTTATCCGAAAACATCCTATCGCGAGAGGAAAATAAACCTTTTTATTTATTACATTTTATTGATCCTAATGTTTTTTTTTTTTTGTTTTTTTAATGTACGTATAACATTCTATTTTTAGATAATATCGTAATTGTGCATTTTAATTTCTATTTTAAAAAACTCATTACACTTCGGAATAACTTATACTAATTATATTGTAGCCGTATAGGCGTAGGCGACTTGTTCCTCTAATGTTCTTAAAATTTCAGCTAGAATTCCGTCTTAACTGATTTCGTCTTTTACATAGAATTACTTGTCAATTGTTTATACATACCTAAGTGTTACATTTCCTCGAACAGAAATAATTTAATCTTTTACGATAATTTCAGAGCCGCCTGTCAAGCCTTACGATCGACCGGTTACAAATCCGTGTGTTCCGTCTCCGTGCGGTCCTTATTCTCAATGTAAAAATATCGGAGACACCGCGTCCTGTTCGTGTTTACAAGAATACATCGGAATTCCACCAAATTGTCGTCCCGAGTGTGCGATTAATTCCGACTGTCCTAGCGATCGGACATGTATGAATAAAAAATGCGCGGATCCTTGTCCGAATTCTTGCGGTATTTACGCCAAATGTCACATGTTCAATCATATCCCGATTTGCACGTGTGAAGACGGTTACGTTGGTGATCCGTTTACAGAGTGCAAACATAAACCACCTACTACGTGTAAGAATTAAATTATTACTAATAGCTTGTATACACAATGTACATACTTTATGATAGCTTTTGCAATTTATAATACACTTTCAAAATACGAAAATAATTATCCGTGTAATGGTTTCGAACGTGATATAAACTTTGTCCATTGTCAAAATTTAACCGCGGTATTGGAGAAAAAACGAATTCGAATGAATAACTATAATGAAACCGTTGAAATGTTTATTTTCAACTAATTCCAGAGGGCAATTACGCTATTATGAAACATACATCTGCTAAAACTCTTATCGTATGTTTAGCTAGTGTTTAGTAATGATATAATTATTGAAAAATTTCACATTGGTTGAAAGTAAAAAAACTCTTAGTAAATCAAGCTTGATACTCTTCGCTCTTTGTTCTAATAGGGTGTTCTAAATTTAAGTTATTGCTAACGCAAAATTGAACCATAACAGAAAGGAAAAATAATCTATATAACTTGATCGTTTTCCAAAATATGTAAAGTATAATCAGTTTTTGTTCATATAAATAAATTTCACGCTCTTTTATTATTAACAGTAGCGATGATACAAGCGAGAAAGATAAAAACTAAATTTTACAATTATAACAATTTTATAAATTGTTTAAAATTTGAAATATCTTATCCAATTTGAAACAACTCGTTTTTGGAAAAAATAAATTATGAAAATGTATACGCTTACACACGCACGCGCATATATATATATATATACATGCGCGTGTGTGTATATGTGAGTAAATAATCTTCGTATAATTTTATTGTTCTCCGAAATATATAAAGTGCAATCAGTTTAATGTTTACTGAATTTAAGAGAGAAATTACGATGAACACGAACAGATTGTTTTTATAAGTATATTCCTAATCTTAAGATATTTATAATTTGAAGAAAAAAAAATAATAATAATTTAAAGGCTTATATTTTTGTCAACAAACTATTCGATCGTATGTTGTTCATTCGTCTTTTAGTCTAGCACATCTTTGTCCGTTGCTTGAAAGTTCTTTGTGTTCATCATTAGATCTTACCTGTTCCTCCTTAATAAAGAATATTAAAATTTAAATCCTTTAGAACCGTAGTTTAAAATAGAATAAAAGTATATACTAATTAACTAATTCTAAGCAAATAAGACTAAACACATTTACTTGCGTGTTTTTTTTGTACATATCATAATACTCTACCGTTTTTTGTTACTTTCAAATTATATTATATATATATATTTTTTTAACAAGTATTAAATATTAAAATTTTAATCGAAGCGTTATATGAGTTGTGATAAAATGTTTATATAGTTATATTATATATATATATACATTATTAAATATTTAACTTAATTTAATTAAATTTTATTTCACGAGTCCTTTAAAATGATCGTCGATTATATTGATTAAATCTCGAGCGAAACTCGGAGTATTTATTTTTTCCACGACGTTCATAATCGTGTTTGACACGAAAATTTCTGTATTAATCACGCAGCAACTGCACCAGAACCTGTTGATCCGTGTTATTCTTCACCTTGTGGCGTAAATGCCGAATGTAAAAATGGCGTCTGTACTTGTTTATTGGAATATTTTGGCGACCCGTACGCAGAATGCAGGCCAGAATGCGTCATTAATAACGAATGTCCACCTGACAAAGCGTGCATGCGAAATAAATGTAAAAATCCTTGTTCGGGAACCTGCGGTAATAAAGCCGTGTGTAACGTATATAATCACATACCGATTTGTAGCTGTCCCGAAGGTACATCTGGAAATCCATTTATTCAATGTGACGACTATAGTAGTAAGTATTAATATTTCGTAGATAATTCGCGATTTTTATTTCGAATTTAAACTTAAACCGAACATGTTCATTCTCCGTTGAATACCTGAAAAAGAGAATTTTTTTTATCAATAGTTATTACTTGATACTTATAAAAATAAAATTTCTGGTAAAAGAAAATGTTTATTATTATTGGAAGTCTATTCAATGTTTCCCACCCTTTTTTCCGTTAATCCTACTGCGCGGTAGGAGGCCTTCAGCTCCGTCCATGTTCGATTTTTTGCACCCTCACGTAACAACTTCAAAAATCTTTCTGAGACTAAAGCTTTATTTTAAATTTCGACTAGCTGGTAAGGTTCTTCACGCGGTTGTACCTCTATCTAAAGAAATTTTAAACTATTGCTGACTAATTCTTGCCGGAATGCGTCATCGTGTATTAAACGAGCAAATAAGGATAAAAGTAATATGGACTTCATTTATAAGTTAAATGTGGAATAGTATTTTATATTGCATATAACAATGTAGCTGTCACATTGCGTTATTAAATATAAACGCTGTTCGTTTATTATTCCGTTTAATATAGTCAATATTTCGCCTACCTAACACATATTTTGTGATGTAATCTCCACATTTCATTAAATTGTTTTTTTTTTAATATTTCTTTTTAAATTTCGTTTATTGTTTTCGTTGGCTTCTGTACTTATACATTACAGGTTGCCACTGATATGTTATTATATTAAATTATTGACTAATTAAGTAATTAAGTATCCACCATAGTTAGTCTGTCGGATCCTTGCCAGCTTTTCCCTTGTAAAACAGTTTGAAACAGTTTGTCGTGTTTCATTTTCCAATAATTTCTTTTTGCGGCAACAGAATCATTTCTCTATCCATCTAATACGATGGTGACGACGGTAGCACCACGTTTCGAAAGTTGAATTACGCGCATCTATTTCTACTCAACTCTATTTGTTCTTCAGCTCGTATCAGTTTTGCCGAATATTAAACAAAGATGTCTACTTAGTTCGAATGTATTTAATTTAAAATCCTGTACATATTTAAAGAAATAATCCGCTAATTAAATAATTTACTCTTTGATTTTTTTTCTAGTATTTCTTCGCTGTAAGATATATGTTTTATTTTATTTGTATAAAAATAATTCCAGCTCCGCCGACAGTTGTAAATCCGTGCGTACCATCACCATGCGGCCCGAATAGTCAGTGTAAAAATTACAACAATCAAGCGGTTTGTAGTTGTATTAATGGATATATCGGAATTCCTCCGTCTTGTCGACCCGAATGTATAGTAAACAGCGATTGTGATATGAATAAAGCGTGTTCGAATCAAAAATGTCAAGATCCGTGCGTTGGAAGTTGCGGCGTTGGTGCTTTGTGTCGCGTAAAAAATCATAATCCAATTTGTTCATGTCCACCAGGTTACACTGGTAATCCGTTTTCTAGATGTCGTCCTATACGTAAGTATTTTTAAAATTTCGATAAAATTTAATTTTTTAAATATAAATATTTATAGAATTACCCCGCGAATTTATGAAATCATTTAAAACATTTCAGTTGCAAATTTGATCTTTTTGCGATTTTTTAAACTAAACCAATTCTTTATCTTCAAACTCGCGCGTTAAATAATACCTCCTTGAAATATATAAAATTAATTTGATTTATGTTTCGATCTATACTTTTTTGTCAAATAGTTTTTCTTAATTTTTTTCACGACACAAAATATAAATGAAAGTATTTTATTCAAAATTACTCTATAGATAAACGTTCAATTTTTTGCCGAAATTGTATATTTATTTTATTTTTGGTACTGCATCTGAAAGGTTCTTTCTTAATTTCGCGCTTATAACGTTTTTTATAATTCGGACTTTAAATTTATTATCAAGCTGAAATTAGTCAATGATAGAGGAATCTTCTATCTGCCCGTACAAATATCAACTACTACATGCGATATAAATGGTAAGGCAAAAACCCAAACAACAAACACACACACAATAATTCAGGCAAGTAGGACAAAAAACATTGTGAAATATTACATTAAAACGGAAAGCGGTATTATTGAAGATTACATGTTAACAGCCAGTTGTTGTATGATTCCATACGCGTCGCTGACAAAATTCGAATACCGAATTTTCGTACGGCTTAATCGTATGCCAAATGATCTGGATTTTCGAAAGAACATATATACTATATTTCAGAGTTTTAAATTTTTATTTATGATACTTTTTTAATATATTTGATTAACTCTTCTTTGTTCTAAATAGCTTCGTTGCCTCCGCCCGCACAGCCACCAACTACTAATCCGTGTGTACCGTCTCCTTGTGGACCTTACGCTCAGTGTCACGTAAAAGGGGAAACTCCTTCTTGTTCCTGTTTACCGGACTTTATCGGAACACCACCCACTTGCAGACCCGAGTGTATCAGTAACAGCGAATGTCCAACAAACTTGGCTTGCATTAATCAGAAATGTCGAGACCCGTGTCAACAAGCTTGCGGAAGTCATTCGGAATGTTACGTTATTAGCCATGCTCCTGTTTGTCACTGTTTAACCGGCTATACTGGAAATGCTGCTATACAGTGCATCGTGTTACAAGGTTTGTTTATTATGTTCGGTTAATTTTATTAAATATATTCATGTAAAACGTAATTTAATGTTTTGTTTCTTGCTCGCTGATGAAAACATAATTAATTATATACAAGTCAATTATTGAACCACTACTAACCTACGGTTGTCCTGTATGAAACTACGTGCCTAAAACTACATATCAAAAAATACAATACAGAATAACTGCTGCCGAATCATATTACATTTGTCCAAGTACACACAAAGATACTATTAATACATGGAATAGTTGAAGTTAGACTTCACAGTGAACAGAATATCGCTACTCGCAAGTAAATTTTTTCTTAAATATGAAAGTAACTCGTCTCTCCTTGTCAAAGCAATATATAACTCTAATTACGAATCATTAGCTCTAAGATATAAAAAATATAAACACAAACGTCTGAAACATAACTTTCTGTCATAAAAGTGTCAACAATAATATTATGTTAAAATAAGTATCAAATAAATTCATATCGATATTATAACTGTATGTGTGTTTCCTCTCCTTTCTTCTTTTTCTGTAGTTGGGTTTTTTCTTTGTTTTTCCCAGCATAAATTAATATTTAATCTATACATAAATTTATTTATTTATTCGTATGTTTTCGGGTATAAATAGAAGTTCATACACAATTATCTTATAAACTAGTATACAAAAACATTATTATTGCTTTATCATTGGCATTCTCCGTAGCTGAGTACGCAGCTCCAGTTTGGCTCAACAGTGTACATGTCAAGAAAATTGACGTTGAACTCAACACTGTGATGAGAACAATAACTGGTACTGTGAAGTCCACTCCAGTAGCGTGGCTACCGGTACTAAGTAATATAATGCCTCCGGAAATACGACGGAAAAATGCCGCTGTAAAAGAATGGACAAAATATAACAACAACAAAGCCCTCGCAGTACATCTCGATACAAATACTGTACAACGACTCGGATCGAGGAAACCTGCATACAAGTATTCGGCTCAACTAATCGCTGATAAATTCGACGACATGCAAGCTTGGAGACATAAATGGTCGACTGAAAATCCGGATAAACACAAACTCATACAAGATCCTTGTGCTGAACCGCTAGGTTTTAATCTTCCAAGGAAACTGTGGACGAGACTTAATCGTATCAGAACGGAACATGGAAGATGCGGGAAAATGCTGAACACTTGGGGAATCAGAGACAATGCAGCATGTGATTGCGGAGAAAAGGAACAAACAATCAATCACATCTTACAGAATTGCCCAACGCGTGCATTAACCGGTGATTGGAAGGAGATCGCGAAGCTGTCCGAATCAGCAAAAGAATGGATTAAAGATTTAGATATCAGTTTATAAAATATTATATTATACATAAATGAAAATGTATCTTTTATTATTGTATTTATAAGAATTTTACATTGGAAAAGGCCTGCGAGCCGGTACCAATAATTTATATTGTCAAATAGTTTATAATATATCTTTTATTTATATGAATAACATTTCTTCTTCTTCTTCTAAAAAATGTACGGTAGAAAAAATGTTAAAAAATTATAATATACATATTTTAAACAATCCAGCTAAAACGAAACATAAAAATTTTAAGATATAAAATATTTAAGACCGTAATTCTCGCATGATAATGAACCTTCGACCGATTATGTATTATTTTGGATACAGCTAGTTAGACAAACTAAATATCACTCAGTCAGGTAAATATGTTATTTTTCCATCATTATAATTTCAAAAAATCAATTGAAAATTAGTTAAATCACTAATATTTATTTTCTTATGGAAAACACAAAGCTTTTCGGCATTTGCGCTATTATCAAGTGAACAAAATTTTAAAAAAATCATAATTTTAAAAGTATAAATTAAAAATAATTACTTTAAAATATTTGATGGTGATGGTGAAAATATATTCCATAAAATATTGTTCCGCTTCTGTTCTGTTTATCTTTTGAATTGTTGAAATTTAACATCAATATATCTGTTCACTGATTTTGTTTTTTTATATTTATATTTTTTTTCTTCAATATTATTTTCTGGATTCTGAAAAAGTTGTATACTGGTGGAATTTTAAATTTTCATTTACTGTTGCGATGTATGATCTCGGCTTTAAAATATCTCGTAACAGTCCAATCCATTTATCGATTATATTACGCTAGTTAACTTCATATAAATATGTCGGAGATAATAGTGTTCACTGATATTATATTATTTTTTGAAGGATTAATACTAATCATCGAATAATTTATTAATATTCACCAGCCTTTGATAACGTACCGCGATGTTCGCTACAAAATCTGTTTTTCCAATATCCTTACACATAGTTTTGAAGAAATAAGAACGAAATAACAGCCGAATGAACTAGAAAAATCCGATCATTAGACTGAACTACACAATGAGCAAAAAGATTAAATAAACATTTTTAGAACGAACTGACTAGCTGAAAAAGTTGTTTTATCATTTTTTTAAATATGAAATAAATGTTATTACTGATTTTATCAATAAACGTGTGAGTCATAGTAACTGATACAGAAGTATATACCGGCTATACTTCTACATCGAAAGCTATACTACCGTACAATTTCACATAATTACGTTAAATTGAAGAAATTTCAAATGATGCATTTTAATAACTAATAATTTTAACTAGAAAAAATAAAATGAAATAAAAACACTCTTTATACGGAATCACAATTATTTATAAATCAGTAATGGATAATAAATTAACAAGATCAGACACGTGCTATATGATTAACGTTACAGATGTTTAACATTTATGCGATAAAAAAAAATATCACCCAATAAACCGAATTATTTTGTTATGACAGTTTATTTTATTGAAATAATGTAACGGTTAAAACGATTAACACTGTTTAAAACACCCGCGTTTACTTAAACCACACACACACACAAAAAAAAAAAATTAACACCTTATTTATATTCGTACATTTCCGTAGAGCCTCCAACATTACCATTACCGGCAAATCCTTGTGTACCGTCGCCATGCGGGTCGAATGCAATCTGTAAAGAACAACATGGAGCAGGTTCTTGCGTATGTCTACCGGAGTACTCCGGTAATCCGTACGAGGGTTGTAGACCCGAATGTCTCATCAATACGGACTGCCCGTCGAATAAAGCTTGTTTGAAAAATAAGTGCCAAGATCCTTGCCCGGGAATGTGCGGACAAAATGCGAATTGTCAAGTCGTATCGCATGTTCCATCGTGCACATGTTTACCTTCTTATACAGGAAATCCATTCAGTTATTGCACACCTATACCATTACCAGTTGGTATGTGTTTTATATTAATAAACATATTTTTTTTTTTGTTTTAATTGTTTAAAAACTAAAATAGTTTCTAATTAAATTCTTTCGACTTATATAATAGAACCGGTTGCTCCCGTAAATCCGTGTCATCCGTCTCCTTGCGGTCCCAACAGTCAGTGCAAAGAACTGAACGGCGTCGCAATTTGTTCGTGTTTACCGAACTATAACGGAAATCCTCCTGATTGTAAACCGGAATGTGTAATCGGATCCGAATGTCCACCAGATCGTGCTTGTATTAATCAAAAATGTACGGATCCTTGTATCGATAATTGCGGATTAAATACCGTTTGTCGCGTCGTACACCATAGTCCCGTATGCGCTTGTAAACCCGGTTTTACTGGTGATCCGTTTACCGCTTGTCGTCAAATACCAGGTAATTCGATTACGTAACTTTTTTTTTGAAAAAAAATCCTTGATCGTTCCGCAGTGATTTATAAGAAAACGAAATGGCTCATCTTAATATCGAATGGTTTTTTTTTTTTTAGCAACGCCGATAGATGTTACACCGACTAATCCGTGTATTCCAACGCCGTGCGGCTTATACTCCCAATGCAAAGATATCGGCGGAATTCCTTCGTGCACTTGTTTATCGGGATATCTCGGTATTCCGCCAAACTGTCATCCGGAATGCGTTATAAACGAAGAATGTCGTAGTGATTTAACGTGCATTAATCAGAAATGCGAAGATCCTTGCCCCGGTTCTTGCGGTTTATACGCTACTTGTACTGTTCTAAATCACATCCCTATCTGCGCTTGCAACGATGGTTACATTGGAAATCCGTTCGTTCAATGTTCTCCAAAACCGATACCTAGTAAGTATATTAGAAAATTAGATAATGTAAAAATATATAACGATTAAATCGAACCTTCCATTGAATAGAATTTAATATTCGTTTTCGAAAAAACATGCGTGTAAATAATAATACGCATCATTTCGAATAAGTAATACTTCAACAACTCGATTATTCCGTTAACTGATGACGAATAACTTAATTATATATATATATATATATATATATATATATGTGTGTGTTTAAAACGACGAAATTTCGGAAAGTAATTTGAAACGTTATTACAATAAAATGAATTTAGTATGAATTATCGGCACCCGCTGTTAGCGAAACTAGTTAAATGAATTTTGGTACATAAATTCGTAGTCTCGCTACAAGTTAATCAATGATAACTTGAAATATTATCACGACGATTTAACTGGAACGATGAAAATACTCAATAACTATTATTAAATCCGCGAATCGATATTTTAGACATAAGAATTATTGTTAGCGTCTGCTCTTATCTATCAGATTTGATTGTTTTTTTACATTTTCATTAAACATAACCTATTTATTTGGAAATGATTTTTCTCATGTAATACTCATATGAACTATCTGTTCGGTATTTTACTTTCTTAATAAGTACCCGTAATTTTAAAAAACCGAGAGAAAATGAACATGTTTTGATGACGGTGTTCATTTATAAAAATGAGCTTCATTAAATACAATTGCATGCGATTCTTTATTTCTGTTCATTTCTGTTTGTAAACGTATTTATATATAATACACGTAGGTGATAAAATTAAATAAGTCTATATTAAAATAATGTACATGAGACTAAGTAGGACAAGTAAATTAGACATTTCACCAGAAATTATATATATATATATATATATATATATATATATATATATATATATATATATATATATATATATATAAGTAACTGTAGTAATACATTTTCATTAGGGGATAGTTTAGTTTAGAAATACATACTAGCTACTTATTTTATAAAACTTCGATTAGTTTTAATGTTTTTTTTTTAATTATTTTAAAAACGTTATTACATTATATTATTTCTGTCGTGTAAAATGACGTAATTGTATATTAATAATTTTTGCCGAAACGTTTATTATTAATGAACAATTTTTGAAGAAATTAAATAATATTTATAACTCGTTTAAAACGATTCGTTCAAATGGTTGCATTTATTTTTACAGCTACACCAGTGCCGTCGCCGCAATTTAATCCGTGCGATTCTTGCGGAGCGAATACGCAATGTCTTAATGGCGTCTGTACATGTCTAGTCGATTATCAAGGCGATCCGAACGTCGGTTGTAGGCCGGAATGCGTTACCAATAACGAATGTCATCCCAATCTAGCGTGCATTACTCATAAATGTAAAGATCCTTGTCCGGGAACTTGCGGTATAAACGCAGTCTGTAACGTTTATAATCACATACCAGTTTGTAGCTGTCCGACAGAAATGTCTGGGAATCCATTTACCGAATGTAGACCGTATAGAGGTAATTATGGTTATTTAATACAATTACGCAATAATTAAACGATATATGTATAATATGGATTTTCTAAATAATATCGACAATTAAAACGTTATCCGGGTAATTACTACATAATAAATTGTTTTTTCCCAAAAAATTTACGTATTCTTCTTCTTCTTCGCGTGCCACCCGATTCAGGTATTGCTTAATCATCATGTATGGATTCCACTATCTGATGGAAGGAGTTCCAATCTCTTGACGCTTTGATTAGTTCCGCTGCACTCTGAATTCCAGTCCATATTTTAATGTTGTCAAGCCAAGAGATCCTTCTTCTACCCGGTTTTTTTCTACCATTGATCGTCCCCCCATTAATATTGTTTGTAAAAGGTGGTATTTCGATCCTCGCATTAAGTGTCCCAAAAACGCAGTTTTTCATCTTTTTATTTAGTCATTAGTATCCGGCCAGTTCTCATGAGTTTAACACTTCTTCGTTCTTAGTTTTACTTGTCCACGGAATTTTCCATATTCTTCTGTAACATGACATTTCGAACGATAAGATGCGCTTCTTCATATTTTCTTTTTATCGTCCAAGTTTCGCACCCATACAAAAGTACTGACCACACGTAATAACCCACAACCTTCTTTTTGACATCTGAGCTTAATTTTCGGTTACAAAGAACGTGTTTGAATTTCATGAACATGTCTCGGGCCATTTTAATTCGAGCTCGTATCTCTACATCCGGGTCACTATCTCTTGTGATCCAGCTACCTAAATATTTATATTTATTTACTTGTTCAATTTCATTCCCATTGATAAATAACTTTTTTTTTTTGTAACTGGTTGGCGGGAAGCTAGCATGAATTTTGTTTTTTTAATGTTTATATTGATTCCCATTTCTTGGCTTACAGTAGCAACTGTATCTAATATTCGATGCAGATCTTCTGCGGATTGAGCCAATAATGCGGTATCATCGGCAAAACGAATCACTGAAATTTTATCATCTCCTATTTGTATTCCTATGTCTCGTCCTTCTGAAGCATGCTCAAAAATTACTTCTGAATATATGTTGAACAATGTTGGGGACCGTACACAACCCTGTCTAGATCCACGTCGTATTGGTATTCGTGCAGTTAACTGATCATCTATTCATACCTCTAGCGTGTTGGTTTTTATAAAGAATTTGTAAGAATCTTAAATCTGTCTGGTTAATAGCAATGTTCCTCAACGTTTTAAATAATTCTCTGTGCTGTACTTTATCAAATGCTTTATTATAATCTATAAAACATATATAAACAGTTTTGTGAAAATCTAGTTGTTTTTGAATTATTGTTTTCATGCAAAAAATTTACGTATACTAACATTATATCGATGTTTTTTTTTGCTCCTAACGATAACTAATATGTTGTAAGAGTTCTCAACATTTCTGTAATTATATATATCTTTGTACGCGCTAATTTTGCGAGCGTTTATCTTAGCTTTCACTAATTTAACAGTCCGCGGCAGAAATGTTTGGAAATAAAATCAAAAATTAGAAGTATTTACTGGCTAATAGAAAAGAACTCAACTCTATCTCTTGAAAATAAACGACTTTTGTATATGGCCATTGTTAAATCTATTTAGATATATGGAATACAACTGTGGGGTTGTACTAGTATTTCCAATATAGATTGCATACAAAGACGCCAAAATGTTCCGCTTCGTACGATCATCCGCGTATATCGAACGCAATAATGACATAAACCGAGACTTAAAAATTCCAATGGTCATCGATGAAATTACTAGGTTTGCTTGCAAACATGCAAAAAATATTGTAAAAGCACATCAATGCTAAAGTCATACATCTCCTGGACAAGTCTGAAGATTTAAGACGACTTAAACGTCGAAAACCATATGATTTAATGAAGTAATAATTTAAGTCGAAGTCACTTCATTGGAAGTGTAACTCTACGTGCTTTCAACTTCACGATCGTTATTCTCGAAAACAGTCGTCACAATAATCTTAATAAAAAAAAAATAGATTTTAAACATAATAATAAAATATAAATTGACAGCTGCTTATCATGTAAAGCTTTGTCCATATATTTTTACACGAGATCGATGATTTTTTCTGTTACATCAGCGTTTTTCAAAGAAATGATTATTTATATATTTAAAAAAAAAATGAAAACTATCAAATTTATTATTTTGTTCTCAATGCTTATGGACAAGAGTACTACTGTAGTAGAAAGAACAAATAATCTTATTTCTTTAAGATAATACAGTACATTGGAACTACCTATAGGTTTTGCGCAGCTTTCCAGTTAGTACTGTCGGTTTTAGATAAATGAATGCATTATTAATCGTTAAAATATTAAGTGTATTTCTTTATTCATAAATTAAGCTAATTAAGATTTAAGTGGTTATACTTTAAAGAAATTAGCAATCGACTAACAAACGTTCACACAACTGACCTTTGGTTTCTGATATCATTAAAGTTCAATCAACTGACTAAAAGTATACGAAACATAAATATATTTAACTTCAAAGAAGTTCGTTCTCTTTGAAAAAGATTATAAATATTAATATAGGTTCAGAAAATTTACTCATTACGTTACATGAGTTAGCATAATGATTACTAAATCGAGTGTTTTACTGAAATAATACTTTTTATTGTATCGATGAAATTTGTGATCAGGCAGCCAAAATGGAGGCCTCCCGAGGCCTACTGATCCCTGCGGTTCCCTCCACATGTTTAGCCGCGTCTGCAAAGGCGGATCTGTTTCATCGCTGGACTCCATGTTTTGTGCTACTCGGAACAATTTCTATAAACAAATTCAAACAAGTTTACCCAAACAATCTCTCTTTCTAATTCAGCATCCACATTCAATACCGATCAGTAAATTTTTTCCCATTTTAATTCGTATTAGGTCAGGACATAATCTGCTGCCCAGCCATCTCCACCGGATTGGGCTGGTTAGTTACATCCAGTCCTCGTTGGACTGTGGTTCGACAGTCATTTTTCCATACAATCTATATAGTGCACAGAGAGAAACCTTAATCAAGATATCACTACAGTTAGGTATCTTCCATTGCATATCTCCTATGTTTAAATAATCCTTTTGTGTTAATATCACTGGCCTCTTATATATATATATATAAATCTAATATTATTTTGTAATTTTTACATCCATGTATAATTATCCTTATATGTCTTAGTTTAATTATTTACCTCTCTATTTTATAACTCATTTGTTAACGTTAGTGTTTAGTTTATTTTAAATTTGTGTGACAATAAAGAACAATAATAATAACTATAAACTAAATCGAAGTGTAATTTGAAATAGGGATAACCGAATAATTTTTACTTAGTCGCGTAGTTCTAATTTTTTAAAATTACAAATAGTAGAAATGTGTGTGGTTTATATGATAAAAATATTCGTATTAATAATTCTATCATGAAATTCTTAACGAATAAACGAAACGCCGTGCCGTAGAGAAAATGATAGCTGATTGCGTTGAAACTTTATAAACTGACTAGATTTGCAACTAAACAAAAGAAATATCTTGATTTTATAAACGTATCAACTATCTCGCAAAACACGCTAATAGAACTGTAGCAAACAATACATATTTGTTATCGATAACCGAATACTTGAAATATCGAATCATTACTTCGTTACTACAAATGCTGTATGTGATTATTCCGTATAATTACATTCGAATCTGTAATATTTCGAGTGTTGTGTATAAAAGTGAAAGTGGTACAGTACGTAACGAATAAAATACCATAAACAATATAATAGATGCATACGAAATAATGATATCAGGCACTATTATTTTTGAAATTAGTAACGAGTAACAACAGTAACGAATTACTCGTTACTTTTACAGCATTACACGCGAAAATATCTTTAATTTCTACCATTTCTGTTCGTTATAATTCGAAATAGTTTCCTAAAAAAGATATTTTTGTATTCTGTTTTTAATTCGCAGCTCCTGTAGAGATACATCCGTGCAGACCATCGCCTTGTGGTCCGAATAGTATCTGTAAAGAACATAATGGACAAGCGGTATGTTCTTGTGTTACCGGTTACATAGGTAGCCCGCCCTCATGCCGACCCGAGTGCGTAGTTAATTCCGAATGTAAGATGAACGAAGCGTGCTCGAATCAAAAATGTCGTGATCCGTGTCCAGGAGCTTGTGGTATTCGTGCTAAATGTCACGTTGTAAATCATAATCCTATATGCAGTTGCCCGCCTGAATACATAGGAGATCCGTTCGTACAATGTCAATATAAACGTAAGTGTTCCGGAAACTTGATCATTTTTCTTTCGATTTTGTCGAATGTAGTGATTTTTAAAAAATAAACAACAACAAACCAGTTAAAGTTGGTCAAGTTTGTTTTTTTTTTTATGAAAAATCATAAATTTTCTCACTATCGCGTTATTTTATAAATACTGTTTTTCCACTACGATAATTTTGGTAAATTGTATAACTAAATTCGTTGTTGTTTTTTTACATTTTATATTTTTATAAATTATATACATTTTTATATATTATTTTTTATGTTCACTCGATAAAGGTTTAACAGCCGAAAAATTTGGTGATTTTTTAAAAGTGATTTTAACTCCGTTTTCGTTATTTATGTTTCTTTCGAGGTTATAATTAATTTTAAATTTAAATAAGAGGTTTCAGTTTTTTATTATCGAATAAATTATGTTCCAAGATTTTTCAGTTCAGTTTTTTTGTTAGTCGGTGTTAGTTGTTCAGATAAATATAACGAGGTTACGATGTGAAACGAAGATTATCTTTTTGTGTCCGTTAACTCGATCAATAGTTGAGTTCTTGATGGAACGAAGTAATCTAACGGATCACGTTTTATTAAAATATGTTAACGAGCTTGTTAGTTTGACTCTTGCACATTAAACAATAATCAATAAATTAATTTTGAAGCCAATTTCTCGCATCCTTCTTCAGTTAAGGCGAATCTGTAATCTGACCATCACTTGCATGCAATTTTCCAAAATGTGTAATATCGTACCTCCCAAAATTCAACTTGTTATTCCCGATGAATCTCCGTTTCTTCAAAAGAAATTTCTAAAGTTTCTGCAATTTCGACAGTTATTTTCCAAGTTAATACTTTCGTAAGTATTTTACAATTTTTATTAGAAAAATGTGATTAAATTTTATGTCGTACAAATTAAGTTAACGGACAAAAAGAAAATCTTTGTTTCACAACGCGTAACCTTGTTCTATACAACTAACACCGACTAACAAAAAACTAAACTGAAATTAGCCGAAAAAAAAACCAACTCAGAATATTCGATAACAAAAAATTAAAACCTCTTATTTAAATTTAAAATAAATTATAAGCTCGAAAGAAACATAAACAACCGAAATAGAGTTAAAATCACTAAACTTTTCGACTGTTAAACCATACTCCGCTAGAACTTTTCTATTGTTCAAACTCACCGAGTAATCTGTTAACGTAATTACTCTCTTTCAAGTTCTATTGATGTCTTTATAATGAATGGTACGATTTATTCACGAATGGAAACATTTTTACAATATTGCGTGTTGTTAACCAACATGCGCAGCCATTTTTGGATTTTAAAGTCTGAAATCTAGTAGAACCGAATTGACGGCAATAACTTACGATTATTTGAATGAAAAGTTTTTTCTATCATATTTTAAAATTTTGCTACAACAAGTCGTTATAATTGGCTTAGCGAAACGTTACGCACGGTGTATTAGATAGCTAGTTTATAAAAATTATAATATTCATGGGCTTTTTTTTTTTTTTTTTGTCACTATAGCTGCTTCTCCACCGGAACCGATTCCTGTAAATCCGTGCGTACCATCTCCGTGCGGACCATTTTCAGAATGTCAAGTCAAAGGAGATACTCCATCCTGTTCGTGTTTATCCAACTACATTGGCACACCACCAAATTGCAAACCAGAATGTATCACTAATAGCGAATGTCCGAGTCATTTAGCTTGTATCAATCAAAAATGCCGAGATCCTTGTCCAGGATCTTGTGGATCGAATGCTAAATGTTACGTTATAAGTCACACACCATCTTGTTCTTGTGCGGCTGATTATATTGGCGATCCTTTCGTACAGTGCCAACCACGTAAGCTTGATATAAATTTATAAATTTTTTTTTCGTTTATTTTTAAGTTTTTAATGTTCGCTTTTGCGCAAAGGCGTAATTAATAATCGATCGTCGTAATTTTTGATTCCTTAACTAACGTTGAATTCAAAATAAAGAAACAATATTTTTGCTCGAATAAATTGTTCAATATAATAAAGTGATAAGAAATGTAAGAATATCAGTATATATATATATATTTTTTCTCATTATAATATATGCATACCGACCTTTTTTTTTTTTTAAATACTAACTTATTTTAATCTGAACTTCAGGACCTCAGAAACCTCCTGAACCTGTGACTCCATGTGTACCATCACCTTGCGGTGCGAACGCTGTATGTAAAGAACATAATGGAGCCGGATCATGTTCATGTTTGCCAGACTATCAAGGAAATCCCTATGAAGGGTGTAAACCAGAATGTATAATAAATACTGACTGTCCGATGGACAAGACTTGTATTCGAAGCAAGTGTCAAAATCCTTGCCCGGGTACCTGCGGTCCAAATGCAGAATGCCAGGTTGTAGCTCATATACCTTCTTGCGTGTGTTTACCTTCGTATACGGGAAATCCATTCCTTTATTGCCAACCTATACCAGGTAATTTTAAGAAATATCTTTGTTTAAAATAATTTAAGTTCTATCTTTTTATGCTTGATATTTAACAAAATACTGATATAGATATATATATATATATATATATATATATATATATATATATATATATATATATATATATATATATATAATTCTTTCGAATTCTTATTCAGCAGCTGAGTGTTGCGCATCTGTTTAACTAAATAACTCACACATTAAACAAATATATGTTCAGTTGAGAGCGCTCGTGTATTCCGCTCTTCACAAATAAGATGGGAAGATATATTTCAATAATTTTTGGATAATTTATTATTCACACAGAATTGTTTATAACGCGTAGATAAAAAATATAAACTGACAATAGTACTAAAGTGTAGAGAAGCATTATGGAGGACAGTTGAATATAAGAAGAACGTGCTAAAAAACTGGTAAACTAAAATGGAAAAATGAATAGTTTAATTATAAAGGCATTAATGCAGGTTTAGCATAAGGCCCTAATCTGGAATCTCCGGCAGTAATCGTAACACGACGAGAATGTAGCAAAATAAATAAGTTCAGCACGGGGCAAGGCAGATATATTTCCACATGTATCAGTTGGAAACGAGTCTCATCATTTGGAGAGCTTTAAATATTAGATCATATATTCTTTTCGAACAATATTCTAGTGTATATCTCAAATTCCTATAGATATTTAAATTGATTTAGTTCTATACGAACGAACTGAATTATTGTGAAATTTTCGAACATATCGTTTTTAACAGAAATTTTGCAATGCGATAATTACCACAGATTCTTAATTTTGCGTTTACATTTCAATTTTCTTTTAATAGTCACTCGTCCGAATGTTTTAATTATTTATTTTTTTGTAATTATCTAGCCTTACCACCAACACCTGTAAATCCGTGTCAACCATCACCGTGTGGACCAAACAGCCAATGTAAGGAAATCAATAATCAAGCAATTTGTTCGTGTTTATCGGGATATCACGGTACTCCACCTTCGTGTAAACCGGAATGTGTCGTAAATTCGGAATGTCCATCACATTTGGCTTGTGTGAATCAAAAATGTACCGATCCGTGCTTAGGAACATGCGGAATTAATTCGGTCTGTCGCGTTATACATCATAGTCCGATATGTAGTTGCAAGCCAGAATTTACAGGCGATCCATTCGCAAGATGCTTCGTTATAGAAAGTAATTTTTTTTTCATTTAAAAAACTCATATCATTTTGCGGATTTTTGAAATAACGTAATTATAACGATATACAAAGTTACATCTGAAATTTTAACCATTAAAATGTTCATGTATTTCAGGTGTGTTATTTATCTTTAAAAAGTCACATCCATAATTTCCTAATAAGAAATATATTTTCTTCCTTATTAGGACCACCGTTATATAATATTACTAGGCCAGAAAATCCTTGTATACCAAGTCCGTGCGGATTACATTCTATTTGTCAAGCGATAGGTGGTATTCCATCTTGCACTTGTATTTCCGGTTACTTAGGAACACCACCTAACTGTCATCCGGAATGTGTGGTTCACTCCGATTGTAATGGTAATTTAGCGTGTATAAAAGAAAAATGTCGAGATCCGTGTCCGGGATCTTGCGGTTTAAATGCGGAATGCAACGTTTTCAGTCATATACCCACGTGTAATTGTATACGCGATTACACGGGCGATCCGTTTGTTAATTGTTATCCGATTCCAAGTAATTACCATACAATATTTTTATTTAATTGATTATTATTCGCGAATAATAATTAAGTTTAAAAATATATATTATTTGTGATATAACGTCCACGCACTTGTAAAGTTTTCATCTGGTTAGGCCGTGGCTAAAACACGTTTACCGTTAATAACTAGCATTTTAATAATAGCAAAAGTATATTAGTTCTCAAATAATTTTTTCTCACCTAATAATACACGCTCGGTAAGTGCTAAGTTGACATTTAACAAACGACTTAGAACTAAATAATTACACGAGATAAAGGAATTAAAATTACGCCGAACAAAGTACTTATATAAGTATTTTAAATAAACGCACCTTTCGTGGTTACAATTTTATTTAATTATATGAAGAAATTTAAATACGAAATATTTCTATCATCATAATGATGGTTCCATGGGTCCATTGTCAAAATTTTTCTGTCTAATACATTTCGGAACAGTTCAACTGTAGTCAAGTTATTCCACTGCGTCAAGTTCTGTATACACGTTACTCTTTTCATTCCTGGCGGTACCTTTCTCGCGATCTTGTCTTGTGTAAGAAGGTGAAGTGTATTCTCTATTGTTCCGGGTGACGCATTATATGTACGAAATGTTTTAACTTTCCGCGCTCAACTTCTTTTACTATTTCTCTTGACATTTATTTAATATACTTAGCAGTTTTGTATTTTTATTTATATACTTCTCTGTTCTGCTAATAGAGCAATATCATCAACCGTGTGCAGTGGATTTGTATCTCATTTACTTTTACTCCTTTTTATTTATTTTTCCTCCTTTTGATTGGTTCTTCTATGCATACGTTAAACAGATACGGCGAAAGAGAACATCCTTGCCTTACTCCTTTCTGTATTTTAGCTTTTAGTTTGTATCTATTGACATTTATTATTGTTGTTTGAGATTTATATAGGTTTAAATCTTTCCAGTCTATATTCTTTTACTTTAAAATTTTAAATATTATTTTCCAATCGATGTTATCGAACGCTTTTTCTAAATCTTGTAACATCCAGTCCAGCGCCCGCTACTAATCAGCATTCGTTGTGTACTTTGCATGTTGCTCGGTTTGGATCCGTAGCTATAGGTTTGATTACTAGATTTATCAATATTTTCACACGGCGATGTTTATAAGTAAATAAATTTTTAGTTCCTTAGGCAAACTGTTTGATATTTGGACTCTCACGTATCTTATCGGCGTTTTAATACGAATTTTATTTTGAAAAATGAAACTTCCGCTTCGGTATTGCTAAAAGAATATATACAAAAAAAAAGTCCACAAATAAGGCAGTCCTACAAAGAATAAGCGAGAAATGTAGTTTGACATTTATAATACGACTACGAATTTTGCGGTACTTTGGTTATATTGCCAGAAAAATCCGCACCTATAAAAACTGATGTTGAAAGTCAACCACGCTCGGTAAAATGCAGGGGGAAGACTACACCAAAGATGATAATGCAACCAAAAAATAAAAAGCATATGAACAGATGATTTACAATCTGAATACAGGAAGATACATAGAGTACGTTTTTTATATATATATATATATAATGGAACGGCGGAATAACCATCGGAGGAAAGAAAATATGCAATTTACGATATGCGGATGATACAGTGATTTTAGCGACAAACTGAAGCGTATAGAATATTTCAGCAAGAAAGCTAATTTAATACTAAAAAGGGTTAAATGTACCATAATTATTATCGACAAGGCGAGGGAATTGCCCGCGACATTTACGTTGGTACCTGACATAGAGAAAAAATGGAAACGACATATCTGGGAGCGTATATCACCAATAACGGAAATGACGAAAGTGAAATTAAACGGCGAATCGGAATGGCCAAAAACGCTTTAGCAAAACTAACAAGAATATGGAAAGATCATTCTATAAAAATAACAACGAAAAAACGATTAATGGAATCATTGGTATTCTCGATAGCGTGTTATGGTTCAGAGTCGTGGACATTAAACAAAACATTGTGCCAAAAGCTAGAAGCCTTTAAAATGTGCTGCTATAGGCGCATGCTCAGGATTTCATGGATGGAACATCGGACTAATGCAGCTATACTGAAACAACTCGGAATAGAGCAAAAAGATAGATTGGTTCCAGTAATAAAAAGAAGATGTCTAAAGTTCTTTGGCCATGTGATACGACGCGATGGATTAGAAAAAATAATAATACAAGGAATAATAGCAGGAAAAAACAGCAGATTCCGACCGCCGACCCGTTTTGTAGACTACATCCAAGGCATGACGGGACTGTCAATGCGGCAACTAATGGAAGCTGCACAGGATAGAGATGAATGGCGGAATTTAACTGGAAAAATTTCATGATTGGTCACGACGTCTGAAAGCAGACAACGAAAAAGAAGAAGAATATATATATGTGTGCGTGTGTGTGTTTCAGTGCATCTATTTGTTAGAAATGACTATGAGCAATATATATATATAGTATATGTGGGTGGTCTAACGTTGACTGATACACGTAATATATTACACACACACACACATATATATACACTATTAGTGAAGTCATCTTCATAAAATGTTACCAGTATGTTGGTACAGCCTTACTATATCCCTGTACAAAGTTTCAAAATACTTTAAGCTCCAAGCGATATTTTGAAAAGTGTCGAAAAATGTAGGACAGTATTGGTGATGTTAAGTGACAACTTATATCTTCTAAGTGGAATAGCGCCACCTGATATAAGGAGGAAAGTAGTAGCTGATGCGGAAAGAAGAAAACAAATCCACGATTTTCGTATTCCGATGTATGAGCAAGCTGCACCCAAGGCGCGTTCTTCCTTAAGGTCATAAAAGAAATACCCAAAGACATATCGAAAGGTCGCGAACGCGTTATCAGATGGAGGAAGAATTCAAACACAAAATGCAAAAGAAATCCCTGCACCAGGCTTCAAACAAGAATGGGTGATATGGAGGACACTAAACAGAATACGAGCTGCGTGTGCTCGAACAAGAGAGAATATATCAAAGTGGTCATTGACAGAGAATGTATGCTGCGATTGCGAAGAGATTCAGTCGATGGACCACTTATTTGAATGTAGACTTGCCGGACTTCGATGCAATGTGACTAATTTCATAGACGCGGATCAGCTTGCTCTGCAGCTAGCAAAGTATTGGTCCGAGAAAATATAATAGTGAAATGACCTGGGCACGACATGAAACGATTGATGATGTTCTGATTAGGCGCCCCCATATACGGTGGATGCCCACCATAATTTAAAATGAGTCGATTTTCAAATATGGTGGACACAATAGTTCGTTGATTTTTCGAACTCCTATGGACTTATATTCAACTCAGGTTGTTGAAATTTATAAAAACACTGACGAAAGTGTTTTGAACTATATCTTGAACTGAAAAATTTCACCAATTGCAACTTTCGTGATGTTTGATAAAAATTGGAAACTTTAATGAAAGCCGTCTACCAAATATAAGAGGGCTGAAAGTGTTATTCTACGATTTAGCCGCATTTTTAAGGCCTCTAATATCCTCGTTAATGTCCAACTTTCAACATCGTATAGTAATACCGAAAATACGTAACATTTTATTAATTTTAATTCTATATTTGTACTCTTACTGCGCAATATTACTTTCGATCTGTATTTTTATTTCCTAGCTTATATCCCGTTGTATTAACTACATGCTCATGATTTTCCAATATTATTTCACCACAAGCTGTCAATGGCGTTGTTCTTAAATTTCTATTTATTACCGTGTATTTTATTTCGGATATGTTTAGTTGCAATCCGTACTTTTTACATACTGCATTGAAGACACTGTAATTGTCTTAGGTTATTTGATATTAAAACGGTATCATCCGCATATCTGATATTTACTAATTTTCCGTTTACTTTAATGCCACTGTTAAATTTATTTTGTGCTTTTTCACCGGTTTTATTTTTATGAGTATATGTTAAATAACAATGGTAACAAAATACAACCTTGTCTTACACTTTTGCATATATATTTTCCGTATTATTATGCTCAATTTAAATATTTGTTGTTTGATTCCAGTTCAGATTCTTTGTAATTCGTAGATCTTTAGTTTTTGAGAGTAACAAGACACATATACACCGGATGTGCAACATCTCTGCAGCGATCGATTGGTATCCTCACGCTATATGAAGCGTCTTTAGTACACAAATTTTTCTTAACTTCAAATTGAGTGTCATCTAATTGTTCTTTTATTTTCTTGTATATTCTTCGCTATATAATTCTGAGAAAAATTTGGAATAAGTGGCTCATCGAGCTGAATAGCTTCTCAAGTTTATTTTAATCAAGGATTTCATTGAGAAACCTGTGAATGATTAAGTTTTAATTTTTTTTTTAACTAATTTTAAAGATAATATTATTATTAAATCGAAATTCGGTTTTACCAGTCCCTCCTACGATTATCACTAAAATTTGTATGTAGCTAATAACAATATCGTTAAATATTACAATGATCGTAAAAATCAAAATACAGCTCATATGCTTGTCAGTCTGATGTCGCGTATAATAACCATAAATATATTTTTATCGAATCAAAATATTCTGACCGTATCTAACCGGAAATTCAAATGTGATCCAATTCGAAACTATTTTATTACACAAACCTGATTTTAAGAGTTACTATATTGATATTAGGAAGAAATTTTAAAACAAGTTATATCGATAATTTGTTGTTGCAGGTATGAAACCGCCGGAAAAAGACCCTTGTTCACCATCGCCATGCGGTATAAATGCGGAGTGTACGAATGGCGGTATTTGTAAATGTTTAGCCGAATATCACGGAGATCCGTATAGTGCTTGCCGCCCTGAATGTGTCATGAATTCTGAATGTATGCCAGATAAAGCGTGTTTGAATAATAAATGTGTAAATCCTTGTTCGGGAACATGCGGTCAAAATGCGATATGCGAGGTCGTAAATCATATACCAATATGTTCTTGTCCTTCAGGCATGGTTGGAAACGCTTTTCAAATTTGTGAACGTCAACAAGGTATTTTGTTATATAATAAAAGTTTAACAGTTTCTAGTGTAAATTAAATTTCTTTATAATGAAATTTAGATATCTTGTATAACTATTAGCTAAATTTATTGGTCACAAAATATTAATTAAGTGCACAATTACTTTTTATACAATTTTTAATAAACGTCCTTTAAAAAAAAATATTTTAGGGTCCTTAAAGTGTCCATGTTTTTTATCGCCAAAAGTATTATGAAGTAACATAAATTTACATTTTAACTTCCCAAAACCGAACATTTTTCGTTATATATGTTCCGTACTGAATTTAAATCATTTTCGAAATCATTCTTGAAAAATATACATTACACAAGAAAATTTTTGTACAATTTTTTTATAAATTTAGAATTTATACGAAAGTTGATCGTATGTTTTTTATTTCTATAAATACGAAATTACGAAATATATTCAGAAAATATTTCACACGTATAAGCCGTTTTTTCTTAACAGTCGGGTTTATTTAATTTATTAAATGTAAGATTAAGGGTTTTCTTAATCTCACGTTTTATTTTCAAAATTATTACAAATATTTAAATTTCCTCATGGAATGTTTCATCCTGAATTGTCGGTGATTAAATTTTTATCTACATGTTCTATTAACGATGGCGATGTACATTTTATATTTACTTTTTTTTTTTTTTCTTCATAGAACCTGTTCATAAAAATCCTTGTTCTCCATCACCTTGCGGACCTAATAGTCAGTGCCGAGAGTACAGTAATCAGGCTGTATGCTCATGCTTGATTGGATTTATAGGGATCCCTCCATTCTGTAAACCAGAATGCGTCGTCAATTCGGATTGCAAGTTAAACGAAGCTTGTTTAAATCAAAAGTGTAAAGATCCATGCCCTGGATCGTGTGGTATTTCTGCAGTGTGCCACGTTGTCAATCATAATCCGATATGTAGTTGTCCGTTACCGTTAACTGGTGATCCGTTTGTCAGATGTTATCCAAAACGTAAGTTTTGTATACTTATTTTTAATAAAAACCACTAAACTTTTATATAAAAATACCACAAAGCTTTTCGGCTGTTAAGTCGTTATCGAGTAAACATAAAAAAATAAAATATAAAAATGTATATAATTTATAAAAAATATAAAAGAAAAAACGAAAAATAAAATAATGTCAAAATACAAATATTTTTTAAATTTTATATTGCTGATATGTTGATTGGGTTGTTTAATTTTTTTTTATTTTTTTATTTTTATAATTTATACATCTAAATTTGTATTTTATATATTTTATTTTTTGTTTTTTCCATTTATATTTTTTTATAAATTATACATATTTTTATATTTTTATTATTTTATGTACACTTGAAATGGCTTAACAACCGAAAAGCTTAATGATCGTTTTATATAAAAGTTTATTGATTTTAACTACTTTTTTGTTGTTTACTTACTTACATTCGCATATTAGTAACAAATATAACCGTCGTAGCGGTATTATAATTAACAGACTATTAGTGCAGATATTAAGGTTACAATTTATTCGACTATGTTAACATTTTAGCCGCCTTACCGCCCGAGCCGATTAATCCATGTGTACCGTCGCCATGTGGCCCTTACTCACGATGTCAAATAAAAGATGAGACGGCCTCTTGTTCTTGTTTGTCAGAATTAATCGGATCACCGCCGAATTGTAGACCTCAATGTATTAGTAACAGCGAATGCCCCAGCCATTTAGCGTGTATTAATCAGAAGTGTCGCGATCCTTGTCCTGGTTCTTGCGGCATCAACGCGGAATGCCATGTTGTCGGCAATACTCCAATATGTTCCTGTATAATTGGTCATACCGGAAATCCGAATGTTCAATGTTATGTACAAGCTGGTATGTATTATCATCGTATTTTGAACAAAATTTAATTACTACTGAAAGAGATTGAAAATACACCGTAGTGTTCTCTGAAGCTTTTTATTTTTCCTAAAACATTTTTTTTATCAATTTTGTTTTAATCTAACTCGTTCAGATTAAATTTTTAAATATCGAATAAAACTGTTGACGGTGTCCTTTAATAGAAGGAAAAATTATTTTTAAATCAATCTACTCTGTGTCGAAATTTATTGTCAGTTTTATTTTTTCATAACGGACCCATTAATTTTTTATTTCAGAACCTCCCGTTAAACCGCAACCAACGACTCCTTGTGTGCCATCACCTTGCGGCACAAATGCAATATGTAGGGAGCAAAATGGCGCCGGTTCGTGTATTTGTTTACCAGAGTACTATGGAAATCCTTACGAAGGTTGTAAACCTGAATGTGTAATAAATCAAGACTGTGCATCTAATAAAGCTTGCGTAAGAAACAAATGCGTCGATCCGTGTCCGGGTACATGTGCTCCAAATTCGGACTGTTACGTTGTAACGCATATTCCATCTTGTACTTGTTGGCCATCGTACACGGGTGATCCTTTCAAATATTGTACGCCAACTCCGTCTAAGCCAGGTAACGTCACGAAAAAAATTACATTTTATTAATGTCGTGTTTAAATTAAATCTAGAATTATTTCATTTGAGGGAATATCATCGAAAAAATTTATGAATTATTTTTTTCTTCAGACACATCTCCTGCTCCGTTAAATCCGTGCCATCCTTCTCCGTGTGGTCCAAACAGCTATTGCAAAGAGTTGAATGGTCAAGCTATTTGTTCGTGTGCGGCCACTTATGTAGGAACTCCTCCAGGTTGCAGACCAGAATGCGTTGTTAGCGCGGAATGCCCATCGAACAAAAGTTGTCTGAATCACAAATGTATAGATCCTTGCGTCAATATTTGCGGTTACGATACTACATGTCGCGTAATCAATCACAACCCAATTTGTTCGTGTAGAATCGGTTATACAGGAGATCCATTTTCGAGATGCTACTCGATTCCAGGTAACATATTTCACTGGCTTTAATGGCTCTTACCAGTAGGTCCGACGAGTATTACTTTTAATTAAGGATCTGTAAGTCTATCTATTATATAAAAATTGTGATATTTTTTATTTTAGCGACACCAATACCGCCGAAACCTCAAGAAAATGTCTGTTTTCCATCTCCTTGTGGACCATTTTCTCAATGTAGAGATATCGGTGGAATTTCTTCATGTTCCTGTTCGAACGGTTATATCGGAGTACCGCCAAATTGTCGACCAGAATGTATCAGCAGTTCCGAATGTCCTAGCGATCAAGTGTGTATCGGAGAGAAGTGCAGGGACCCGTGTCCAGGATCGTGCGGTACAACCGCAGTTTGCAGCGTATATAATCATATACCGGTATGCGTCTGTCCCGATGGTTTTACCGGCGATCCATTTTCATATTGTAGTCCAGCTCCGTCCCCGACGCCTCGTAAGTTTCTTTTCGGAATAAATAAATAATCGGTCAATTATTTAACGCGATTATATAGAATAATACTTAAAACTATTACGCTGATAATTAAATTTAAGTAATGAAAGAAGCTTTTGAAATGTACTTATATAGAAAAATATTAAAAATTCCTCCGACACAAAAATTCAGTAATAGAAAATTCTTAATAAAGTTGCGATACTTGGATACATTTTGAGAGGAACTAAGTATCAGCTATTGTAAAATATTATGGAAAGCAAAATTGCTGTCGAGATCAGTGGGCCGTTCTTAAAACTAATGGATGGGAGATTTCGGACGCTGATTTGGGTGTTCATCTATTCAGTTACTCCGTACTGCTATATCAAGAGAGACTGTAGCCGACTTCAACCTTCGTAATGAAAACGGCGGATAAAGAAGATGAATTAAATAACTAAATAAAAAGATTATAGCAATACACATAAAAATAAAATCGTATTTAAATTAGGTTGCTTACAAATAAACATAACGTATCTAATATGATATAAGGTAATAAATATATGTCGATGTGAAATATCTTAATTTTAAAAATATTAATATAGATATATTGAAAATTAACTACAAACTTAAGAAGCAGTATATTGTATAATAAACACCTGCTGCATAAAATTTAGAATTATTTAGTGTCAACATTTTATAATGTACGACTGAAAGGGTTAACATGCTGAGGAGGAATAATCTTGCTTGCAGTACAAAATTAAAGAAAAACCGCCAGTGGAACGAAAAAGAATGGAAATGATAATAACAGTATTTAAAAGACGACAACCGTATGAAATAGTAGCCGGAAAAATGAAAATGTTATTTAATTGAAAGTTGTTGTATGCTATCTATTGCCAAAAAGATTCAACCAGTATGATGATGATGATTATAAAGAAAAATAAGCCGGCGAGTAATGTACAAGTACTTAATAAGACAATTATGGAAAACAAAAAATTCGTTAAACATTACCGAGAACGTATTATATAAGAACTGAAATCGATCCCAGCTCGCGGTATAGAATTTTTCATCATCGTAGAATTCTTAATTATAACGGAATAGGCAGTAACACTGAACCCTGTATAACATCAGATACACACGTATTTACGTTGTATATAATTATTTCTTTTAAGCGTTATTCTATTTTCTATGAAAAATTATGCACAATGAGCTAGTCGCGATGTTCTGTGGTAAACAATTCGACGATGATTACGATATGCCTATATCAACCCATTGCTAGGTTGTAAGCATTTTTCAAACATTTCGAACGTCTTCTATCTGCTCGAATACTATTAATTCATGTCCATTTCATAATATCACACCTTCACCTAATCATACGGCCACCAGTGCATTACATGTTCGATCCACCTATCATCGCCTTGTTTTGCGATGTGTCCTGTCCAACTCTATTTCAGCCTGACGATCGCATTCAGTAATTTCGTTTATTTTCTTATCCGTGAAATCGCTCGTCGTATTTGAGTCTGACATTAAGAATAATTCCTTCGTGTGCAATTTTTCCTAATTCTTCTAACTGTTCCCTTATTAAAACTCCATATTTCAGCTCCGTACGGTTAGCACCGACAACATGCACCGCGTGGACAGTTTAGTTTTCAGGTTATTCGGTATCTTTTTATTTTTGAAAACTTTGTTTAGCTTTCCAAATGTCATCCAGACAAGAAATATTCTCCTTTGTATCTATAATTGCGTCATGTTTTTCTTTCCATTGTGACTTTTTGTCCTTAATAGAGGTATCTGTTTATCCGCTCGATTTTTTCGTCATTTATAGTTATCATCGTGTCTTCCATGGTATTCATTGTCATCTTTATTTTTTGAAGATTTATCTTTAATCCGGTCTTTTCGTAGTATGTGTTAAGTTTCGTCATCGTCATTTGTATTTCTTCCGTACTATTACCTATTGGGATTATCATCACTGTATATATATATATATATATATATATATATATATATATATATATATATATATATATATATATATATATATATATGTGAATATTTAACAATTATATTACGTTTACAGAAATTCCAGTACCATCTACCGATCCTTGCATACCGTATCCTTGCGGAGTTAACGCTCGTTGCGACAACGGTATCTGTTCGTGTTTAACGTCGTATCAAGGAGATCCGAATACTGGATGTAGACCGGAGTGTACGTTAAACGAAGAATGCGCTACGAATAAAGTATGCTCGAAGAATAAATGCGTAGATCCGTGTGTCGGATTATGCGGAGTCGAAGCGAGGTGTTCTGTACACAATCATTTACCGATATGTAGATGTCCTCACGGAATGACCGGAAATCCATTTACTTTCTGCAAACTTTACGACGGTAATACAAAAATGTTTAATTTCAATCGGGTTTTTTTTCCTTCGAATATTAATAAAACGAGATCAATGCTTACATGACATTCTTCACGTCATAAATAGTAGTATTCATCCTTGTACGTCGGTGATACGCGATAGAGTAGTTCTACATAGGGTGCAGCAGAGATATCTATATTATTTTTAAAAAAATTAAGATCATTATCCGGTTAACCCATTCATGCCCAATGTATACTGCAGGAGTCAGAAGGAGGTGAGACATATCAGTATAAAATTATCTATGTGTACGTTGGAATACCGAGAAAGGAGCGAAATTTCTCTTTTTTTTTGTTTCCATTAATAAACGTGCGCTTCAAGCAGAATTTTTAAAATTCTAACCTTGCTTCCCTGAAAAATTTCTATGCACGTCCATGGGAACATGTAACGTGGTATATGTGGGAATTCGTTCATATTTAACGGAATACGGAAGAAATATTTTTCGTCTAACTTTATTACGTAAATAAGACATTTAAAATGGAATTTTTTAAGACGGTCTCAACAAAACGTAGCATTTTCACACATAGCTGAGGGCGGGCGGGTAAACCTTTAAAACCTTTGCATCATATTTTACAAGCGCTATCCGATCGTTTTCCTGTAAAAATTTCATTGCGAGCTGTATAAACGCTGTTCGCTGTTCATTATCTTCGTCAAATCATCGCTCGTTATATATAATTTTATAAACGAGCCGGATGTAACGCGTGAATTAGTTTCGTGTAGCACGGATAAAACGTTATCGTTGAATAAGAGTAGATTATACTCACGGTATAAAATATTCTTGCCACGATAAAATTATTAATATTTAGATCAGATGCGGTAATCTTTAACGCGGAAAATTATTGTCGCTTTTTATTTTTCAGTACCAACAGCGAAACATCCGTGCAACCCATCACCATGCGGACCGAACAGTAGATGCCTAGAATATAATGATCAAGCGATTTGTTCGTGTCTACCATCTTACATAGGTAACCCGCCATCCTGTCGACCGGAATGTATTTCAAGTTCGGATTGTCCGTTAAATGAAGCCTGTTTGAACTTCAGATGTCAAGACCCTTGTCCCGGAACTTGCGGTATACAAGCACAATGTCACGTCCACTATCATAGCGCCATCTGTACTTGTACACCTCCGCTTACGGGAGATCCATTCTTCAGATGCTATTATCCAACAGGTACTAGTTTAATTATCGTAGTTTGTAATTTGCTATTGCCATGTCGGACAGTCGAAATTAATTAACCATTCGTAAAGAATATGTCACGGTGGCGTAGTTGCTACAGTGCTAGACTGTCAGTTCGACGGTCGAGGGTTCGAAACCAACACGCGACATAGATAGTTTTTCATCATATTTAATTCTTAGTTATCACGGAGAAGCCACTTCGTATAACATCGTATGCGCATGCATCTGCGTCGCATATAAATAATGCCCCGAATGTTAGCTCATTTTGTACGTAATTTATTTACATAATATAAAAAGACTTTACAATTAACGTATCGACTAATAAACGTCATTCCAGAAAACGACGAATAAATTTTATACACATAAATGAATAAAAATAATAGTTGATAATTAGAAAGAAGAATTTAAAAAAATAACAAAAAAACTGCGATTCTTGATAGGAAAAGAAAAAAATATATATACAATAATGTTGTTAAGTACAATATAAAAAGAAACAAAACAAAACTTAAAAATAAATATGGATTAAATTAAAAAATAAAAGGATTTAAATATTGAGATGCATTTTTCTATAACATTAATTTAGAGTGAACAAATAAACGTAAATTTACAGTTTAAAGTTTTATAGAAATTAATCTATTTTTATATTTAGTGGATATAAATTGTAGTAGCCTGGAGAATTACAAATTAAACGAGCAACCGGCGTTTACAATTATAATTATTATTTTTTTAAAATGTATTACATTAGTAAAAATTTAAAATTGTTTTTTTTAGTACATCCTACATATCTTCCACCGCCCACCGATCCGTGCACACCAACACCGTGTGGCCCGAATTCTATATGTAAAACGCAAAATAACGTGCCGATCTGTAGTTGCTTGGACGGTTTCATAGGCGAAGCTCCAAACTGTAGACCCGAGTGTACTACGAACGAAGATTGTTCTCGAAGTCTCGCTTGCATGAATATGAAATGTCGCGATCCTTGTCCCGGTTCTTGCGGATTAAATGCCGATTGTCGAGTATCTAATCATATACCAAATTGTATTTGTAAAACAGGTTATATCGGTGATCCGTTTACTGCATGTTTCTACCAGCCACGTAAGTACCGCTCTATATTTGCGAATAGAGAAAACGCGTTCAAATTGCGTGCAGCAGAGCGTTTATTTATAATAATTAATCATTATAATCAAAAAAGTAAATATGTTTTTTATTCGTTGAATAAAAACGACTTAGTTTATAAATATGAAAAGAAGGCCAAATCTGTTTCGAAATTTCATTCGTACAATATTGAATTTAGATTATTATCGTCTATCGGCTGTGTTAATATCATCTTATAACGCCCATCGTTTTTAATTGTACATTTTCCTCGCATGATTAAATATCTTGGCGTTGTTCGTTTTTACTTGCATGCGATTGTAAAAACGCACAAAAAGCGCTAATTCCGTTATACGTGTGTACATGTGCGATGCGATACACATCAGGTTTACGGGTTTCGTGTTATGGTTTTTTTTTTTTTACATCTATAAACGATCTCACGTAATAATATCGTTTTAATTATTTTCGCGTAGCACCTTCGCCTAGCCCTCAACCGCCATCTGATCCGTGTTATCCTACACCGTGCGGCTCGAATTCCAGATGCCGTATCGAGAATTCGTTCGCCGTTTGCGAATGTTTACCGGAATTCCAGGGAAATCCTTACGAAGGTTGTAGACCCGAATGTTTAGTCAGTTCGGATTGTGCCATGAATAAAGCTTGCATCAAAAATAAATGTCAAGATCCGTGCCCTGCAACGTGCGGTCTTTCGGCTATTTGTACCGTATCCAATCATATACCGATATGCTATTGTCCGGAGGATAAAACAGGCGATGCTTTTTACGCTTGCGAGTCGATTCCGCGAGGTAATTTTAGAAAACGGTTAAATTACGAATTTTTCAAGACGTCTTTTTATATAGAGCGATCCAGAAAGAAGACGGACGGCTTTGTTGGTTTTCGAATAACTCAAAAACTACTCGACCAAAATTGTTGTATGAAATTTTATTTAAAAAGAGGAAAACGAGGTATTAGCTTACAATCATTTGTAGAACACAATGACGTTCAAATAACCACCATTTGCAACAGTACATTCAATCCCAAAATAACATTTTCGAATACTCGAATACTTTTTCGAGCATAGATCGCTGAATTTTCGCATTTTCTTCAGAAATTCGAATTTTCAGGTCTTTCAGATCTCGCGGACTCCTCGCAAAAAAAAAAAAAAAAATCGCGTAACTTTGAATTCTTTTCGAAACTCTCTCTTTACACCGCCGTGATCGATTCGCCCCGAAAATAACATTCCACGCAAAACGCGCGCTACTTCTCGTTATGGGATTCCGTGATAACACTGAAACTAGACAAAAACGTGGAGCACGCGGTTTGTGTTGTAGTAATATTACCAACAGCGCTATTCAAAAAACAAAACCGGTTCGTCTTCTCCGAGTCACCCTATATCATCGTCGTATTTTTTTTCGGTAGATTTTACTATTCGTAGAGACTAAAGAAATTACGAGCATTTAAAATAAATTAAGATTTTGTAATTTGGCGAAAAATTTATTGTCACCCTATATCATCGTCGTATTTTTTCCGGTAGATTTTACTATTCGTACAGACTAAAGAAATTACGAGCATTTAAAATAAATTAAGATTTTGTAATTTGGCGAAAAATTTATTGAGTGTAAAAAACATGATTACTGGATAATATATTCGGAAGAAGTCTTTCAAAATTAATCCAAAACAATTCGAGAAAATAATATTACTAGTCGTTATTTTTATATACATCGTAATTATTTGAAAATTTTCATAATTAGAATTTGTGTATATATTTTCCGGCGTACTTGTTCGCCATTTTTCAAATTAATTTTTAATTCTTAACAGAATTTATTTCGATAATATTACATTATTATTTTAAAAATACAATGACGGCGTAACTTAGAAATTTAGTCCTTTTTTTCTTTATACTTTTTTTTTAATATTATTATTTACGAATTAAAACGTTAATCTATTCGTATAAATTCGAAATAATTCGACATATTATTATTTTAGCACCGTCTAATCCTTGTCAACCGTCACCGTGCGGACCGAATACACAGTGCGAAGTTGTCAATAATTACGCCGTTTGCCAATGTTTACCCGGATTCCAAGGTTCAGCTTCGAGCAGCGGCTGTCGACCGGAGTGCGTTATAAATTCGGATTGTTCTCGAGACAAAGCTTGCGTCAATAATAAATGCGTCGACCCGTGTCCCGGGGTTTGCGGCTATCGAGCCGTATGCCGAACTGTAAATCATAGCCCGATCTGTTCTTGTCCGGCACCGCTTCAAGGCGATCCATTTAATGAATGTAGAGATGCTCCGGGTTAGTAATGTACTTATAATAATTGCGCGTACGTTCTACTTATTCGTGGTTCGGTTTATATAGAAGAAGAAGAAGAAAACGTTTATTGAATATTAATAATTCTTAAATTATTACTATTTCTTTAATGCTAAGTATCTTACATATAACCTTAGCAAATAATTGTATGCAGGATGCCACCGTGAAAAAAATGATAATATACATATAATACAGTTCTATAATTTTGTGATGCACATAGCAAAGAGCGGGGGGGAAAAGGTGTAATCATAAACTCAAGGCTTGTTATAACATTTTTATAATTAAAATCTGCTCTTTTTTTCTAATCTCCCGTGCCATATATTGCTACAAAGGCTAAAAGTACGGAGTCCATTATTCCGTTATTATAGATGTGAAGAGCATTTGAAATAAACAACAAAAACAAGTTAAAATCACTAAAATTTTTCATAAAGAAAAATTTTTGAAAAATTTTAGTGTTGTTATTTTTATTTATTTTAATAAAAATCACTACATTCCACATTCTTCAGAAGAGAATTTAGTTCGAACGAGGAATGTTATAAGAGTATTTTCAATTTTAGGTAAAAGTATTTCATGAAGTGTGTTAGAAAAGTGTAATGAAGAGCGAATAGAGTTATATAGAGAACAGTGGAGTAAAATCTATACATTACAGGTTGAGCAAGTAGGAGGATCAGGTTTGGATAGGATATAAGAATGAGTCAAACGAGTGTGACCTGTGCGGGCACGGAACATCATCACTTCATCCTGTCTTGTTGAGTAGGCTAGATACCATTTTATCGAGGTAAAACGGAAAGTCAGACCTGTTGCTCGTTCCTTGAATTTATGAAACATGCAATGCATTTCGAATTTTCTTTCGGCTGTATCGAGTACAGCGAGTCTCTTTAATAATGACAATTTCCTGCTCATTTTGAGAAGATGCAATTAGTATAGCCAAATCCTTTTTTAAAATCTTTTCTCTCGGATTATATATTTCTTAATTTATTTATAGTATCCAAATTAACGGATTATTGGAGTAAGTTCAAATAACCGCAATGTTCTTTAAGAGTGTTTATACATATTAACGGAAAATGAGAAATAGTTTTATCTCCGAAGGACACGTAATAAAAATGTATCTGATAAGAGACGAAGCAGAAAAGTTAAGAAATATCAATTTTAATACTTTTAAAACTATTTGTCAAGCACGTACGTTTACGTTCAAGACGTAAGAATAATAAAGTTTTCGCTAGCGTCCAAACTGCAATTATTACGAAGAAATTTTGCTCTTTTTGGTTTAGTTGTAAATAGTCATCGGTAATTCAGGAGCTACGTAACGAATTTATTATATCCCATATTTCCACTGAGTCGAAAGCCTTTTCGAAATACACAACCCACATAAAGCATTAATATGCGTTTTTAATTCCATGGTACCATATAGAACTCTCGACTATCAACTCAACGTCGAAGAGTCGATACTAACGCGGGGCAGAGTAAAAAGTTTTTTATAAGTAATTTAACTCTTTATTATTATTATTATTATTATTATTATTACTACGGAGAAGGCGATGGCGCCCCACACTGTATAACGTAACCCTGCGTTGCATTTGATTATTGTCGCCACTGTTAACCCACTTTTTACGCGAAGATAATGGGCTAGTAACGATTTTCGGCAACGAATAAAGACGACGATAATTAATAATTGTTCTTTTTTCCTCCTATTTCATAAAACAGTTATTCCGGTAGATCCGTGCAATCCTACACCGTGTAAATTTGGTGGTCAATGTAGAGTTATCGCAGGTGTCGCTTCTTGCATATATCCGGAATGTATCATCAATCAAGATTGTCCACGCGATAAAGCTTGTTTCGCTCAAAAATGCAAAGACCCGTGCGTAGGAGATTGCGGTATTAACGCTATATGTCAAGTTGTTAATCACGAACCGGTCTGCTCGTGTCCACCCGGTTATGATGGTGAACCAAAATTGCAGTGCCGACAACAAACTCAGCCGGGTATGCGTAAAATTTTATTCGAATTTCGACGACGATAATTTAAATCTGGATTATTTTGGTAATTTTTTATATGAACTGTCAGATTCAATAAATAAAAAATTTACAAAAAATAAATAGAAAATAATTCCATCGTAAAATTTCTTAATTTTCTATTATTTTCCAACTAATGTTTTAAACAAACTTTTAAACAACAAATGCAGAATGAATATGAATAAAACTAAAACCAAAGTTTTAACGTGCGATAAAAAGGAGATGGACA
The DNA here is from genome assembly GCA_032883995.1 of Coronaproctus castanopsis. Lineage (NCBI taxonomy): Eukaryota > Metazoa > Arthropoda > Insecta > Hemiptera > Monophlebidae > Coronaproctus > Coronaproctus castanopsis. The sequence continues at coordinate 293,033,848 of CM065052.1, forward strand.
GACGAAAATATTGGTAAATGGTAAGAGGTTACAAAAAGTGAAGCAATTTGAATATCCGGGCATCCTAATAACGAATGATGGTAGAACGGAACAGGAAATAAGGAGAAGAATAGCCCAAGCAAAGAATAGCAAAAAATTAATCATCCTCTCGTCCAGAAATATATTTTTAGATATTAGGAAACATTATATCCTGAGTTTCATTTGGAGTATCGCTTTTCATGGATGTGAAACATGGACATTGCTGAAGAAGGATAAATGTAAATTAGATGCGCTTAAAATATGATGCTGGCGGCGCATGTTAAAAATAAAATGGACCGATAAAATATCCAACTGCGAGTTATTGCGCAGAGTAAGTGAAATTTTAACAAAAGTACTATGGTAATAGGACATATTATACGTCACTCGATATGAATTTGCTAACCTGATAGAAGGAAAAACAAACGGGAAAATTCAAAGAGGAAGACCGCGAAGGAAGTTTATGGATGACATTAAAGGAATATACGGAAATTAAAGCACTAGCGCACGTGAACATCTCACTCGTCATGCTATCCACCAACCTCCGGGTTAAGGAGAATAATA